>CM043019.1:41898941-42292207 GCA_023690525.1 Holotrichia oblita | reverse complement strand
AAGGTATTAATATGCTTACCTGATTTGGTACTTGTACCAGCGTACAATATTTATAACATGATACATTTGATCCTAAATCCGCCATTATATCCAGCCCATTGATAATCAGTCCTTCAAGTGAATAATTTTTTGTAAGGAAGATCTGTACATTTTCGATAAACTATATGTGGATGAACCTTAAAACAGTTCGTTTTAAAGTCGGTCACCTATATTATTCAACATTGATTGTTGGCTAACTACGAATGCGTTAATATCGGCTAAATAAAGGTAAAGGTACGATTCAAAATTCTCATATGTTATTATATTTTACTGTAGAAATAAATTCAAAATAGCGTTACGAGTTTTTAAAAATATAAACTGTTCCCTTGCAATCAATAAAATCTAAATATATATACATATATATATCTGTATATAAATCTATATAAATTTATAAATTGCATATACAAAATATATTGGTATTATCCATACAGTAATACTGTAACAATGCTAATTTGATTATAGGGTTCCATTTAGAATATCAAGAGCAAAATGTGTTATCGACATATACATCAATACGTCTCAATATATCAATGGATCTGTACTGTGCCATATAATCTGCTAGTTTATATTAATTTTTATGTATTAAATTAAATACAGTAGAACCTCAGTTATCCCAAGTAATGGGAGAAGGAATCTCGCATAAGCGAATACTTGGATAACACAGAAAATTAAGAATTCAAAGATCTTAATTGTTTTTTTATGTATTTGGAATTGTAAAATATATTTAAGCACAAAGGTATATGAAAGTAAAAATCAAACGAACTTAAATTAATCTTTGGGGTACAAAGCATTGTTACTATAACATGTAACTTATCACTGACATTCTAAGAAATTCTATAATAGAGCACTGTTTCAACCTGCTCGTTCGTTTTTTAGCTACAATATCTCGCCCTCGTTTTATCAGTAAAAGATCACTTGCATTGCTTTCCGGATGTTTCTCAATATATTGAACAGATATTTCAAGCGCATTGAATCCTTCTTCGTGGCGGATTTTTTGAGATTCCCTCGTTTCGTTGTTTTCTATATCATGGGCGATTTCTTCTCCATAATTGACGAGATGACCGATTTCATCGTCACTACGTTCCTGGTCACAATTGTTACCATGAACCCATTCTACAGTATTGTATTGTATCTGTCGACAGATCTACATCATCTGCAATTTCATCACTGTGATTAGTAGAAAGTATAACTTCTCCAGGGTGAGCCTTTAGGACAGCATCCCAAGTTTGAGCAGTAAATTACTCTCTTCGTATTTATTGCAAGCAAATACTCTTTTAAGGGGTACTTCCGGCGGTGCATTTCTCTGGAATCTCTTGCAGTAAAAGGCGTCGGTAATGACGTTTGAACGTCTCGAGTACGCCTTGATCCATTGGTTGCCCAATGGACGTCATATTTGGCGGAAAAAATTTGACTGTGATGTTTTCGACTTATGCAGCATTGTCGAGTAATAGAATCGCTGTTCTAGAAAAACCTTTTTTTTTTTCAAAAATTTCTCAACCGAAGGAACGAATTGTTGGAAAACCATTTTTGGAAAAGATCTCGTCTCATTCAAGCACTCTTTTGATGCGCGTAATACAGCGGCAAAGCTTAAGGTTTGATGTGCTTAATCGCTTTGAGCTTAGCCGATTTCCCAATACACATTAGCGGAAGTTTGTGTGTTCGGACGCTTTACTGCATGCTAAAATGTTCACCCTTTCTTTAGTCTTCTTATACTCTGGAGCCACCGCTTCTTCTCGCGAAGCCAATGTCAGGCATCTTAATTTCTTAGATGCGAATGACTATGTCAATGTTTCTTTGACATCAACTAAATTCCAACACAACTACTTTATTATTCACTTGATGACAATACTCTGTTGCAGCTTCTATGTCATAAAATTGTGTTCTATTTAAAAATATTATAAATTTTCAGAAATATGTAATTCAATTGTTTTTTCATGAACTGCATACTTAAATCGTTGAAGGGAAGTCACAGTTTATTGTACGGTTGAGTGAAAAAGCTCGTATGGGAGCAGGCAAAAGTGGTATTTCAAGTAGATGAGGACCGAATCAGGAATTCTAAGTAAACAAATTGTATGTATAGAGTATGGAATAGATAAAGAAGACAGGGCGAATCTAAAGAAGTATTTAAGATGGATTTATGAAGACAAAACTCACACGAACTAAGAATAATTGACTTTTGGCTGGTAAATAATTTGAATGTGATGAATACTTTCTTTCAACATCCGGATATTAACAGGTATACCCAAGAAGCCACGAGCAGAAGACTAATTAAGCCAACTTTGGAAAACTCACAGGCACGTTTCAGGGAAGGAAAAATTGCACCAGCCAACAATTTTATTTTTTTAGTAACTGTTGTAAAAATGACTGTATAGTTCCTGTGCATAGTCTTTAACTGAAAGCATAACTAAAAACCACTACGTCTAGGTTTAGTTATAATCATGCTCCACCATTGCATTTACAAATGTTGTTAAACAGAACACCCAACAGCACAAAAAATCTGACTCAAATTTCTGACATCTTAAAGTTTTGCATAAATAGAGTCATTTCTTCCTTTAATGTTGGCTGTTACCTTATGCAATGAGAAACTACAAAGAATCTCCTGATATCGTTTTTCCATATCTACAATATCTTGTTGGAATCTTCTCTTCGCCTTCCTCCTCTGTTCATCATTCATCTTTCCTATCAGGAAAGAAATCCAAATGTTACTGCAAAAAAATGAATTTTGAATGAAATTCGGCACCATAAATTTTCATAGCTTTCTAGCAAATTAGCACCGATACGAGGGAGCGCTTTTATATTCGCGGAATGAGCGGGTTGTAGGGGGTGATTAGGCGCATTGGGGTCGTGGCTTGAGCAGTGACTCATAATTAGTATAAATACGAAGTTTCATTGTTATTAGACAGTTAGTCTTTGAGCTATCGTCAACCAAATAACATAATAAGGAGTGAAAAGTGAAATATGGAACAAATCGAATATCGTGCCGTTATAAAGTTCCTTACCAGGCCAGGAAAATCAGTCGCGACCATAATGAATGAGATGTCATTGGTTTACGGCGACTCTTGTCCAGGAAAAACCATGGTGTACAAGTGGAATAGTTTATTTAAACAAGGAAGGGAATCCCTTGAAGACGACCCGAGGCCGGTCAGGAGCATTGAGGTAACCACGCCCAGCACTTATCCAAAAAAGTTGAAAAAATTGTACTCGAAGATGCTCGACTAAAGAAGAAATAACTCGCAGAAATGGTTGGAGTATCTGATACAACAATTTTAAAATCCTACACGATCATCTCGGCATGTCTAAGGTCAGCGCAAGATGGATGCCGAGAATGCTCACGCCGCCGCAAAAACAACAGCGCGTAGAGTGTTCGCGTGCATTTTTGGACCTCTGCAATGAAGTCCAAATAAGACTCCATGCAGTGGCATAAAAAGGGCACAGCACCTCCCAAGAAATTTAAAGTGTCACAATCAGCTGGGAAACTCATGGCAACGGTATTTTGGAACTCAGAAGGAATATTGTTGATTGATTATAAAGATAAAGGTGTTTCTATAACCGGAGAACGCTTCAATATTAGAGCGACTAAAAGAAGCCATTAAAGAGAAAAGACGTGGAAAATTGACGAAAGGTGTGCTGCTTTTGCACGACAACGCGCCCGTCCACAAGAACCGCGTTGCGTTAGCTGCCCTGCATAAGGTGGGCTTCGAAATTGTGAATCACCCACCCTACAGTCCAGACCTGGCCCCGAGTGATTATTACCTGTTTCCGAAAATGAAAAAAGAGCTGCGGGGTAGAAAATTTACTGCCAATGATGCAGTCAAGGAGGCAGTTTGGGCGTATTTTGCAGATAAAGAGAAATCATTTTTTTACGAGGGTATAAATAAATTAATTGAAAGATGTGAAAAATGTATCCGTCTTGCAGGTGAATATATTGAAAAAGAAAAATAATTTGGTTTTTTTATTTCCACCCCTTATCCTCCATTCCGCGAATATAAAAACGCTCCCTCATATTTTGGTAGTTTTAACTCTTTTAATTTCCCAGAAAGTGTTTACAAACATTTTTAAATGAAGTCCATGCTGCCACCTCTAAATCATTCATGGTAGGGTCAAAATTTTCATATTTGAAAAATTTCCTAATTTGTGGACCAACAAATATTCCTCGGGGAACTTTTGCATCAGACAACGTTTGAAACTTATCCCTTAAGCATTTAAAATAGTTTTTTCTTTTTTTTTTAGTGCTTTCACAAACACGCTTGTTACAATACTTTCTTCAATTTTAAATATTATGTTAATCTTAGTGAAAAGAGATAAAAAATGTTATTTTGAAAATGTGACATAATATGATGTTAGAATACAGTTTTATCTTTAAAACAATGTAAAATTCCAACATTTTAGATTGCTAATTCAATTATAAAAGTCGCGTAGTGTTATCAAAGGTCAACAATTTGCGACTGAAAAATTTATTAATATGCACACCCTCAAAAGAATCATTGAACAGCAATATAGATTTCAAAACACTACAAAGGACATAGGTATTTTCTGGTGGTCTGGACAGTCACCTCAATAATAAAAATTCAAAGCTCAATTGCTGGGTTAGACTTAAACAAATATAATATTGGTGTCTGTTGAAAAAGACATTGTATTATCCCAAAAAATACATTCTACAAAAACAGTTATTCTACAACTAGTCTACAAGGAAAATATTTTGCTAGCATTTGATTAAAATTATGTTATTTGAGTTCCTAGTTAGTTCTATTTGCTGTTTTTTTTTTAATTTCATTCAGAATACATCTTTGGTAAGTCTCACAAGTCAAATGGAATTTCGTGAAGTGTTCGAAGTGTTTGAAATTCTTCTTCGAATAGAAACCAAAACTATTTTTTCTACCTCTTTATTATGATTGTTAATTGCGATTCGGTGAATGCAGTAGAGTGATAAGCTCGTCTCCCCTCTTATTTATTTTATTATATTTTGTAGGAAAACGTAACATATTTGTAAACTGTAAAGCAAACCTGGTAAACTATACAACTAAAAGATTTTTTTTCCTTATACAGAGACATAAGTAACAGTAGCAAACGGACATAATGTAAACCAGTAGAAGAACTATAATCACGCTAAAGTTACACTTGAATCCAGGTAGCAATGAAAATTGAATTAGTTTAGTTCGTATTGTTTTGCAAACCCGTCAAATATATCCGGAACTTCAAATACTCAATACAGCATTATCGATCAAGTACGTTGTCTCTTCCTGAGAAGTTTTAATGAAGAATGTTTATTTATTTTTTGTAAAAATACAGTAAGTATCCTTGGAAGCCCTGGTGATCCTTGAAAGTCAATATATATATGTCTGCCGAGATTTGCTGGTGAAAAACTGAATAGCTCAAAATAATCTAACTGGTCAACAAAACGCTTTCTAAAATGCAGCAAAGAATGGTTACCATACTACTGGTATTATGAATTATGTTGTTAGTGAAATAAGTTCTGGTTAAAGTAAAACCAAATTATCAAAGAGAAATACTGAAAGTAGCAATATTTTACTCTCTTGCACCTTATACGTGTTAATTATATTGAATTTAAACGGGTTGATGGCCGCAGTGGTTAGGCGGCTGACTATTGTTGTGAGAGGACGATAGGTGCCGGGGTTCAATTCTCTGGAGGGACGGTGACATTTTTTCAGAGAATTTAATCCCGGATCGACTTGCCATTCGCTGTTGGGAGCAAAGTGATTAACAGCGCGGCATTATAAAAGGCGATATGATGCTGTCACAAAAGCCATTTAAACACAACTTACACCACTAAACTACACCGCAAGAGTTGCAGTGATAGCCAGACAAGTAATACAGCTTACAGAGTCACTACAACTAAGCACCCACCACACATTAAAAAAAAAATCAAACGATTTGAATCACTGTCAATTCCAACAATTCTTAGTTGGAAAATTTAGAAATGGAATACGGAAATGTTCATTGTAAGATTAACTATGTTAAGAAGGAGCCAAGAATTATAAAGTTTATTGGATATTCAAGGAAACCTCGAATCTGTCCAACCTTTGAAACATTTTTTAGGGTTAAATAATTTAATATTCTTATTTGATGTAATCAATGACTTAAACGCGATAAATATTTATGTATAGAAACAAGGACAAAGACAATGCAAACTCGCTAGAAATAATACATATAAATAAATTTTGAGAGTTATCTAACAGAGAAATTGTGTTGAATAAACATAGAATTTTCAGATTTCAGGGTTTCAGTTCACGTGAATCTGAATCCTAACATTCATAAGTCATTTGTGTGAACGTGAAGCAAGTGGAAATGTCACGTCAAATACAATACTTGTACGTGAAATATCTTTTCAACGAGAAAAATCCAGATTTGAGATACTTTATATGTAAAATGATGTCTCTCTTCCGATGAAAAACCTACAGACTTGTACTTTTTCCTTCTAGAAATAAATTACAATATGAATAAATTTCTACACAAACTTAATAGAACGTAATACTCAGCGTGGTTAAATAAATTAAATTAAATTTTTAATTTATTTTAGTTGATTTTAGTTTTATTCCAAACGTTGCCATCACGCTGCATATGTTTATAGGAATTATAATTTTATATACCAGGCTAATGTTATTTTAAGAAAGTTATCCGATAAATCTTGTTTAACCGTTGTTATTGTTATACTTAATAGATTCTCATAACAATCATCAATTGACTGGCAAAATTTCTTTCGAACAATTACCATTCAATTATGCCACACATTATTATGGACATTTTTCGAATCTAAGTTGTTTATATTATGTATCTCCATAAGTGTATCCACATTCGAAAATACAAACTTAGGTTACCAAGAAAAAAGAGTTCACCCTAATCTTCCTATTTTCCATAATAACCTCCCTTGCGGATATAAAACATGAAGTATATAAGCAAACAGGGACCATTTTGACGATCCGGTAGCCTCAATCCGCGACATGTCCTGTTCGACAAGAAGCATTCAAACTGTACGTGTGTTGCGAAAAAATTCTCCGCTTTCCAAAACAAACATGGTCTACGTGTCGTGCGTGCGAACGAGCATTAAAATTGACCCTCCTCCCTTATTTACCGTTACGTCTGTGAATGAAAATGTGTATCATAGCTGACGAATGCTGAGCAATCCCTATCCCGTCATTAGAGTAAATATACAACCCTATCAGTGTGGGTTTTACGTATACGTCGAGCTAGTCTGTGTAATGCACTATTTGCTTGTATGGATTTGTAAATGCTGTATTAATCATAGTCCTAATTAGATATCATTGCTAGGATTCCTAGTGTTTACTTATGCTGGTACATACGTTAAGCTTTACATTCATTAAATGTAAATATTAAGCTTTTTACATAATATAAACTGTTGGTAATATATTGCTTGTTTGATTTTTTTAGAAATCAGATAGCTCCGAATTTTAGACGTTTCATCACATAAAAACAATCCTAGTTTGTATACAATTTAGATTAGAGTGAAAATCATACACACCATACAATGATTAAGTAGGGTTGTACTTATGGTCCTGAGTTCGAATTTTCTCGGTAACGCTTGTATGGGCATCATTATCGACGCAACATTATTTACGGCGAGGTAATGTAACAAAGCCAAGGAAACAAATGTACAGTCACTGACAGAAGTAATATCTCCCCCCAAGTAGCGCTGTGTATCAAAACTGTATTCCATTTCATAATCGGCTATGTTCGTCGTTTTATACTACCTTCGCATATTTCATTATATATTCATATAAGCCGAAATCCTGTTTTTGCTGTTATAAAAACTGTTGCACCAACATATTTGTGAAATTTAAATTTAAGTTAGATTCATTTTACTTTCAGACATCATTTTAAAATGCGGATATATTAGCTGGCATATACATATAACATAATAAGTACTACTTTATTTTTCGTTATATGTAGCAATGTAAAAACTTGTTACTTCTATTCCGGTCGATGTTATAATAATTTTAATAGGGTATTCAAGGCTAAAAGAAATTTAATTTGCCCGATTTCCCGTTATATCTTTCAAATTAATATCTGCTTTACGCTTAAGTTCCCGGCCGTTAAAATTGTGAAATGTCGATTATATTCAACGTAATGATACCTCCTACTTGAGGGGAGACATTACTTCTGTCAGTGACTGTACACACTCAATTTACATAGCAAAAGCTGTATTACACAGGCTTGAGAAGCAATGCAGCTTAGACAATCGCGACAGCTGCACGCACCACAAAAAAAGGAATAGGATAATAAAATACGATAAATTCTTTATATGTATGTTACACTAAGATTCCTGAAGAAATTCTTTAAACTTTCTTTTTATTTTATCTTATACTTGTAGTACCTATATAATTTATTGACGGTTTTGCGTAATCTCACATTATAGCAAATCAACGATCATACTGTGTATAAAACGTTCGAAGACATAAAAGCACGCTAAAACAGGATATACCCAGCACGCTGAATTACCATCCAGTACTTAATCAGGAAGTGTATAAAACTGTTTATTTGCAAAAACATCGACGACGTGGCACGCCATCGTTGTACCGTATAAAACGGAAAAAAAAACAGCGAACATATAATGGTACAACAATATGAACCTGTGCATTATTGGCAACTTTTTATTACAATTTGATTGGACAAGAGTTTAATGTCTACTACCAGAAAATATTTTTTAAGTTGATTACTATACGTTATAATTTTAAAATATTAATTAATATTCGTTTATCTCTCGTGAAATATCAAAAGGAATCAACATTAATTTACCGTTTAAATAAATTGCGATCATTAATCTTATCTATAACCAGCTACTTTTCTTAATATAGAAGAAATGAAGATTAAAACATTTAATGATTTTTATAAATGTACGCCTAAGAAATGGTTTAATGTAAAAAAGTTGGAATGAAGATCTGTACAGTATTTCCGCATAAACATTAATTGAAACAGTAAAAATTGTATTTTTTTCTAGTGCAATGGGATATATTTTATTGTCACTTCAGAACGACAATGGCAACAAACATCCGCCGTACATACATACAATGGATAGCTGGTTACAAGCCAATACCTAATGCCTGAGCAACGGAGGATGCATTTTTCCATTTTTCTTAAATGTGTGGTGGGTGCTTAAGTTGCAGTGATTCCGTAAGCTGTATTACTTGTCTGGTTATCACTGAAACTCTCGCGATGTAGTTTTGTGTGTGCAAATTGTGTTCAAATAGTTTGTGACAGCATCATATAATGCGGCGCTGTTAATCACTTTGCTCGCAATAGCGAATGGTAAGTCGATTCGGATTTCAACTCTCTGAAAAAATGTCACCGTCCCTCCAGAGAATTAAAACCCGGCTCCTTTTTTCCGCCACAACGATAGTTAGCCGCGTAACTACTGCAGCTATCGACCCGTTCGATGACTTAAGTATTGTCCGAAACTTCTGTTTTAGTTATTTATATTTTCAAGCCTTTTAATGAATGCGCATTAAATATTTTTAATAAATGCATTGAGCAATTGAGAATATGCCAACAAGATCAGGATGGACGTGTTACTGGAGAAAGCAATCTTTACAATTCCCCTAGGTAAAGTGTAGACTGACGTGTTAGCTGCCTCTA
The DNA here is from genome assembly GCA_023690525.1 of Holotrichia oblita. NCBI lineage: Eukaryota > Metazoa > Arthropoda > Insecta > Coleoptera > Scarabaeidae > Holotrichia > Holotrichia oblita. Next base: position 42,282,559 of record CM043019.1, on the reverse strand, counting down.
TGAGACATGAATTTGAACTAACTGGTAGTTATCCACTTATTGAACTAAAATTAATCTATAACTTTCCTAAGTTGTCGTTCTTTGCTTATTGTCAAGCCCACGTTTAGTTCGGTGTCCTATTTCGTTAGCATTTTTCGATAGTATTTTTAATAACTTTCAACAGAACAGATCACAACGCGCTCAAAAGAAAATTAGTACTCCTGATACTGTTCTACAAAGCCTGCTTAATGACAAAATTTTCTAAACCAGCAGAATTTAAAACGTGCAAGATATAAAGGTGATTAACTAATGTACCTTTCCACAAAAAAAATTATTTAATCAACATATTATCAACAAGTTATTTCCTCAAATAGATGGCAATTACGTTGGAAACACTTTGCTGCGTAAAATAAGGACAACCAAGACAGACATTCGCAGATTTTCCAAAATAAAACTATAATTCTAACAAAAGTATAGTACCGACATACAAAATATGAAATAAAAAATAGTAAAATCTAATGAAAGTGACCACTCTCTGCCGGATAGTGCTGACTTAGTAGGTCGAATTGATGCTGATGCTGATAATGGATATGGATCGAATGATATGGTTCATGACAATATCAAATTATAAGATCCAATTGAAAACAATGACTCCCAGAATGACTTCGTTTTAAAGTGGGATCATGGGGTAAAGTTGGGTACCCGACAAAGAAAAATTAACTCTGGAACACTACCCATGCAAAAATATTTTATTTTACTACTCCGAAGGTACAGAAACATAGAACAGAAACTTGTATTCTTTTTTCTAGTACAACTACGAAATGTACGACACTTTTAATCCGATTATAAAAATTAACAAAATATGGAAGATGTTGATATTTTCAGTTATTGTCTGCGAGGTGTTTCATAGGCAGCAGAAGAAGTACTATCTTTTGTTTTGATTTTGGAAGACAAGAGACCTAAAATCGCTGAGAGCAAGCATATAGCAGAATTCATCCTTCTTTAGTTTAGTAAGATTTAATAAGTGATGTTTGACATCAAGAAGTCCTTCCAGAATTAAGTCTTCAGCAAAACACGTCCTCAGTATGTAAGTTTTAGCTCAACAAAATGTAACAATTTACATACCATATTAATCTGGTCTTGAAGATGTATGCATTTTGAATTAATACCGTTGCATAAAGCTTACTAATTCGTCATCTAAGCTCCAATGGACAAATAACCACAACACAGCTTTAATTTTGGTTAAATTAGTCTCCCGTATTGTTTCTTCCAAATGTAAATTGTTCAATATATGTTATTATGTAAACGGTATGTTTTGTATTTCATCTTAAATATTTTCATTATTAATTATTGCTAATTTTGTATATAACGGGTGGCCAATAAAGAATGGCGCTCAGCAACATCTCAGAAATGGTTTTCAGAACAGCTTCGTCAAACGTCACTGACCAAAGTCGCCCAGGGAAGTATCTGAAAATTATTTAGAAAAGTGTAGGATGATCGCTAGAGGGCGGAACTGTACACCAAAAATTTAAATTCTTATTTTACACAAAAGTTACCAACTTAAGGTCTATCACAAATACGAAAATCGGAATTTTCTGAAAATTCTGCATATTTTAGAATGGGCAAATTTTTTGTATGTTGTTAATTTATGGGAAAAGAGTCTGAGCAGTATTTTATTTTTTTGTGATCAAACTAACAATTTTATGATAAAAAGTTAAGACATAAAAAAGTTTTAAATCAATTTTTTAAATAGGAAAATATAGGCGCATTAAAACGTTCTGATGCAAAATATTATAGGGGTTGTTTTTTTTCAGCCCCTTGTGATTACATTTTAAGGTAACAAAAACACTCAAAAACTGCCATTTTATTAGCATCAGTTATCTAGCAAATTTCATTCTTCTACATTTTTCCAAAGTGGATATATTAAATAAAAACATTTTTTTTACCTAATTTTAAAGGGCTGTAACTTGGAGGAAAAGGGTGTTGAACAAAAAGTTATATGAAAGATCCCCCTTAATTTTTGCTAAAGAATCACCCTTTGACATCTTTCGTATCAATTCAGAAACACCCTGTATAATGGGAGGGGAGGAGGGGAAACTTTGTGTTGAAGGAACGCTTACAACTCCGGTTCTGTTGAACCGAATTTTGTAAATTCAGCCTCGTTGAAAATAGCATTCTTCCTCCAATCTAACGCTTACAAATTCGAACTAATCTAATAAGTGATGTGCATGCTAGGAGGGCGCTGTTAAATTTTTTCGGAAATTTTTTTACCAATCGGATATCGGATATCTTGAGAAGCGTGTGGATGGTAAGAACTTCTTCTTCTTCTTGGCAACCATGAAATATAATAGCATGGCTTTTCCTAAGCCTACTGCGAGTGATTCAAATTGTTTAATATTATTGTTTCTGTAACCGCTAGAGGGCGTTAAAGACATGTAAATAGAAGACATCTCGCTAGCAATTCGCAACAATATGCTTTTAAATATAATGGGTGTGCTGTGTATTTCTCCATAAATGTTCGCAATTTTCTGGCCCGTGATAAGTGGATAGAATACATCAGTCTATTTCCATGGCCACCCGGGAGCCCAAATTTAATTTGTTTAGATTTTTTATATCTTATTTTTGTACCGCAACCTACTGCTTGTAACAACTTGGTTGTGGGAATAGAAAATACCGCTCAAAGTATCTATTAGGTAATGGCTAAATATTGCGGAATAAATAATCACAAACCGGTTTTCCTAGAAGTTAAATAAATAGTTTTTTGAAGAGAAGCCATCAACATCATCCGAGAACGTCTAAAGAAATTAACATAGAGGATGACATCGTGGATTTAATAGAACTTTGTGCTTCATCAACTTACTTCACCTTCGATAAGAAATTATATAAACAAGTAGAGGGAATCGCCATGGGTTTACTATTGTCACCAGTATTAGCAAACATTTTTATGGAAGCATTTGAAGACACCGCCATCGCATCCTGTGAACTTAAACCGAAGTGCTGGTACCAATACGAACCTTTGTTGTATGGTCACATGGGACGAACACGTTACCGAAGTTTCTGGAACACCTCAACACACAGCACAAGAAAATACAATTTACTATGGAACTGGAGAAGGATGACATCCTACCTTTCTTAGATGTGCCTTTAAAGAGGAAGGAAGATCAAACTTTGGGACACCAGGTGTACCGTAAACCGACCAACACAAACCGCTACCTCGACGCAAACTCTCACCATCACCCAGTACAGAAACACGGTATCCTGAACACACTAGTACACAGAGCCAAGACGATATCAGATAAAGAACATCTTGAAGCTGAACTCCAACATCTAAAGAACACACTACAGCAAAACAACTACAGACTCAAGGACATCACGGCAAGCATCAACAAGCAACCCAAACATAAAGAGGAACCAACACACACCATTGGAACGACCTGCCTGCCATACATCATCAAAGGATGTACGGACAAAATCGGAAGAAAACTACGCAAACACAAGGTCAAAGTAATTTTCAACGCTCCTGAAAAACTATCCACCAAACTACCTTCACCTAAAGATCCTACACCTCCGCTCCAAAATCCAGGAGTATACAAGATTCCCTGCACTTGTGGAAAAGTGTACATCGGACAAACAGGCAGTAACATCAGCACCAGATTAAAAGAGCATATACGAGATACTAGCTACGAATATACACTCAAATCAGCAATAGCAGAACACTCTACAAACACCAAACACGGAATCAATTTCGACAAATGCAGGAAACTAGCACCGGAACCACATTACTGGAGAAGAGTCTATAGAGAAGCCATCGAAATACAGAAGAATCCGAACAACAGAGAAGACGGACTACAGTTACCCAGTATTTGGAAAGGATTCTTCCAACCGCAACGAGGAACTACGGACACCCTTCAACAGACCGGAACGCTCACGCCTCAAGCAACGCACGGTTATATATAAACCCGATCCTCGAGCAACTAGACAGTTCACTTCTGAAGAAGATCACGACAAGATGATCGAAACGTCAAGTACCACAACCTTTCTACACGGCAGAGAACCCGAGAACCGACGAGCAGCTAGTTTTTTGTGATTTTCTATTCAGCAAATTATTTCTTTTTAAATACCTTTCACTCACCCCGAAAAAAAAATATATGCTACTAATTTATAGTAAAAATCAGTACAAGCATTACAGTATTATCCCGGAATCTTCAGAACCTTCAATACTTACGGACTACTTTTTGTATTAGGGTAATACCTGTATCTAAAGGGATCACAATAATAGAATTAAAAAAAATGAAAAATGTAGGAGATTTGTAAACCTCTATTTGCTTTAGAGCTACTTCTATTGGGAGTTTGTAAAATTAATTCTTATAGCAGACTTAGTACTCGTTTGCTAAAGCATACAACGTACGACTGCTTATGTGTATACATATGTACATACCTACATCTAATGAAATTCATTACAAATTGAGATCTAAACAAGGCAGCATTGTTGTTCTACGAATTGTATCTAGTTTGAAAGCCGTTTCCTAGATTCAGTCTGTTAATTGCTGAAACCAACCGTTATGATAACTACATATATAGACTCCTTCATACAATGTTAGTGTAGAAAGCGCGATTATCCTAACTTATTGTTAGCTCCTAACAAACAATCTCATATAGGACATTGTATGTACATTTTAAGCAGTACATTGTTATATCTATGTATTTAAGTATTGTATATCCATATATACAACTGCATATATCTAATCAAACGTTCTCTATATGTCTCAAAGGTTTCATTTTCGCGTTGGATTATTTGTGGAATGAACTAGAAAACTCATTACTTTGCTTTTCCTTCAAAATACTCAGCGTCTGATTTTCTTAGAGAAAAGTAGTCATAATCGAAAGTCTTACTTTATAGAGCATTGAATTTAGCTACCAACTAATTAATTTGAATTTTATCAAGTTCAAGCGGTAAATTGTAGATTGTTCAACAAGTGGAAAATTTCTAGCTTCCATCCTTTTCTATTCGATGTTGTGGTGAGAAGAAACGTAATTGCGTTTTTGCCTTGCTCGTCTTCTTCTTTATTGTATTAGCGTAGATGTAGCAGTATTTTTCCAGTTCAAGGAATCCTCACCTTTACACTATTGAATTGTATATACCTATTCCAAGCGCCATAAATGCCAACTTGGTAATGTGTTTCCTTTGATATTTATTCGTTTTTAACGTGGCATCTAAGGTAATCGTAATTAAAGTACGCGAGAGGACGCTTCGTAACGAAGTAACATTTTGCTTCAATTACTGTTGAACTTTGATTATATATATTTCTGTCGTTTGTAGTTACGGTATTTGTTTCTCCTCAATTTTAAGGTAAGAATGAAGTTGCTGTTTTAAACTTCGCTGCGGTACTTATACGCTTTTGTATCAAGACTTAAGTTACATATTCATATACTGTTTTTTTAAATAAAATGTATTGTACTTTGTACAATCAATTGCAATCACTAGTTACATGCAGATAATTCACTATTCATGGTATTTGTATATTATCATCCAACGACGAAGCGTTCCACTTCAATGCAACCAATTTACCGCCTTGATACTGCATATAGATTGTGTATTGAAGATAATGTATTAATTCACTCATTTGAAAGCATATGCATGTGTATGAATGTACCATCTTTGGCAAATTAAATGCGAATTTTTCAGCGAGGAATTTCCATTTACTAAATAAAGGCTTATACTTTGAAGCAAATTTAATTTCTTTAAAAGAGAGTACTGCTTTGATGAACTTCTTTAGAGTAATTAAATTCACTTTAAAGCAAAGCCTTTATTTACAAAATCAACATTCCCCGATAAAAAAATCGCATTTAAATTGCCAAAGATGGTACATATATGTATCTCTGACACATTAATATGTAAAACTCTGTATTATAAAACGTATTCTTGCACGTTGTAATTTATGAAACGAAAGCTGAAAAAATTACTTTACAAACCATATATTACAACCAACTTGTAATAACGACAAAACGCTGACAGTGCGTGATAACGGAAACATTGCTCGTTCATCTTAATATCGCAAGCATGTGGACATTAATCATATTCACAGCGAAAATGAAGCTACATTATTTTTTTCTTTTACGAAAATTACATTTCACGCTTCAACCATGTACCTTTTTTCATTTTAAAATCTTAGGAGAATCATTACATGAATAAATATGATTTCCTGTCTGATTTTGAAGTCAACACTAATTATAACTACTATTATGGTTGAAATAACGACATACTGTCTTACATAGTTTTATTAGATTCTTCAAGAACATCTTTGTAAATACATCATGTAGCATTTATTACTAACAAAGAAACAAACTACTGTTATAGTTATATTATAAATCAAAATGTGTTCCTTACTAGATATCGATTATCGCGAATATTATACTTAATAAAGACCACATCTTAATGCGATTTGCTCAATGAATAACAATTGACAAAGGCAGCGGCTCAATCACTTGCTCAATGAAGTATTGAACTTTGATTAAGACATCGAGGTGAACTGCTTTTCTGAAAATAAATTATTCCGTGGAAGGGTGTATTATGTCTACATAAAGATCGAGTTTCTAGTACACTCAATTAGTAATTTTAATTATGTATGGAAAGTGTATGCATATGCTCAGCTTCTCCACGTTCTATTCGTTTCTGCTCGTTTATGCGCCAAAAACCGATTGAATTACAGCGTGTTCATTTTGGTGGTGTTGTGTTTGGAAAGCTCATTTTAATGTTTCCCAAAAAATCATTGCTTTGTACTTAAAGTACATGTGCTTTCAAGTGTTAGCCTATTATTGTTTTTTATTTCCTTAAAAAGTCGACGAATATTATACTGTGCTACAGTTGTGTTTTCATGCACTTCGGATTGCTTTTATTTACTTGTAATCATTGTGTACACGTCGTATGTATGTGTTGTAGACGAAATGATGTAAAAATTGTTTTGGATTCACCTAAAACGACAAAACATATTCTAAACAGCTTTTTTATACATCAAGTTTCACGTATGACAGACGCATGTTCATATCTTTACAATGTCAGCCATCTTCCCACTTTAACCATTAAATTACCACACAGTAAAAATATCCTATCATCAATTACCTCGAACCATCGTATATAATAATAATATAATCTTAGACATAAACGGCAGAAATGGACTGAAGAATTCTTTTTTATCTTGCACAATGGTAAGCCTCTTTGTTTGCTGTGTAATTAATACATTTCAGTGATGAAAGAATTCAGTATAAAGAGGCATTACTCAACTGAGCATCCTATACTGCACTCACTGATAGGACAAATAAGAAAAGACACAATTCAGAAACTTACCGCAAATTTGGAAAAACAGTAGCAAATGTTTCATAAACAAAAAGAACACAATTTCATAATGTTGTGAAAGCTAGTTAGCTAGTTAGTTCAAAATTGGCAAAGTTATTAAAACCATTTGCCGATGGAGAATTTATCAAGGAATGTATATTAGAAGTTTGTAGTGTTTTGTGTCCTCAAAAGACGAACTGTTGCCCGACGTATAGAAATAATGCCTAATGATATAAAAACAACTTTGATTGACCGTATGGCTGGTTTTGAATCATTTTCCATAGCATTAGACGAGAGCACCGATTTGTCTGACACAGCTCAACTGGGAATATTTATTCGAGATGTTGATAAAGAGTTCACTGTTACTGAGGAATTGCTTGCTTTACAGCCGCTAAAAGGAACCGCTACAGGAGAGGACATTTTTAATGAAGTTCAAAAGGTGTTCACAAGTTTTGGCTTGTCATGGTCAAAATGAGTTGGTGTATGCACAGATCGGAATTTTGTATGAAAAAGCAACTGAATTAAATGCGCAAAAAGATGATTTGATAGTCCTTCATTACATTATCCACCAACAGAACTTGTGTTCTAAGTCCATTCGACTCCAGAATGTTATGAATGTGGTAGGAAAAACCATCCATTTTATTCGATCCCGTCAGTTCAAGGCGTTTTTGGATGAAATATCAGCCGAATATGACGACGTAACATATTATTGCGAAGACAGATGGCTAAGCAAAGGGAAAATGTTGAAACGGATTTACGAGCTTAGAAATGAGATAGCAGATTTTATGCAAATAAAATATAAACCACTATCTGAATTGAGTGACCCAAAATGGATATGTGACTTAGCATTTCTGGTCGACCATACAGGCCATTTGAATGATTTAAATTTGAAACTTCAAAAAGAAGGACAGTTAGTAAATGATTTGTACAGCCGTTTGAAAGCGTTTCAGAACAAAATCCGCTTGTGGGAGGCATGGATGCTGTCTGGTAATAGTTACCATTTCACCACGCTGCGTATGAAAATACTGCTTATGCTCAATATGCTGAAGAACTCAAGTTACTGTCGGAGCAATTTTCGAACAGATTTAGCGATTTTAAACACATGGAAGACAGTTTCAATTTATTTGCTACTCCAACAAAAAGTAATGTACAAAATGCTCCAATACACTTGCAAATGGAGTTAATCGAGTTTCAAGAAAACTCACTCCTAAAATCTAAATTTGAAGACGTGGAATTGTGCGATTTGTACAGCAAATACCTCGAAGAAGACCATTTTCCGAAGCTTAGAAAATTGATGATTGAGAAGATTGATTTGTGCGTTTGACAGTACTTATAAATGCGAACAGATCTTTTCAACAATGAAAGTTAATAAATCAAAACATCGCATCGTACAAAGCTGACTGACGATAATTTGGAGAATTGTTTACGTCTTTGTATCAGTGGAACTAATCCAAACATCGCTACTTTTAAACGCGGCCCGCGGACGTATTGGCACACTAAAGTTTGGACCACAACATGTCAAAGGTTGCCCATACTTGATATAAACGAATGAAATGTAACATATGCTATCTGGCGTTTCCAAAAGACCCCGCGTGGTAATCTAAGGGTTAACCGTTCAATCATCCAAAAATAATGGAATGCATATTTCCTTCAGCAACTTCTTCTTTTAGACTACCTGAACTGTCAGTAATGATCGATGCGACTAGGTTTAAATTCGATATACAGCTCTTTAGTTGTTGTATATAAATGCACAGATGTGCTATAACTGCTCTTGGCAAATTTATGCCAAGAGCAATAAAAAATTACTCATAAAATAAATGGTAAGAAACAAATTACAAACACCTTACACTAATGCACGGAGGCTACCGTTAATTCACAAAGTGGATAACATCAGTTAAATAATTCAATCATTAGAAATCTTTCCACATTTTTTTTAGTCAGTTTTTAGTAAATACGACGTGCTGAATAAATATTTTCTAATTCCAAAAGCCACCGTTCGAGATGTAGTGATGTTATACATATTTTCATATTTAAAATAATCTTGTACGTAACTGCAACATTTCTAAAGGAAATATAACTACAAAGTAGTACTTACGGCAGTGTATATGTGTGTACAAGAGATCTCATACAGACTCAAAGTAATACTAAAGTTGAATCACCATTTGTACCCCACCATTTCTTGTCGGAACATTTATCGAACCATTTGTTGGCTTAGTCGGTACTTTTTTCCAATATCAGGCAATATTAAATCAAATATGAAATAAGTCTCTAGCTAAGACCGCAAATATTTCATTCCATAAATTTAAAATGATTATTCATTCAATTTATGGTGATAAGTGGTAACAGATTTATCTCTTTTTCACAAAAACCTCTAATCCATATATTTAGAGCTAATAATATACCTTCCTTTTACTATATTTCCCTTTCCTTTAACTACTAGCATTGTGGTTAACGCTATCGTCTTTCCTTTGCACTTTTCATCCCATATCTTTTGTTACTACTCCATAATTTTACATCCTTATTAAGTATTCTAGCCACCCTACTTTTTTCGTTTATTGCCTTTATTTGGATTCCTTGGCTCGTATAATTTGATTCACTTCGTCGTCACTTACCCAAAAGTTTCAGTTCTACCGAGATTAGCTAGCTATTGTTAAGGAAGGTATTCAAATAAAAACTCTAGCACTATATCTTTTAATGTAACGTTGAGTCGCATCAAAATTATATTGTCCTATTTTTCTCTCTTAAATATATGCGTGTACATTCAGCTAAAGCTAGTTAATAAATACATACCTACTAATGATACATCTGCTATATAACAAGTCAGCAAAAGCTGAAAAACCTAAATTCGACTCCTCCGACTCCTAAATTAACGGAAGTACTAAAATAGTCTATAAACAACAAGTTAAAAAAAAAGTAGAAAATGTCAAAGAAATGTCAAGCTCTCCGTATCTGACAAATACTGATTCTAGAATTGTATATCCTGTCAATATTGATACCAGTTAATCACCCCACACATGCTCTTACTGTCTGTTTCTTGCAACTTACTAAAGAGTCTAACAGCTGAGAAAGCATTTATATCTCTATATTATACCTGCCTGACAACTGTTAGAATGTCTAGTAACACGTAATTACATAAGATTTACTTTCGAAGCTGTGTAATTCTATTCAAAATGCGTGGAAGCTGCGTCGAGTTATCTGCTACTATATAGGAACATTTCCTCATTCTATTATATGCTTTTCCAGTCTTGTATACTCCTCCATCTACGTAATTATATTTCTCTCCCCAACTCCGTATCTTCTCACGTAAACTGTAGTAAATCCGAAAATATTTATGGACCTTTTATCTGCCGCCCGAACGCGGGTCGATAATTTAACTTAATTTGCGCGTGTTGCGTATTTTACAAATAAACACGCCTGCTTGTAACCGGTAACATGCTGCTGACTTTGGAAGCTCCGTTAATTAGAACGTTATAGGCGCGAGAACAAAATAAATACTACTCAGATGATAGCGGCCCAAAGCAAGTTGTAGTTAGAACGCCCCTAACTTAGCATCTATTTCATATATGTTAGTAAAACGGTGATTTTATCATTCTCGGAATTGTATTTTCTTGAAATATAAAGGAATTAAATTAATGTATTCTCGAATAATAGGTAACGACGCGTATATTAACTTTAAAACACCTTTGCAAGATGTTGCGTTAACACGATATGGTAGTTTACGAAGTGAAAAATGTGCTAAGCTAGCAAGTATACATACTTGTTTAGCTAACAGGATATATATTTCTAGTCGACTAGGAAAATTGCTCTATATAAATAATGCAATATCTTCCGAACTGTATTCGAGAGTATAACGAATATAAATAAGTTATATCTTTCACAAGATACGTCTGGGGCTAACATGGACAAATATTAGGTATTACTACCAAACGTGCTTCGGCAAATATAACCGTGTAGGTATAACGTGAAGGAAAACATACGAGCTCTGACGCAGTACCAAATCCAGGTTAGGCAAATATTGTTTCTATTCTGGATATGTTAGTATGGCAATTGCATTCTAGTTACATGTACTAAATGCTAGCATAAAATATTTAAAGTCCCACTCTAATTTAAAGGAATTTATATATTCTGCCAAGACTTTTTGTTATTCTTGATAAAATCTATTAATCAGACAGGGTGTTGTAAAGAAATTCACCAAAGTTATACAACGCTCATGCTGTTTATTTATATTTATTTTGTTATAGTTATAAGAAAATTGTTTTTAATAAATAGTAATAGGCTCATATGAAAAGTTTTATCTAGCGTCCTTCCATTCCTTCTGTCTTAATATAGTATTTATCTCATGTTTGACTCCATTATGAAGAGCTTACTTGCAATTGATTTGATTAGTCTGCATCAGAGCTTATCTTCTACTTTTCCTACACCTATCTTGATTTCTCCAATCAAGGTTGCTGTCTCATCAACATTTATTGGTCAAAAATTTATTTTTACTTTTTTATGTTTAATACTTTTATTTTCCGATGACTTCTGAGGAGATGTTAAGAACGTTCACAGGAGTTTACTCCTCACTACCACGATTTCTACATATGCACCTTTTTTATGTGTGCTGGGTGCTGAGTTGCAGTGAATCCGTAAGCTGTATCGCTTGTGTGGCTATCACTGCAACGTTCTAGTCTTGCGTGTGTAAATTGTCTTCAAATGGCTTTGTTACAGCATCATACCGGCTTTTATAATGCCGCTCTGTTAATCACTTTACTCCCAACAACAAATGGTAAGTCGATCCGGATTTTCAATTCTCCGATAAAATGTCACCGTCTCTCCAGAGAATTGAATCCCGGCTTCTATTATTCCGCCACAACTATAGTCAGCCGCCTAACCACAGAAGCTATTGACCCGTTTAATAGTAGTCATCTGGTAAAACAAAGAAAAACTAGATGTAGTTTACTATTTAAGTGAAAATAATAATTTTCCGAAAATGTTTACTAAAAATGTGTTCTTCCTTTGATTATTTCTAGAACATAAGTGCTGAACGATCTAAGTATTAAAGAGAAAATTCTGCCAGGAGAAACAACATATTTACTAATATAAAAAGAATTAAACTAAAATGTAAAACCTGTATGACATTAAGATATGACTGCAAATAGCTAAAGACCGCAAATAACAAATTACCGACGAATTAAATCTGTTACATTGAGGAAAGTATTAAAGACAGATAGCTCTGAATCATCCTACACAGCAGCAGCAGTACTAAACAATGATGAACAGTTCTAAAGTTCCAAGACCAGTTGAGTGTCGTTATTGATATTCTTTTTAAAATGTTGTTGTATCTACAAATTGTCTAATGCTTGAAGAGAATACAATCCACCATACCCTCTATGTTAGTTAGCTTTCTGCTGTTAGTCTATGTTTACATTCTAGTAGTGGTGGAATAATTTGAATTACGATATTCAGTACACTAAACACTTCAACCCACTAAATACCAACAAGGTTTAACTAAACACCGACGCGTTTCAACAGCAACGCTGTCATAATCAAGGCAATAATAAAACTGAATTAAAATAAAACCTACAAATAACGGGTAGGTGACCTAAATGTTATGCACGGTCAATCTGATACACAGCATTTATTTCTAATTAATGAAAACAATGACGTATGCGGGATAGGACCGTTGTCATAGTTCATTGCACATGACTTGTCTTTGTATATTTCTAAACTTTCGAAAACATTTAGAAACTTACAATTGTTTATTTGTCAAATTGTTTCAAAACTGTGTTGGGCAACGCTCGATTTCTCAATTGTTGATGTTTAGTGGGTTGAAGTGTTTACTGTTCTACTTCTGCACCAAGAGATACAGTGAAGAATTTCACGTTATTCAGTGTCTTGCCTCTTTTAAGAACATTACATTTGGTGCGTGGTTCCTAATCATTAATAGTTGTTTTGTCTTTACAATAGTTAATTGTTCATTTACTCAAATGCATGAAATTTGGCTGATATGCAACCCTATAACCTCATCACCGACTTGATTAAGACTCATAAAATTATCCATTTGTGCAGATACACGAGCACCCTTATAAAACACTTTGTTGTTTGGAGGTTTCTTGGACTGTAGAAAAGATTTTCAGAAAAGTGCAAGCTATTTCGTTTCCGCCTCAGAATGTTATACATTCCTCCCATAGACACACTGTATCGATTTCTGTGTAAGAAGCATATTGAAATGGGTATGTCAAAATGTGTAAACGAAGGTATGAATAAATCTTGTGAATATATTAAACTGACATTGTTATTACTTTGTCGGTGATGCTGCCATATCTTGCTCTACCTGCCTGATACAACTCTATTATTTTAGACAACATATGCTCTTGAAAAACATTAGATTCTGTGCTTTCGATCGTATTGTTTAAATAGTCACAACTTGAACACAACGTGTCAACCAAATCACAATATGGAAAAATCTTTATTACAGACATCTGAATAATATTTCCATGTAGCAAAGGAATTTGAAAGTTTGTTTATATAAATCATTCCGTTTATATTTAAATCCTTACTAATTATTTCGGCTGCAATAGTTCTCCTCCATCAAAAAGCCATTTATGTGTGCTATTGTCTCTTCCCTTAAGTTTGAGAAATATTCCTTGAACTTACTGTTTCCGTTGGTGTTTAAATGTTCTTTGTCCCATTTTTCTTTTTGATTGAGTTGCTAGTTTCCGCTGCCATCTGGAAAGCTATAGTACACAGCAGTTTATTTACGACTGCTGTCCATAGACACATCCATAAACAGACATCTAAACAAATATGATACAATAACGATTTTGATCATTTGCCATATTTACCTTTTTTTTACAAATCCTAAAGTTAGCGATTTGTATGTAAACCATTTTGTGAGTTGTTTACATTAAAACATATACTCTGATTTCGTATAAATCTTAAAAAGTGTTTAAATGGCATCTAGACCGTTTGGCATTTCCACCCTAGATTTGTTCCGTATTACTGAATTAGTGAAAATGATCAGCAAAACATGTATATATGCGTAATTTTCCCGTAAAGTTTTTTCTGCTTCTGGTCAGAAAGATTTCCTCTCTAAGTTCTTTTCTTGGTGAACTGCGGTGCCATCTATACAGCTTGCATTTGATAAGTTTTAACCATCCCACCTATGCCATGAGTGGCTTGAAAGCAATCTTAACGCAACGCAATGATATTCCGATAGTTCTAGCATCCTGTGGCACCTCAACCTTGAAGGTCTGTGCGCCCATATTCGGCGGTACCTAAAAAGGTTTCTGACCAGATTAAGAGAGAATCGCAAGAATGGTCTCCATTGCCCAGTATTGAATTCATACACGCTGCAATGCTTAGACAGCCCTCTAACCCGTATAGTCATATACAGTCAATGCAATAGATTTTAGATGTACGTTCTTACGTTAGTTGCATTTGTGCCCCTAGTTGCTAAGAGTATAGTATAGTATATGTATTTAATTTATTATGTGTAGAACAGATTGATCACTGAAGATTATTAAAAGCTAAAACTAGTGCTCTTCCACTCACAGCCATTCACAAAAACAGAACGGAAGTTTAATTTGTTTCGATTAAAATAAGCTAATACCCAGAAACCGTTGGAAACCTAGATGCTCAAATAAAAAGTAATTGTGTACAAGGAGCAAATTTGGAGCTAACATACAAACTTATAATCATTGCATCACAATCAATTAAACGCAAGTATATTTATCCATTTAGCTATTTAATTAAGGACATGTTTCTCAGAGAAAAGAGTTTTTGATTAGCACGTCATATATATTTATACATTTCTGAAAAAGTTCTCGCCTGTATTTTCCTTTTAGCTAATGAATTTACAAGATATATGCGATGTAATATAAAGAAGCGCAATACTCTGCAAACCGAGAAGCTAGGGACTATAAATAAGCAAAGAGATGTGTCCGGCAGCAACATACAGAAATGTCCAGTACACTAGTCGACAAAAAAAATTCAACCGCTCTTTTCTTTTATATAGAGAACTAGATAGAATATTTATAAAAAACTTATTTCATCGAGCTGTACATTATTACGAGTAGAATTGTTTTTATATTTCCTAAACGAACACCTTCTAATTTTGATTCTATTTGCGTCGTTTAATACATAGAGGGCGTGTCGCTTCAACCACTGACCCAGATTGCGCAAAAGTCGCTTTAACTATACATGAAAATATGACGAACTTTCCCAAATATTACTGATGACGTATTGTTTGCATAAGTCGACTGTGGAAAATTCGGAAGTAGTGCAATATTGTTTATAAATTCTTCTTGTTAAGTTGAAAAGTCCCGTTACAATCAATTGTCTCGGAATGTACCGTTTTGAAGTAAATTAATTTCCTACAGCGTTCCTTTCCCGCTACAATCTGCATCTCAATACAAGTATAGAGGCAAGCCTAACTAGTTGATTTGAAGCTGGCGTTAACCGGTAATTTCAAGGAAGCTCAATTTAGTCTTCGCGTTCTTCCCTCTCATCCACCTGTCAGTGGTTGTTCTATCCTGCTCGTTTCTAAATCACGTGACGGACCTGTGATGTGCAGTCTTAGAATGCGGGTCGATCTCGATGGAGACGTGACCTAGTGCACTCGCTCACGTTTAGCTAGGCAGCTCCACTAAATGTACCTGAATGCGTTCTTATCTTGGGGCACACCAACATAACCGGAACAATCACGCTGTCAGACTTCGAGTTTTCTCTTGAACGTCGTAAAATTGGTAAGAAAATGGAAACGGAGCTAATTGGTTAATTGCGAGCGTGGTGTATGCAAGCTTGCTTTCCATTAAAGTGTTTCTATAAATAAGTTGGTGAGGTGAAGGAGAAGATTAAAAAGATATACACTTAATTGTTTTTAATTGAATTTGAAGGTTGAATATGGGGATGGGTATATGTAGAGTGATGAATAGCTACTTTTTTTTTAATCTTTGTATTAATTTATACTTATGCATGGCATCCAATTAGGGTAGTACTCAGTATATTATATTAATTATTAAAAGGTGCATAATAAATATAATGATAGTATATGTCTATACATTATTCAGGAATTTTATAAGGTAAATTAAAGGATAAAGTCTTCAAATGAATTTTCGAAACTTTTGGAAAGCATCCTTGACTAAAAGAAAACGATGGAAGTTCTGAAATGTTGACCACGAATAATTACATATAAAATGCTTTAAAAAATATTTTTAGTATAGTAGACTTGGCTCGATTGGTGTAACCTGGCTGGGGTGGGCTTGGTTGGTCAGTTAGACTCAGTTTGGCTAGATTGGTCTTACCTAGCTGGGATTGAATTCGTTGACCTTGTTGACCTACTTTTATTGACAATAAACATCGGTATCACCACACACCACAACTTTGATTAATAATAATTAATCAAAATTGTGGTGTGTGGTGATACCGATGTTTATTGTTATTACGAGCCCACAGTCCTTGAAATCACTCTACTTTTATTGATATTAATGTTCTTTTTGTTTATTATGTGTAAGTTAACCATTCTGCTTGAATCGTACATTTTAATTACAGTTAGAGTGCAGTGTAATGTCATCATGTATCAATTTTAAATCGTTTAAATTCAAATCATTTTTGCATTTTAGAACTTAAAGCTTTCCCCATTTCTCTCAGAAAAGTTCCATATTTTGTTTTTTTTTAATGTACCTACTAGACATCATCGTATTATCTGTATATATTTTGATGTTCTCCTGAAACAAACACTGATCTCTTTTCGTTTTTCGGGATATAATTTCAACAGAATAAAGAATTTGTCTACCCATACGACAAATGTTGCTGTATCAAAATGTTCTCTGAATAAAATCTACCTCTTGAAAAATATTTCTCAGGCTGCAGACATTCACGCCATTACTTCCATTGGTTAATTATTTCAGTTATTACTTCCATTAGTTGGAAATAGTATACAATAGTAGCACGAAACTATGATTTGCAATATTTGTTCTTCGGTCGAAAATGTTTGTAAAATTCTGTGGGTGGAGTGCGAGAGCAATTTTATTATTTTATAAACTTCATTATTTTTTTCTTCTTTTACACATTAGTATACTGTGATTTCTATTCTAGGATTACTTAAACTTCTAGTTATCTGGTTAGTTTACTTTAGAAAATTTTCTTTAATCTCAAAATAGTTAATTGTTGCTTTCTTGATACTTAAGTCATAAATGGTCTGTGTTTTTGATAGGGTTTTTCAAATATACTGGGTGGAGCACCACATTCGCCTCGATTGATATAAGAAAAACGGTAACATATTTTTGAAATATTTTTTTATTGGAGTACCTATGTGTAAGTCCATTGCGAGCGCGTTCTAAAATTATTTTTAAATATACAGGAGATCCCAAAAGAAGTTACACATCAAAGTTATCAACATTTAGATGGAACACCATGTATATTATTGCACATATCGATTACGGAGCCTAAATAAAGGCAAGTTACTGTTATATTCCCTATACCTAGGCTAAACCGTTTCTGAGATATTTAATAATTTTGGAAAGTATAGATCAACGTACGTATTTAAATTATGTGATTGAACTTGTATTGTTTCTTTAGCAAAACCATCACATTTACTGCTAAAATAATGATGTTTGCTAAAAATTATATACTAGGTGGTTAAAACCTTACGTCTAACTGTCACTACTGCTTAATGACTGTGTCTAATACCATAATTCAATTTTAATTTTATTTCTGGTTAAATTAACATTATTAATTTCAGATATTAATTTTGAACAATGAAAGGTGGGCAGTGACGAATCGGATTATTTACATTTCATATTTATTTGAAACTAGACAAAATTTCAATACACAAATAAATTCTTCGTTGAAATGATTGCTAAACTTTAGTCAGCATATAAGGTTTTATAGATAGAAATGTCAATCCTATACATTCTTTGATGTTGTCAGGTGATGTTGGTGGTATATTGTAGACAGTGGTTTTGACACTTCCGGGTAGAAAAAAAAACTAAATTGGTTACGTCCGGGCATCCTGCCGGCCAATGCTGTAAACGTCCAGGAAGCTTGGCTCCATTTAAATGGCTATCAAAAAGTATGATTAACGGTTCCAAATAGATTGGATTTTTCCTTGCATTTCCAATAAAAGGGTTTTGTCCTACTTGCTATTTCTAAGTCACACTTCCAGTTTTTCGAAATGATTGCAGACAACTCAGAAAAAAATCGCTTGTTTGGATGATATCTGTCTGGATATTTTACATACATACCAACATTATTTATATATATTTAGGTTAAGTTTTCATGATAAATAAATAAAAAATAATTATCAAACTCGACTAACAATATCTTACAGAATCAGATATTGGTGAAAAGTAAGTAATGTCACTCAGAAAAAATGTTGTTATCATATCAAAGCCACGTTGATATAACCAAATTTTTAGTGGACTATATACAATTAAAACACTACATTTGACTTTACTAAGAAACTATAAGAGATCGGTATAGGGAACCTTAACAACATTTGAAGATAAATAAAAGTAAAATCGAATTACGATGTTAGACACACACAAATGTCTAAAATTTATTTGTGAATCTTTTTTCCCAAGATTCGTTGCTAAGTTGTAGCGCCATTCAGAATACTATTTTATCTTAATTAACACAGAGTTATAGCATCCGTTTTCTTCTAGCTCATGTCTTGAGTATTACAGTTTATTATTCCAGTATAATTTCCGTGTTGATTTATCGTAGTTGATATAACCATGAAGAGTGTATTTTAGAATCGCAATATATGCATATCTACCTTATTAGATTCCAATCACCATTGTGTACGTAATAACGCGTAATTACTTGAGGCGACACATCGTGAAAGACGTAATTAAGGATACAAATGAGATTTTAATGACAATTTGACTATGACACTGACAAGGAGGACTGAAGAGGAAATCAGGATAAGGAAGCACATTAAGTAGCGTACATATTACAACAAAGATAAATACAGCTACTGTTTTCCCCTCATAACCTTTGTATTATTAATTTTCTTTATGGGTGTTCTGAAAACATGTCGAATTCCCTCAGCTCGTTCAACAATAACTTACAAGATTGATGCTTTCGCAAACATTGTCGCTTACAGAAGAACAAGAAAAAAACTGTATATAGCGGTGGCAAATGTGGCAGCTTTGCGTTCACACAAAGCGTTGCCATCGACGCAAATTCAATTTTTCGGGTTCGCTAAAAACGACAAAGCTATATTCGATCCTTTATGAATTTCACATGAGACCTGCGAGCTCTATAGTGTACGTTGCTACGATACTCATGTACAAGTATGTTTATATTGCAATAAAGGTGTATATACCAATATTCTGAGGTCATTTTTCTTTGTAATTTTATATAAGTACGACGTACGAAAACGAAAGAACGTAAAAGAAAAGAAAATACGGCAAGTAGCTTCGGTCGACTTACATGATTCTTGACCTTTTCAATAATTTATTAAAGCTTTTTTATGATTGTTGTATACTCATACCCCATTTATGTACCACTGTTAGCTTAAATTTCATTAAAACTTAAACCAAGAAAGTGTACACATTAAACTCGAACATATTAATGACGATGTCATTGCTATCCATGCAAGTGAGTCTAATCTTCGATAGATAATAAAAACTGTCGACAAATCCGCTGAACGTCCAAGTCAATATTCATTTTGAACGAACTCTTACAGTGCCAATTTCCATTATCAATTCTACTGGAAACAATTTGGCTCCCAAAGATTGTATATACTTATTGCTGATTATTTTTAGCATCACGACTAGATGCTTAATTAACTGTCGAGTAACTAAACTGCAATGTAGAGAATATTTCTTTTGCATATACAGAACATTTGGCTAGAATAGTTCTAATAATAAATATAGCAAAAAATGTTAAAAAAATGCGTTTGGTAGGTATCAGATTTGTTTTCATACATGCTAATGATTCCGCTATAGCATATCAACAAAGGATTTCTAAAACAGACTGTTGCAAAAATTAATTTAACGAAGGAATTGGATAGTCATCGACCTTTTGACGGCTTTTTAAGTTCGTTCAGGGTAGATATTGAAGAATATTACTTTTACGGCTGAACTGGATTTTTTAATTTCTGGACATGGTAAGTTGTATAAATATTTTTGCTGAAGAAGTGTGTGAGTGTACATGCTGCAGTGAGGGGTTGGTAGAGAATTTAAGAAATATCCCATTGCAGTACAATTTGTACGACGATTTGAGTAATTGAGATCCGTGAAGTTTGGGCATCATTAGACACACTTGATTGATCATCGATAATTGATTATGTAAAAGGGGAAGTTATGAAATTGTGAAATGATTTGGATGAAAGATGTTTCAAAGAAGCAAGGACTATATGTGGGGGAATGCCTCCTCTGATCAGTGGGATGTTCTAGGTGCTTTATTCTAATTTTAAATCCGATGTTTTTAACAGGTTCTAAAACTTTCGTCAAATTATAATAAAAATGTAATGACAGTCGATTAAATGTCGAAAGTAGCCAGCCCGTATAATCGAATCGTACTGAAAGTAATGTCGAAATACATTGAAAATAAACAAGGCAAAACACATTTTCATCAACATTACTAAGAAATCGAAGCCGTAACGTGATGACCTTTCCATAAAGTAACGGATCAAACAATGCTGACAAGATGCTAAATTATGGAATGAAAATGATCAACGGAAAAAATAATACACTATTTCAAAGGAACTATTGATTATATTTAAAATAGCCTTTTCATGGAAATACACGGACATCGCCTAAAACGAAGAATAACATTTACTTTATTTCGTACATTTCAACTCTGGATAATGGATTATAATAAAATATTAAAGCAATTTTAAAAGCAACCCTCTCTATATCCCTTATCTCTTGACAGGTTTTTTAACCCTGGTCGACTATATTCAATATCCATCTCCTTCCAATATTTGAAAAAATATACACGCCAATCCCATTGTTCATGTATACATATATTTGTATATAACTCACTTTTGCTAAAAATGCGCATAAAATGTGAAATCGTTTCCTCTCTCTTACCGTTTTTAATACCATCTGCATAGTTCACATCCATTACAACGAAAGCCAGTATGAATACATTACTTCATATTCGTGCTTGCCTGGGTCACATTGATTTTATTATATCAATCCCAATACTAGGTTTTCCCATGTGAAAATACTGATGTTTGCGGAGATAGACCTACATGTGAACTGGATTTATGGTTACTTTAACATATACTATATCCATGTTGTCATTTGAACAGCTTTAGAACAAGTCATGCTAAAGCTACATTATATGGTGATGATATTAATGTTCCAGTTATGCTCATTCTTATTAAAATTTCAAATATCAGTGTTTTAAAATCTATCATTTAATATTGACATATTTTTGTAAACTTTACAATGATATGCTAACAAAGAATTTGTTTGATGCATCATCTTGAAAGCGATATAGGAAATATGCTCAAATACAAGTACATACATACATCTAGTTTATTGCAATATGTCTAAGTAGATACAATACTTTGTGTAGGAATTTACATCTAAAGAGAAGGTTAACTGAAGCGCATTTACCTCTGAGCGCGTTATCGTATGTATGTAAATATAAATTCAATTCCCAAGCATAGTGTATTCAAGTCCTTTCAGTTGTTTTGTCAACGGGTGAAAACGTTATGAAACATGATCGGTTCTACATCGTAGATGATATTATACAGGATAAGTTTTTTTGAATGTTTAGCATTGGGATCTCAGAAACTACTGAAGATAAAAAACGCTTAAATGGGGAAAGATGCGCAGTTTTAAGAGTTTGATTTAAAATTGCTTCTGTTACTCCGATAACTTTCATGGCTTATTAGATATTCAAAGAAAACTAAATTTTACGATTTTCTTTAAACATGCTTAGCATGGTTAATAGTAATTTTAGAGAAAAAGTGTTCAGACAAAAGTTTTAGATAATTTTACTCCAAATAAAACTATCTAGCTATTTTTTTTTCGTTCACCGATATCGAGTTATGACATAAACTTGTGTTTTTTTAAATGGAAACCATAGTTGGTTTTGACATTATTAAAAAGATTATTTTTTGCTGATTAGAATGATATTAGGTTTGATATGCTTATTTTAAAGAATAAAGAGGATATAGACATTTTTATGGTTTTTATGGAAAACAATTGAATTTCGAATTAATAAAATACAAGCCAAACGAAAACGTATTTTGAAATCTTATGTAGTAATAAAATGAAAACTATAAGAACTTTTATTAAGGACACACAACATTATTAATGTTCAAAGATACCTCCATTATTATTAATACACAAATTGCATCTCTTCACAACAGAATTTGTAGCATTGCGGATTTTACGCCTATCGATGTTATTAAAAGCAACTAAGACAGCTTCTCTTAAATTGCCGATTGTTTCATATGTTCTTTTGTATACTGTGTCCTTTTGTACACCCCACAAGAAAAAATCCAAAACTGATAAATCAGGGGATCTAGTCGGCTATTCAAAGGGTGCATTTAGTCCTAACCATTGATTAGGGAAGTTCAAATTTAAATAATTTCTAACATTCAGTTGATTGTGCGAAG
This sequence comes from Holotrichia oblita, assembly GCA_023690525.1. NCBI lineage: Eukaryota > Metazoa > Arthropoda > Insecta > Coleoptera > Scarabaeidae > Holotrichia > Holotrichia oblita. The sequence continues at coordinate 42,259,676 of CM043019.1, read as the reverse complement.
GCGCTCCGTCATGTTGAAACCATTGCAGCATTGCTCTGGTTCTTAAATTTAAATTATCTAACATTTCCTCGAAATCTTGTAAAAAACTAAGATAAAGATTGCCAGTTAGTGATCCATCAAAAATAAAAGGAGGAAGAACAGTTGATCCTATAACACCACACCAAACATTAAACCCAAATTTAATTTGTGGTCTCCTAAGTTCAACGTGAAGTGGATTTGTTTGAAACCATATATGCTCATTGTGCCTATTAAACATTCCACAATTTGTGAAACGAGATTCAACAGTCCATAATATTTTCATTGGTGGTGGTTCGTTTTGACACTGATCTTTAAACCATCTACAAAAAGCTATTCGTCTAATGTTATCAGCTTCATGTAAATTTTATGTTACTGATAATTTGTACGGACGAAATTTATGCTTTTTGAACACTCTGACAATAGTACGTTGAGAAGAGCCCATTTCTGTTGAAATTTGTCGGGTCGATGTAGATGGATTCTGAGCGACACTTGCTAATATGTTTATTTCTCTATCTTCATCCATCCCTTTTATTGATTTTGGTTTAACGAACGAGCCATAATCTGCTAAATTATCCCATAATCTCTTAAAAGTTGGTAGGGACGGCTGACGTCGATCAAAATAATTTTCAAAATAAACTTCAGCAGCTCTAGTAGAATTTTTCTAACACTGAATGTAATTTTCAACCATATATCACGCTTTTCTACGTTAGAAAATTCCATAGCCAATGCAAACTTATGATTAACGGCCGTTTGCACCACTTATAGTTAAGTTACAATTAAATTAATTAATAGTTAATTGTCAATGTTTGACAATTAACTTGATTTAAAAGTAAAAATTAACAGCTCTCACTTCTGTGACTCAGCGTGAAAGCAATGTTAGTATATTTATCCCCACTGCTCCAACGAACACTATTGTAACTCAGATTTTTTGTTATTTGAATTACAAAACACCAAACAGTTTTTATTTTATAAAGTGAACAACCATAGAAATGTCTATATCCTCTTTATTTTTTAAAATAATCATATCAAATCTTATATCATTGTAATCAGCAAAAAATAAGCTTTTTAATGATGTTAAAACCAACTATAGTTTCCATTTTAAAAAACACAAGTGTGTGTCATAACTCGATAATGGTGAACAAAAAAAATTAGCTTCACAGTTTTATTTGGCGTAAAATTATCTAAAACTTTTGTGTGAACACTTTTTCTCTAAAATTACTATTAACGATGCTAAGCATGTTTAAAGAAAATCATAAAATTTAGTTTTCTTTGAATATTTAATAAGTCATGAAAGTTATCGGAGAAACAAAAGCAGTTTTAAATCAAACTCGTAAAACTGCGCATCTTTCCCCATTGCTAAACATTCGAAAAAACTCACCCTGTATATACATTTTTTGACGTTTCGAAAGATAGTCCTGTATATTGCAATCCGGGAACATAGGATGTTTATACAGAAATTTTAACGAATAAACGATTCAGTAAAAGATTAAATTTAATATTACCAATCTTGGCAACTAGGAAAGCTAGAAGTTACGTGTTTAGTTTACCAATTCGAGTATAACGTAAGTAGTTATATCGAAACATCATGAAAATATCCCGCATGTTTAATATATCTCCACAGCTACACTACTATTACCATTTGTTTTCTGAAACGTCTAATGAGAAACTGAAAATTTTAAGAATCAATGTTGAACAAATGGGACAATAATTGAAATAGAGCATATCTTGTAGTTACCTACTTTATGAAATAATTGTCTTAGAGCACCGTTTTGATTGACAAAAGGGATTGTTTGTATTAATTGGGAGTCGGCATTTATTTTGATAAGTATTAAATAATATCCATAGTACTCGAAAAACAAGATCAACGACTTCACGTTAATTACATTTCAAACTAGCTATATTCTGTGATAGTTTAATTTTGGCTATCGTAACGATTTATAATTTCAGTGATGACATTTCATGAAACATTACTGAAATAATTTCCCTAAAGTCTTTTGTAGGACAAACTAACGGAAACATCTCTTGCTGATATATGCAGCTGCCATTAGTCTCCTTGTGCTTCAACTACACTATGATCTCAAGACCTACAGGGGAACAAATGGTAAAACTGACCAGTTCCTTCTGACGATTCGTTAGACGTACCCGACGCATAGTTTGATGCTTTCGTCAGACTATATGTTTTAAACCACACTGTAATTATCGGCAACATTAACCTCCTTATTGCAAATCGTTTTATACGTCGTGAAGATCCATTCACCCTATTCCATCCATTCCAGTGTGACAATTGAACGTCAAGTTCTTATATGAAGTCTCGAATGCCACACTGAACGAATATAAATTTCCCATTGCTACAAGCATACAGATGATATTTTGTTCTGGTTAACTACTATCTGATAAGCCTCATTTCCTAACTTTACAAAATCGTCGAAGCGACCGTTCAGCAGACTTGACAATATTACAATCGAAAACTTACAATTGCTAGTTTGAATTGTTTAAGGACTTTCCGGTTTCTCTAGCTGACAGAGGAAATTCTAAAGTCTTTTCAAGCTTAGGCATTCTACTAGTACTTCCTAAACTTCAAAAACTTTTTTCTTCGGTGTATTATAACGACTTCTACGGTAAAATATCAAGGCTAGACATTAATAATGTATTTTGATTTAATTAATTCAATCCTACTTGTTGAACCAACATTTAACATCCAATTAGAAATTTTGTTCGTAATATTAATCTACTAACATAATGGATCACGCCATGAAATAAAGGTTACGACCAGAACAAAAAAAGCTGGCTAGATAGCAAAGGGAAACCGTTAGATAGTCGTTGATGACACATGATTTAGGTTTTGTATTATTTTGTATTTCTTATTCAATCAATTTTGTGTTAATTTAAGCCATTACAAAAATATTTTAGCTTGAAAAATCTATTATGTAAAAGCTTGTTAAAAATTACGCTAGTTGGAGTTCAATCCACATAACAAAAAGTTGATGTTCTGTAGTTTGCTTGTTTCACAACTGCAGATTCTACTTATCTGCAAATAGCTTTTAAAAGCTATGGTAAACTGTTTTATGCCTGTCCTTCTTAATTATATTCCGATAGTACATTATTTAAGCTGTTGATTGAGAGTGAGGTAAAGATTTCTAACTTCGTGCATGAGAAAAATAGCGACTGCAGATTTTGCGGGGAGGAGGATGAAAATCCAGAACACCTGACAACTAACTGCATGTCAATTATCTCGGCAAAAGCTGTTACGGTTAATTAAACACGTTGGCGGGATTAGAAAAAAAAGAGAGTGACTGGAAAAAAATAAAATAGTTGACAAGTAAGGGGATAGCTCTAATTTTTTTTAAAAAGAAACACTTTGTGTGGATTTACGACTATCCGCTGAATAAGTCTCCGTGGGTACTACTTACTGTAACTGTACAGTGGTTGATTAGTACAGGGAGACGAACCGTACTAGGATTTGTTTTGATCAACGAGAAGTCACGAAGTACTTATACCCATAACTGACCCTTGCTTCGGCGTTAGATAAAACTGTTGGAAAGAAGGATTGGAGCCAGCATGCGTTTAAACAGCTAAGTGCCAAACGTTTATTTATTTCGTACATTTTATTCATTTTCCATTGAATTACATTTATTATAACCAGAAAGTGTTATTTATTTGGAAGTCAGTGCAGTGACAAGCGAACCCTGGGCATAGCACTGGCCGGGTTAATTTAAGAGTGATCTTTTGCCCCGCCACAAATTGGCGCCCAACGTGGGGCGACTTATCTTTTTTTTCCCATAAACGAAGAAGAAATATATTTTATGAAACCATGTCATTAGATTTTATTAAAGCTCCTAGACTGAATGGAGAGCTCAGGGAGTAAGCAACCCAGCATTTACAGCTCATGCAAGTATGCACAATAGATCAACGTGCATACATACATAGGTGCAGAAGGCGCATACATATGTATGTATATGTTCCGATCGTATCCGCTAGATCCAAACAAACACAGTTAAAAATGTATTGATATTGAAAGGAACACTTATCTAGTGCCCAATGTGTGCTGAACAGGCTCAGTACAATAACGTAATATACTTATAATGCAATGCTGGGCCTAAAATAGAGATACGAAGCGTCCATCTGAAGGGCATTTATAATTGATAGCTTTATTTCAATTGTTTGGAATCGTAGCTTGATGGACCGCTTTGAGAAAAACATTCAATAGGAAGGAATCTAACAATACTGTGAATCCAAAAATAAAACTAATTTACGGTAAGAACATAACTTATAATTAACTGCTGACAAAATTGGCAACTCTTCACATAGAACAACTGATGTGATTCTTCTAGCGCGTTTCTAAATTATGTTCTATTTGCTTTTTAATAATTTACCAATATTGTTGTAGAAAGCAAATAATATATTAATTAGGTATGAGATTTGTGTGCTTTGTTGCTTTTCAAGTTGTTCTCCAAAAATATTTATATATTTTTCATTCAATTAAACCAACAGACTGTTGTTGAAGCAGTTAAAATGATTCTCTATGCATCAGTTACTTTTTCCATTAACAGAAATCTCTCCCGACATAATCCATTCTGAATTGTTTAAAACATAAAGAAAAATATTGAAACCGAAGATCTAAAAATTTGATACATTCAAGTCTAAAAACGTAATTGTCTTTAGAACTCCTTGCTTTATTTTCGGCTCACAGGGCATTACTTCTGACAGGTAAACAGAAACCCACCCATTGATATATTATTTTAACCTACTCGAAGTTAAAATAACTTATATATCTTAATTAAACTTTAGAATTATAAAATATTAAGATTAATTTAAAAAAAATATCCATTACCGGATCAAACAGTTACTTCACTTGTACACTATTACAGTTCAACATATTCAAATACAATGTCGTCATTATTTAATACCAATTTGGTTTATGCTTCCTTTTATATGTTAACATATATTTCCCAATATCTAGGTTAAAAAGTCAAAGATCGCCAAACATTATAACAACCGTGGAATACATATTATTTTCATGTTTATTATACTATTACAAAGTTTATGTTTTATATCGTTTCGGTAATTGTTTGTAATTGTATTTGTGTTTGTTTTTAATTACTTTTATTGCTGCACTAGCGTAGTTATAATATTGGAATATCGTGTAGGTAAACAATTCAACAATTTGTATACATTTTCAAATTAATTCCACATTAAATGCTCGCGAATATTATTTCGTGATAACATAAAATGTTTCACTAACCTATTATAATTAGTATAATTCCTGCTAATTACAACGTTTAATTTAATAAATAAGGCGTAGAAAGTTTTCAACCGGCAATTGTGGAAAAATCATAGGTTATTTAATATTTTTACATGGAAATATAGAAGTTAAAAATACTTTTACTGTACGCTTTATTAAAGAAGTAAAATTAACGCAATTAGGCGTTATTAATCCTTTAATTTAGATTCAGACAACGGAATCTATACCTCCCTGCAAATAATCATTATTAATTCATGCTGTTTTAGTGTTCACGAGAACAGCTGGAAGCACCAATGACGAATAGTCGATCTCTTGAATAAACAATTATTAGAGCCAGTGCCCTATTGAATACAAACGGATAGACAAATACACTCGCTGTATATGTCAGCGAGTAACATTTCACTTCATAGGGTTGATCCTACGGTAACATTAAAGGTAGCTTCGGTCAATTATTTCAGTCCTTCATTATTGATTAGGTGTAGGGAAATTAAATAATTTGTTTTAAAATCGATATATTTTGATTCCCGCCTCAAAGTTGAAGTGATAAAAACTGCCATACAACGATACAACGATACAACGTTAGCAATCTTATTTCTCCCCAACATATTCTAAAATCCTTTTTTCAACAGATAGAAAATCAAAGGACAAAAATCAATATAAGTTATACATATTTACTAACGTACCTACAGGATGATCGGTGAGAATGGCCTATTAAAAGTATTATACAAACGGAACTGAATTTTAAAACAAAATTTTATAGTTAGATATGGTTGAATATGAACTATCACGTGACAATATTTTTGAATAAATATCGCTTCCGGTTAACCGGAAGTGGGCATCAATTTCGATTTTTTAAATAGCATTTAATAAAATAAATTACAGATTCAGCTTCTATGATAAATTTTACACATATTTCATGTATCATAACCCTATGCCTAAATACCATCTCTTCTGAGTTATTCGCAATTACAGAAAAAAAGTGACAGATACTGACCTTTCTTTATAGTGATATTACGTCACGTAGAAGTAAAAGAGACGAATGAAATTTTGAATACGCAGAGCTGATATTGTGTAGTTATACAACATTTGAAGTTCTTCTCTGGGTGTTTAAAAACTTAGTTGCATATAAATAAGTTCAATCTGGAGAAAGTAATTTTTTTTAAATGGAAAGGTATATATTTTATTAGATATTCTGATTTTACAAAAGATTCTCTTTTAATCCGTATTGAGTGTTCCTATACCTAAAATGGAAAGTGAATAAGTTATTACGATTTAATTAACCTCCGTACCTAAAATGCTCAGATATATCAATTTCCTGAAGCAAGGGTGCTTAGCTCATTTGTTTTACATACTTACTTGCCACTTAATTTGACGTCTATAATAAGAATAATGTAAAGCCATTTACGCGTAATTATTAACTAACAAGGATCAAACGAGGAAGTGTGATTTTGACGTTAGACTTTGACAAGAAATCTTTGAGAACGCTTATTTTCCATGGCACACTGAATAAGTATCGATGAATGAGTTATGTATGCATTTTTCAAAAAATCTAATTATGTTCTAAACTATCAATTTTAGGGATAGGACATAAAAGATGTAAAATTGGACGCCAAAGATGATTGACTAATAAAATATGGGGAGTGCCATTTGAAAAAAGTGAGTTATGGTTCTTCAAAATTTCGTAGAGTTAACATGGCATAGTACAGTAACTACGCAATGTAGATAACTGCTCTCGGTGCTAAAATATACTCCAACATGTTATTTAAGCATCTTATGAATTCTAAATTAATATCCGAAAAATCGAGTGCTCTCTGATTTTTTGAATAAATGTCCGCTATAGCAAATTATTTTAGACAAAATCGAATAACTACAAAACGCCTGAATGAAATTTAAAAAACTAAAGGTATTTATAAAGCTTACAGATAGATAAATCCAAATATGTAAAATAATGCAGGCTGTTCCATTAAAAATAACAAAGTAGATGACGACTTCCGGTATAACCGGAAGCGCTAAAAATGTAATAATATTTTCATTGAAGACTATATATAATTCTGAAGTTTGAAATTTATATTTTGGCCAGCATCTCATAAAATTCTCATGAACGGTCTTGCTGAGACACCCTGTATGTTACAATATTCATCAAATAAAAAAAAATCTTAAAATTGGTTACGATTACAACTAGAATTTCTAGAATAGCAATTTAGTGCTACAAGACTAAAGCAATCCTCAATATAAAGAACTCGTAATTTATTATGCAACTTCATATACTACTGCGTGTGAAACAAACCTATAAAACCATGCCTGTCAGTAAAGTTTAATTTCCGGAAATTACAAATATAAACATGTCAACATTTACATACAACATATGTAGTACAACATAATACAGGTGCAATGTAATACGTTTGCGGAGGTCTCATGTGCAGGAAAGTGAACGCCTTCTTAAATATTAAATTTGTTTAACATGCTTTCGGCAAAACGAAACATAATTTACAAAAGTGCCACATATCAAATTTGCAAGCTGTTACATCGTTTTTCTCACCAGAAATTTAAGGAGAGTAACTTTATAAAGCTGCAAGCTTCTTCGTACTAAGCTACATTTCCGTTATTAATATTGTAGTTCGTAATTATTAGCAAAAATATACCTACGCGTTTTATTTTGAAAAATTCTGCTAGCGCATGGAGGGAGAATGGGGCTTATGTTAGCTTTTAGAACCCTTATTTCAATGTATCTTGGTTAATAACCCCGTAAATACATGATAACAATGAATAATAAATCGAGCTAAGGCCTTTACAACTCGACACCTTTCTAATACACTAAATGGAGTTAGTTAATATGCATGTTATGAATTAGCTAGGTACGCTTTAATGGTAGTGCTAGGGATACAATGTTGCTAGTTTAACAAAAGCCTTTATAGTAAAATGCTTTATTTAAATTAAAACGTATTTAATATGTGCAAATATATACATAATTTAAAATTATAACCGAAATCGTTCGTAGTACAAATGAAAGCTGCTATTTCCTTTTTTGTTGTTTTGCTGTACCTATTGTTTATTTCAATATATCGTTGTGCTCTTCACTCATACCTTAAGCTTTCAATTCATTATTTTATAGTATAAGCGTAAATATAATTTTCCACGCACTATTCGCACACAGTTTGAATCACTAAATATAGGACAATGAAAATCCTTTCTAATAAGACCAAATTTGCTAAATTCCGTCCAGGGGAAGCAGAATAATTTAAATTTATAAAAGAAATTCTTACCATTCACACGTTTGTCAAGATATATTCAGATAGGTAAAAGATAACACTACCTGAGTTTCGCTGATTTGTTGGTAATTTAGCCTTTTATAATTTGCAGTCAGAAATGTATGTTTCTATTTAATATTTTCTATAAAAAACAGAATTTTCGAAAAAATTTAAACGGCACCGTCTAGCATGCACGTCACTTATTATATTAATTCGAATTTGGAATCGGCCAGATTTTTTCAGCGGAATAGATGCGACTGAAATTTATATAATATCTATCTATACCCACAGGTACAGGCTGTCCCAATAGTGCGGTGTCGGGCGATATTTCAATACCAGTTTGAGATACAAAAAACAAATTTGAAATAGAAGATGTTTAATTTTTAAAAGGGCATAACCCAAAAATGCTTTCGTTTATACAGAGTGTCTCAGAAAAGCAGTACGGAATCGAAGTTTATTTTTGCAAATGGAATATATTTTATTACATTTTTAGAATTTGCTATAAAATCAACATATTTTTCATATACCTAATCCTAATAGTTTTTGAAATATTTGATATTTTCTCTAATAGATGTCATATGCAGATACTATTTTTCTAAGCCATATCTTACTTATGTTTGACCCCAGAAACAAAATTTTTGGTATGCGAGTAGTCTATACTTGCAATAATTTTTACAAATTGCTAAAACTATTTTATTTAATACAGAGTGTTCAAAAAAGGGAAAGCAACATAACAAATTTCAGATTAAAAAATCTCCATTTCCTTAAAACGAATGCCTAGTGTTTTTTCATGCTATTTTACTCCTAAAGGAAAGCGCTATATATTTTCTTAAGCATGTCATATACCTATCTGCAATAGATTTCGAGATATTTTCGTTTTTAAAATCGCTTTATAAAAGACTGCATTTCAAGTCAGCAATATGTCAAAACTAAGATGGCCATGGAAATCAAATAGCACTCATCATAACTCTAAACTGTCAGATTGTTTAAAGCAGAATTTTCTATATAAGTCAATTACGTGTTTATGTATTCTAACGTATGATGAATTTTTCACAACCAGAACTTGTAAATATGGTTTACGCATTGGGATCGAGCGATCAGAATTGTTTCCTTGCAAGTCGCATTTACGCGCAAAGGTTTCCAAATGCTGAGCGGCATCCTAATACTTATGCATTTGCCAGGTTAAAAGAACGTTTTGAGAGAACTGGAAGCGAGCACTATGAAAAGAAATTGCAAAGACAAAAACGGGTGGCCACTGAAGAAAATGAACACCTAGTATTGGAAGCTGACGGGGGAAATCCACATACGTCAACACGTACGCTAGAAAGCGAAATTGGAATACCAAAATCATCAGCGAACAGAATTATTCGGAAACACAAATTTTACCCATACCATGTACAACCGGTACAAGAACTAAGCCTAACAAGATTTTATAAGCAGACGCAACTTCTGTAATTGGGCATTAGACAAGAATTATCAGGAGCCAAATTTCTTCAATAACGTTGTATTCACAGACGAAGCCACATTTCATAAAAATGGGTTTGTTAATCGCCACAATTGTCACTACTATAATAATGAAAATCCTAGAATGATAATTCCACTGGATAATCAGCATAGATGGTCTCTTAATGTATGGGGTGGAGTTCTTGGACGTTTTGTTATGGGACCATACTTTTTCGATAACACGGTGGATGGAGAATTATTTTTGAATTTCTTACGAAATCAATTTGAGGATATGGTTGACAGCTTAGCATTAGAAATTACCAGACAAATGTGGTTACAATTAGATGGAGCTCCTCCACATTTTAGCAGATGTGTGAGGCATTTTCTGAACACACATTTTGAGAATAAATGAATCGATAGAGGAGGACCAGAGATATGGCCTGCAAGATCTCCGGATCTGGCGAAAGCAGACTTTTTTTTTATGGGGTTATGTCAAAACGCTGGTATACAAAACTGCCCCAACAACAGTGGAAGATATGAAATTTAGAATACAACGAGCTTTTGAATCGATTGATGAAAATATGCTTCAAAGGGTGCATCAAAATTTTATTCACAGAATTACTATCTGCCAAGAACAAAATGGTGGACATATTGAACACCTTGTCTAGGGAGTGTCATTGGGGTATAGTTTTGTATTGTATTGGTTTACATTATGTATTGTATTGTATTGTTATTTTTGTTTTGTATTGGGGAGTAATTTGTATTTTGGAAGTAGGCTGCAGTCTTTATACAATTCGCTATCTCCAGTTTGTATGGCAAGTAGTAATATTTTTGTTTAATTTTCTTATTATTTCTTGCTTTAAATAAAAATTTGTTATTTTTTTTTCCTTTTCGTTTTATTAGTTTTACAGCAGTATTCATATAACTTAATATTATAGGTATTTCACTGAATAAGATAAAATATTATGCGCAAACAATTCAAATTAGAATAATGTCTTCGTACTGGTAAGTTCTTTTAGAGCAACATTCATCCTTAAAACATAGAAAAACACACATTTTAATCGGAGCTAATACTGTAGTAAGCTATTTGACAATTTAGAATTATGATGAGTATTATTTGTTTTCCATGGCCATCTTAGTTTTAACATATTGCTGTCTTGAAATGCAGTCTTTTATAAAGCGAATTTAAAAACGAAAATATCTCAAAATCTATTGCAGATAGGTATATGACATGCTTAAGGAAAAATATAGCGCTTTCCTTTAGGAGTAAAATAGCATGAAAAATCACTAGGTATTCCATTTAAGGAAATGGAGATTTTTTAATCTGAAATTTGTTATGTTGCTTTCCCTTTTTTGAACACTCTGTATTAAATAAAATGGTTTTAGCAATTTGTAAAAATTAGTAGAAGTATAGACTACTCGCATACCAAAAATTTTGTTTCTGGGGTCAAACATAAGTAAGATATGGCTTAGAAAAATAGAATCTGCATATGACATCTATTAGAGAAAATATCAAATATTTCAAAAGCTATTAGGATTAGGTATAGACAATGGTATATGTTGATTTTATAGTAGATTCTAAAAATGTAATAAAATATAGGATGTTTCATTTGAAAAAATAAACTTCGATTCAGTAGTGCTTTTCTGAGACACTCTGTATAAACGAAAGCATTTTTGTGTTATGCCCTTTTAAAAACTAAACATCTTCTATTTCAATTTTTTTTTTTATCTCAAACTGGTATTGAGATATCGCCCGACACTGCACTATTAGGACACCCGGTATATCTATAAATCGAAACCATTTTCTAAAAATACCATTGCCGTGTATAAATTATGGCTGTAATTTAAGATTTTGTGAAAAATGATTTATATGAAATGTGTTTATAAGTTTACTATGTAGGTCCCGACGTAATTTTTTTTTAAATTTCGTATTACATAATAAATAAAATAAATCACAAAATTTAATTTTGAAAAACGTCTGTTTGAGATACGTCCGCGCCTGCAGAATTTTATTCTAATCAATAATCTCTAATACATTTTTCTTCTATTTTCAACAATAAAGAAATAATCCATTAAAAATTGAAATTTTTTATCAAAGCTGCCGTGAGACGCTATAACGGCTTTCTATGATCGGGGATCGGGGACATATACGATTGAAAAAAACGTTGAGTGGGATGAATATACGCGAGCTCTACCCCCCGTCACCCTCAGCGAAGACGTTAAAATTCCCACCGAGGTATACGGCGACCTTAAATATGCGTCTCTCTGGAATGGTTGGGTTGAGTATATTACAGTCTGCATAAAAGAGAATCTAACTGACATTATGGGTATTACTTAAATTTTTTTCCTACGATTAAGTATTTCCAATAAAAACAAGTACAATTATCATTAGAATTACTAATATAAAATAAGTCGTAATTTTTCATAAATGATTTAAAGTGGGTTTCACATAATAAAAAGACAGGAATTATTTTCAAACCCTTTAATGACGAAAAATAAAATTTTAAGTATCCGATAAAATAATTTCATATACTTAAAATTATTCTATTCTTTATGTTGACTTCACTCACTTTATAATAATCTTGTTTGATTTATATTCCTTCGTGTACGGAAGTATCTAAAAGAGGTCTACCAACATCATAAAATATGAATTACGCAGCGGGAATCGGCATGCTTCTGAAATTCCGCCGTATAATTTTCTGAAGAAATATGTGCGCGACTGGTTTATTGCTACATAAAAGAACTGCAACTCTCCGAAGGTACAAAAGAAGAATATGAAAACGTGAACCGTAATGAAGAAATTTGTTTATACGCCGATAAATTTCACAGGACGACATGCTAGGGTAACTTTTTACGATTTCCACGAGAGATTTTTCAAGAGATGTTAAAATTAAAATGATTATTTCTTTATATAAAATTACATCTAAATCAGTATCTTGTTGAATAATTTAAAGCAACAAACTGCTAGTAAGGGTGTTGTAAAATTTATTTTATGTCCTCAAAAATGAAAGCAAATGATTTTTTAATTTATCTTTGTCAATATATTAAATACATATGTATTGATATTTTCTCGATATATAAAGTCTGAATCTCTGTGACTCAATATTTTTCAAAATAAGGGAGAGGATTGCCTGAAGTGCTTCCCTTACTCTGGGTCTAATTAAAAATATGTCCTTTCCATAATTTCAGAAAAGAAACAGACATTTCTGAGTTGCTTGTCAGTTACAATCCTCCCGTTCTTGTTTAGTAACTTTTCGATATCATTTTGTTCTTCGGCCCAGACATTATACCTGAGTACAGAAATATAAAATCGCAAATAAATCGAAAAGGAAAAATGTTCTCTTACGAAGTCGATGCGTTCGTAGTTTATGAAATCTCCGTACCTAACTTGTAAACCGTTGCAAGTAGAAATACCAAGGTTTGGCTCATCGACTATCTAATTGGACTCCCTCTCGTAACATAAACTAAGCTAAATTTTTATTACTAACAAGAGTCACCATACAAACATACACATTCGAACTTTCTGTCTGCTTCATTTAAGGTTTATGTTCTCCAAACAACAGACACTCATGTTGCTTCAAACATTCTTTGATCCGATTAGCTTCGTTAGTGTTGCTCACTTCTTGTCTTCTTTCGACATGCTAGCCTTTATTTTCCTTTCGTGGTGCTTCTTTTAGCTTATGATAATCCCTAGGTAATAATGTTATCCTACCACAGCCGTATTCCTTCCACTATATGCGATTAAGTTTTCGTCTGATCGCACCTTTCTTGATCACTCTTCTTGATGATAATTTCTTATATTCATCAGAAGAGAATTTGTGTTTGGCTCAAGATCTGGTGACACATTACCGTAGTGAAGTATTGCAACTCAAGATTGTGTATGGAATCCAAAATAAGAGCCGGTGTGTCACATTTTCAACTAGACAGCTGTGAAACGACCATTTTTGAGAATTCCAAAGCATTAGGACGAATCAAAAGGCAGTACTATAACGATTATTTCCTGTTCATTTAAGGTTGTCGACGCAATCATCTGGAATAGGTTGAATAAAGAAATGCTCTTGCAGAACATTCGAGACAGCCCGTTCCTACCCCTCTAATAGAACCTTTTTGGAGAAGCAGGTGGTTTCAGTCTTTTCTCTTAAGTCTATTTTAGACGACGTATCTCAAAGATGGTTATTGATTTCAGTTGTGTTTTTAACCTAATGTATGACATACCGAGAACTCCCATTACATCACATCCAGAGACGAGGGCGTACATAGTCTGTGGAAAGCTCCAAACTTAGATAGAACCCGTTTTTTTCTACAACTAGAGCAATACTGTTCTCATATATTTGCAACAAAAGCACTTGTTGCTAAAACTAAAACTCTTAATATAGCCTTCTTTTGACCAATCATAAGGTACTTTCTTGATAGAATTTGGCCAACCAACACTCACAGTTTAAATACTTACAACCGCTGTAAAATAAATTGAGAACTATAGCAACAGCATCTTGATGACCTAATCAAAATGCACTCTGACAGGCCGCCAACCAAAATGAAAATCAGAAGAGCACTTTACATAGCTGTTCACCACTACAACATGACATTAATAATGTAACATCGTTTCTTTGTTTGTTAAATGTCAGTTGCTATATTTAATTTGTTTATTTCCAAAACACACTTCTAGAAAAACAAAAAAATACTTTTTGTCAGAACTAATTCTTATGGTTTAGTACAGCGTTTTCCACAAAAAGCTTTACCCATAATCTATCAACAAATTATAATGATTAAAAATAGTTTGTATTTCTACTAATTGTGCATAGACTCGTCCCAATGGTTTCATATCTTTATTAACGCAAACCGAACGAAAAATAATGGCTACAATGGCGCACGACCGAAATTCAAAATTGGCAAGTACGCATCAACATCTATAAGTACTCGTGATTCGTAAATTGCCATCAGTCGGTTATAATAAGTAAACAAAGAACAATGTTGTGTGTCGGGTCCATCCAGTGTACATCAGTGAACTATCCGACGTCCCTTCAAGCAGGAAACCGTTGATTTAGACACACCATTCACTCACTTGTACATATACATACACACGTAAATGATCGCGTCTAATATCATAACGAAAACGTTTATCAACTCGTCATCAAGGTTGCTTTGCTTCTTAACATCGTTTCGCACTTCTCCTCGCCGCCTCCGAATGTTCCGCTTCTTCGGCAGTTAATCGATTATATTTCGACTGTGTTTCAGTTTTCTTGTGTTTGTGCGCGTTTTCAGTCTGAAATTTACCGCTTTCTCGTTTACGCACTTTTTAAACGGGAGGAGGAATTTATCAGATACCGGTTGTTGAGGACAATGTATGTGGACGATTACTTGTTACTTAAAGTGAATACATTATAGAATATATAAGGAACGTACAGTCTAGATATTCTATTACACTTCTCGAACTAATATTGTAAGTAATATTAATAATAGCAGAAATATTTTCTTGTCCTACGTGAAAAAATTTAGTTACAAGCAAGAATTTCTTAAATCATAGAGTTGTTTAAACTTTTTAATTTAATATTTCTTATATTGAAGGGAATATTGTATTTATTCAATTTTGAAGATAAACTGTATTTGCAACGTTTTCTCTTAAATGAAACGCGACAGTTCTGCATATCGTGATCGGGTTACATATTTTGCTCAAAACTTGGGGTTATTTTAGAGGAAATACTCCTGATAATGTTTTGTAAATGGTGGTGTTATGGAAGGCTCATCTATGTTAAACTATTTTTCAAAATATGCCGTAAAAGGAAATCTTGCTGGCCAGTCGTATTGCGTCTATCTACGAATCCAATTGCAACTAAGCAGATTAAGAAACTGCCTAATATTGATCGTATTGTGAATTGCTTCTGTTTACCTCGTCGAAACAATAATATTTTTCCAAAGACTTGTCGTCAATTACTACAGTAGTGTAATTCTTATGTTTTGACTATTTTAGATCGATACAAAAGCAAGGTATACGTCTTTGTATCGGCTTAGATATGATAAAAATACTGACAAACTGCTGACTTCTTTCATCATCGATAGCTAAGTATCTCTACCTAAGTAATTGCGGCTATTTCCATGTTGTTGCAGTGTAAATCAAATAAATCAACAAATCGGCTTAGTTTATTTTGTTTGATGAATAATTAATTTTGTAAAATGAAGCCTGATCTTAGCAATTTTCAATTAACTCCGATAACTACGTATATAAATATGTACATCTATGGTACCTTATCCAAATTTAACCAAATTCTCTTTTTACGAAAGATTTAACATCTGGATCATTTAAAACTTTTGATTATTAATCTATACTCATTATTATCATTCTGGCGAATTGACGCATGACAAAATAAACGAATCTAAACAGCTTACATATACAAATTCTTAGAAAGTCCACCACTGCAATGATAAAATCGACAATATCGATAAAAATATACAATAATAACATATGTTGTTTGCGCAACAGCTATGTATTTGTCATTAATTTAACATTCCTTAAGCAATGGTAAATTTATTTTAAACAACGTAGTCACATCATATTTATAACTTGTTTGCTTGATCAGCCGACTTAAAAGTTGTGCAAACATTAAATACAGTCAAATGATTAATGTTTACTACTCTACAACTTTTAATTCAAGTAAATTAAGTTAGTTTTACGACTGTGGAGAATGTCCTGGTTCTCATTTATTGTCATTTATACTAAAGTAAAATAGCCATTGTTATGTGCCACTGATGGCAGCAAAGTTAGGACTCTGATTCTATTAGATTATTCAAATGCCTTTGACACAGCTTGTCACAGATTACTTGTTTTATACTTGCTGCAGATTATCTTGCCCTATCCTCCAATTATTTATTTAATACCAATGAAAGGTAACTGCTGCCAATAGAGCGATCGAATGAACACATCTTTTTTCTCTGTGCACTATTCTTACCAGTTAGTTACACACCACTTAGAAACATGGTTCATAGAATTTTTACGAGGATGATTTGTAGATTCGTTATTTTCTGACGCTGACTCAAAGTGCTTTATTAATTGTTTTCCAAATATTATCCATGGAAATTGATACACTCCTGAATTCGTTCAAACCAATTGTTAAAGCAGTCATTTAAGTTTTCAGTTGAGACAGTTCTGTCGGCACCTACTACTTCCTCTTACGTTTAAAATCCTCGACCACGCACTCCATTCTTAACCTTCGGGAATTAAAAAAAATTCTATATTTTGTTGTTCTAAAAATTTAATTGTGAACTCACTATGATACGGGATGATTCGCCGTTGTGAGTTGGTTTCTTGGAGTATGGCGATTATTTCTGGTATGTTTGGACATACTTCGCAAACAAAGAACTTTTGTGAGATTTTCTTCACCTTGAAATACCCAAATAGCAGATTGACGTTTACTTTTGGGTTCATAAAAACAAATCCATGATTTGTCGCCATTAACGATACTATACACGTTTTTTGAGATACCGTTATTGAACCGACGTTTTTTAACACCAATTAAGATAAGTTGACTTTTGCTCCTCGATTAAAAGATACGGAACCCAATGGGAAACTAACTGTCGCACACCCAGTTTATCTTGTAAGATCATTGGATGTCTCATTTTGACGGTATATCGCATGCTTATCTTTCTTAATCAGGTGGCGAATAGCATGTTTTTTCTTGGTAACTGCTTGTACTTGGCAGATCTGTCCTCACATTGTCAACTGATGTGCAGCTTCATTTTCTAAAACAGGAACCAACGCAGCATGATATTGCTGTTAAGGTAATTCTCTCCGAAAGTTGTAAAAAATTATTGGGTAAAAGTTTTTTCGATTCCATTTTCTGGTCAACTTTTGAACTTACATGTATGTACATACATACATATTGGTGTATAAATTCACCATGATGATCACTTGTTAACGGAAGACTGAAATTAATTTTGTGCTTTGACAACATGCTACTTTCTGTTGCTATACATAGAGCTTATATTACTTATATCAATCAACAGCAGGACATACCTACTATAATCCT
Source organism: Holotrichia oblita (assembly GCA_023690525.1). Taxonomy (NCBI): domain Eukaryota; kingdom Metazoa; phylum Arthropoda; class Insecta; order Coleoptera; family Scarabaeidae; genus Holotrichia; species Holotrichia oblita. The sequence goes on along the minus strand of CM043019.1, from coordinate 42,241,704 downwards.
TATTAAGTATTATAAGAAAAAGTTTTATTATTTTGAATATATACAGGGTGTTTCAGAATAAGATGCTGATCCTTAAGGGTGTCAATCCTTACGTAATTTTATGAAAAAAAGTCCAAATAAACCTATGTCCTAAACCTCTTAAATTTTGAGCTACAGGGTATTCAAGTTTTGAGAAAAAAATCGTTTTTTATCATAACTTTAATATCTTCCTAGACATTTTTTATAATTTAGATTAGCTGTTGAAAGTGGCCACCACCTGCAAGTATGCATGCTTCAGCTCTTTTCCTTATTGAGTCTCGGACTCTTTGAAAAATTTCTGGAGTATTCCTGGTAGTGTCACAACAAAGTATTATGCGATTTCTCAACTCCTCTTCAGTGTGTATTGGGGTGCTATAAACCAAAGTCTTAAAGTGTCCCCACAGGAAAAAATCTAGACTGTTTAGATCTGGGGATCTAGGTGGCCACGACTGTGTTCCTCCCCGCCCTATCCAGCGATTTCTATAAAATTGATTTAAAAATTCCCGCACCTGGAGACTGAAATGTACAGGTGCACCATCGTGCATAAACCGCATACGATGACGGATTAAATTAGGAACGTCGTCTATCAAATTTGGTAAACTCTGTTTAAACTGACGATAAGCGTTTCCGTCCAATCTGCCTAGTAGAAAATAACGCCCAATTAAATAATCACCAATAATTTCAGCCCAAACATTTACCGAAAATTGGTTTTGGTGGCGTGATTCTGTGATGGCATGTGGGTTTTCTTCAGCCCAAAAATGATTGCTATGAAAATTTCTTATTGCGTTCCTGGAAAAATTAGCTTCGTACGTGAATAAAATTTTGGCATGAAATTCAGGATTTTCGGTAACCATTTGAAGAAACCATTGGCGCAGAAATTTATACGTAATGGAAATCCCGAGGAAGTAGGGCCTGGACCCGTTGAATATGATAGGGATATAACAAAAAATCATGAAGAATTCTCCAGACTAGGATATGAGTAATATTTAAAATCTTTCCAATTTGTCTGGTACTCATTTCAGGGTTTTGTTCCACTAAATTTAAAACTGCTTCTTCGGTTCCCGGTGTTCGTGCGGTATGGTGTGCCTCTTTTAGGTAGTTTTTCGGTTGAAAAGATCCCGTTTCACATAACTTTCTGTGGGTTCCTGATATCGTTCGGGCATCTGGAACTATTCTATTTGGATACCGCTCCTGGCATAATCGTCTAGCTTCATATGCATTGCCGTCAGTAAGCCCGTACAAGTAGTGCATATCAGCAAACTCAGCATTTGTGAAATTTACCATGATACTTATACGTTTTAAAGGTAGGTATGTATTACGATTTTAAAATTTAATTTAAGTGCAATTTTCGTGTACTTAAAGAACTATCTGTCAAACCTGTTTGGCATTATCTAATTATTTCGTCATTGCAATTGATTCCTTGACAACAAAGTTCATAGCCTCCTTTTCCAAAATGATGATAGGTACATAGCAATAATTATGCCCATTTAATGATCTTTATTTTTTGATCGGAAACCGTTCGTCGGACGAAAAAATAACAGGAAATCAAATTTACCTTAAAATAAATGGAGATTTTAAAAATATTTTTTATTAATTAAAATATCTAGTCCACATCCTGTACGGACGCTACAGAATAAAAAATTTAAAAAACGTCTATATCGAAAAATAGCTGTTGTTGCTTAGAAGGCCAAATTTTATTAAAATATCTAGAAAGATATTAAAGTTATGATAAAAAAACGATTTTTTTCTCAAAACTTGAATACCCTGTAGCTCAAAATTTGAGAGGTTTAGGGCATAGGTCTATTTGAACTTTTCTTCTTAAAATCACCTAAGGATTGATACCCTTGAGGATCAGCATCTTATTCTGAAACATCCTCTATATGTGTATCGTCGGCCAAACATTAATTGGAATAATTTATGCATAAAGAGTTCAATATTTCATAAAAGAACACTTTCTCTTTTCGGTCTTATCTGTCGACTGCCCGCGTGCTTTAATATTCTTGGGTCTGTATCTTCTTTTTCCTGGACAAAGTATTAAAGCAGAAAACCATAGTTTCATCCTTTTTAAGAATTGTCTTCAATGCGTCCCCACACACAGAGAAAAATGTTCTTGAATTAAGAAAATATACTGTTTTACCCAAATATTTTTAATGCTAGAATATTTCTGTTTTGATTCAAACACATTTTCTTGGAATAAGTAAATGCGTTTAATACAATCTAGACTATATTTGTTGTAAAATACGTATTTGATCTGAATAACTTCCCTATTTGTGAAATAGCTGAATTGCAAATTGTGTATATGAAGCGTTTATACGTGCATTTTTATCTGCGTGCACGATTTTGCAAGAATTAGATACGTATAAGTTTTTTTATAGTTAAGGCGTGGACATTTGCAGTAATGAAAGTACATATTTAATAATGCATTATGTGAAGCATATTTTAGCTTCATGGGAATTGGAGGAATAATTTCGCCCAAACGTTGTACTTGAAGTAAATCCATTGGCTAAACTTCCGAATGTCGACCACTGAATTGGCAATTTATAAGCAATTTAACGGAAAGTACAGGTTTTACTGAGTCCAAAACAGACCCCCGTTTCTTGCGGAGATCAGTCTATTGTACTCAGGCTGTGGGAATAAGGAATTTTCTAACAGCACCATAATCAGTTTTCATAGTTTTTGTTATAGTGGCAATCAAAAGAAAACTAATTGACATAAAAACTAGTTTTAATTTATCATTATACATATATTTATTTCTTTGTATCTTATCAATAGAAATCAAAGCTAGTTAATTCCATACCAAACTTTTACAGAAATTAGATTTTGAAATTCGAACTAAGTGTGCTTTATATCCAATTTTTAGTTTTTATTTCATAGTAACGCTAGTAATTCTGTACAGAAACGCTTCCAGTTACTACAAAGACAATCTTAAATTAAGCATCTACAACTTATATGACTGGTCTTCACAGATATTATCTGTAACAGCGATTGTTTGAAATCCTAGAATAACCAATTAGAATTCCTATTATAGTTTTATAATTAACTTTTATAATTGGTTATTTACATCAGAGAAATCGCACACACTGTAATTAAAAACAAAATAAGTGGAATTACAGATGAAACCATTGTATTTGCAACGAATGAGACTTGTCTTTGTAACTGTAATTATGAAAGTTCCATTTGTCTAAAGAGGTTGGAGCGGCTAAGATCAGCATAGCAAAGTGTATCATCTATAACAGTCATTACCTCAAGGTAGTTTTCGGGAGTAATGCGATCTATGTAGGTGAAAAATGAAGAAAGTTACGATCCAGTTGGTATCTGATACTATATTTCATTCTACATGCTACAATTATGGAGTGTGCAAATAGTTACTAAAGTATAATTAATCTGTTTAGTTTAAGCAGAGTTATGTTCCGTGAAATAATTAACTATTTAATAGGGATACGATGCAACATAAAACCAGGAAAAACAATCCGAATCTTACGTAGAAATAACATTTTTTTATTTTTCAAAATATATTCAAAATATGCATTTGATTACGCTTTCGTTTCGAAAATCTTGTTTGCAATACTGGATAAATAATCTAACGACTTATTAAAAATAGATTGTTACGACACTGTTAATTTTACCATCAATGTTATCTATTCGGAAAGTTCTCCCCCTTAGGTGTAGAACGGCTAGCTTGCATTATTAATTGACACTGATGGGTTCGTATAATTTAAAATGTATGCAGTTTATTACGTTGAAGCATTTAACAGGAAAAATTTTGGCGAAGGGGTATTTACCTAGTATGAAATTTTGATTACTGCTTTTGTTTTCAACGATCCCTATAATACATTTATTTTTAACGCTGTAGGTTACCAGGTTTGAATTCTTACCAGTATATTAAATTAAGCTTCATTTTGTATTCTCAATATTCAACATAAAAAATATAACAAATACTAAGTATGTAATAGTTAAATGCTTTCTTGTTCTTATTTATCACGGTTTTAATATTACTCAAATATTTCAATAAAATTCGAAATAACTGCTGTTAATTCCTTGATGTCTTCCCTCAAATGACTTGTCCCATGATTTGTAAATTAATAATTTTTAGTTGTATATACTGTTTTCTATTTTTAGCAATTTCATGCGATGCGTTTAATATATCACGTGTAAAACGTTTTTCTCCTGGAGTCGGTGGCTTAACATTCAGCACTACGATTTTGGAAATACCAAGACAGTTCTGTAAAGCAGTTTCAATACTCTCTCTAACCAATTTTGACAACTTAGCGGTTTTTTTACTATCCCTCAATACCATGTACTGCAATACTAACTAATAAATTCATGAGTATGACTATTACAAAAACAGAGAAGAAAATAAATGTTACTTGTGAACTTACTTTCAGTAGAAATGACAGATCGTCACTGTCGTCATCCAGAAGCTCAAATCTCCGGTCACCATGACTAGTATTGTTATCAAATTAATATAAGCACCGATATGATTTTGCCATGGATATATCCGTCCTGTATATGTGAAAGATATTATGAAAGTTATTACACACTATAGCTAGCAAATCCATATACCTTTCTGAATATTTCTCATTCTGTTATACTTACAGGAACAAACCAAGTTTGTTTGGTCAAGCAATACCTTAAAATTAAAAAGGGCCACAATTATAATTATGATTTGATTTCGAATTAAATATTCAAAACATAACTGCATAGAAATCTTCAGGCACAATCAGTATATTTATGTTTGTAACCCATCATACAATAGATTAAGACAAATGTAATACAGACCACAATATGTGTGTTCTTCTGGTTGAGATGAGAAACACATGAAAATTCGTTCGTATAGAACAATATTCTGACAGTGCATCTGCCATAATACATAATTATAGTACGATATCTAAATTGAATGTTTATGTATAATTAAAGCGAATGTTTATTATTAGATATTTAATTAGTTTCACTGTGAGTAAACTAATCAGCAGGAGCAATTTACGGTTGACAAAACAACAACGGATTTCGTTTTTGGGAATTGTAATAAAATGTTGTATACCAATTAATTAATATATGTACTTACGTTATTAGATGTGGAGAAGCAAACTGTTCATATTTATTATATCGAAAAGTATATTATATTGTCCAACAAATAAGTATACGTGTATGTGTAAGTGTAATATAGTGGAGGATCCAGAATTACTGAATACTGCAGCAATATTAGCACTTCTTATTCTGTTTTCTATATCGAATGTATATTTACATCACTTTCGTAAACCTTATTTACACCAAAACTTATAACACATGCTTTAATATCCTTAATAAAATTATTAAAACTCACACGTTATTTATAAATCTCAATGTGGCCGGAACACGTAATAAATTTTATTATTGAGATACCACCTAGAAAATATTTTGAAATTTATACACAGCATGCTTGATATAAGACTGGATGCAGTGAAGGTGAACGTAATACTTAAAAAATCCCGTATTAAAACCAAAATAAAAAAGGAATTGAAGAACAATTACTGGGGGACGGCTATGGTCATGTTAATAAGACTGGAGGATAGGACTGGTAGAATTGATTGATAAAGAACAAGAATTAAAAGAAAAATGGAAATGATTATATGTACATATATGGGAAAATTGGGAAAATAAAATACAAAAGACGGTTGTTTATGTGAGGTATAATTTGATGCTGGAGAAGATCAAGATATTTTGCACTAGAACGTGCCTTCAATAAGAAAACGCCCTATCAAACCTATCAAATGATTGCTCGGCAAACCAGTCCACACATTAACTTCTTGTGGACTTTGTGTATCAGTCTCCTACATCCAGTATAGATTATTCGCTGGCCAATAAGTTTGTTGGCTAATAAGTTGTTTCGTCAGTTTTCTTGACTGCGTTTTTATAAAACTCTAATCTTCGATAAAAATCGCCTTTCGCTAATTCTTAGTGGTTTCGAATTTCAATAGGATGGAACTAATTCTTATGCAAAGTATTTTGTTCACATTTCTGGTTAATACCATGATTTCTTGAAACTTCATATGTAAATGTTTTAGGATTCTCTTGAACATCTAGTAGGGCATCTAAAGTCTTATCTTCACTAGTTGCAGCTTTTGGTCTGTCAGACTTTAGACGATCCTGTACGCTACCAGTTTCATTAAATTTATTCATTATTGTCGAAACTATAGCTCTAATTAGAATTTGTTTGTGAACTCGTTCTTTCTCTGATAGGTTACTAGTATTCCTAATTTACTTTAACACTATAGCTGTCAAATATAATTAAGACCAAACAATATGAATGTAGCGTTTGTCTGGTGTTACCGATTATCATTGAGTATTTCTTGTAATATATTACTGCCAAAAGCAATATTCCCTGCCTTATAATTACTGGCTTGTGATTGTAAAGAAGCAGAACAAAAATTTCAAATTTGCAAATGCGTTTTACAATTTTAGTAAACAGTTTCTTGGTAGAAGCTATTAACTGATGGTAACTGTGAGTTACATTTGAATAGTTGCCTTTAATACATTTTGCTATAAGATTAAATGTATGGGAGCAAACATTTTACGTCGAGCAATTCAGAAAATATTTTTTAGTTTACAGGCAGTTTTAACATGTTTGAATTGCTCTTTGGAGCAGACAATTCCAAGTTCCGACATCGACTGAGTGGTACCCATGGTCGACCGCTAGGAGCTGATGAAACATAGCGATGAGATCCCTCCGTTCGTCGATTGCCCCGTGCGACAGGGGCTTGTGCGACGATCGACGCGAGCCACGATCGCCTAATAAAGTCACATTGTTTTGAGCCTTTCGACTCGTGGAACTCCTAAGGGTATCGTTGGCAACTTTGACTAGAAAGGATACGGCACCACCGCCTGCTCGAGCAAGTGCGTAAACCAAATGTCCCAACCTGCGGTTTCTCTCATACTGAGCAGGATTACTATCGCAACGACCGGTCATCAATAGGGTAAAACTAACCTGTCTCACGACGGTCTAATCCCAGCTCAAGTTCCCTATTGGCGGGTGAACAATCCGACGCTTGGCAAATTCTGCTTCGTGATGATAGGAAGAGCCAACATCGAAGGATCATAAAGCGACGTCGCTATGAACGCTTGGCCGCCACAAGGCGGTTGTCACTGTGGTAACTTTTCTGACACTTTTTACTGAAAACTCTTCAAGTCAAAAGAGCTGGAATTGCTAACTGTATTCAACATTACAAATAGACTGTTATGAATTATGAAATACTCTATTCGCCTTTCATGAGTTGCTTCGACTATTTACATCCATATAATATATGATGCAGTAGATCTTCTGGAATTGTACCCATGCTGCAGATTGGCAATAATAGATATTTTTTTGCCTACAGATAAAATTAATCTGAATAATTGTGGTTCCTAGAAGTTTGAAGAACGCTAACAGAATAGAAATAGCTATAGAAGTTGATTTCTTCATCTTCTTTCTTTCTACTTCTTGTCACACTCTAGTTTATCAAATAAGATAAGAGTTGGATAATTTCTCCTTTCACCTCCTTCAGAATTAAACTAGGCATGCCGTATATTTTCCGAATGATTTCCTGACAAGCTCTGAATAATATCATTGAATCTATTACACTTGTAAGCTTTCATAAATCGAGTTCATAGCCGGATTACCGTACTCAATAAATATCTGAACGTTACATCACAATCAACAATTTGTATTGTATTGTTTGTGCTTTCACCTTTTACCGTGTTTGTTTCGAACTCGCAGCAAGCTTGAAGTCCAATGCTAACTATGAATGTAATTAACTAGAATACGGCATTTGATTTCAACATCAAAAATATAAATCTATTGTTATTTTTCATCTAATTAAAAACTACTAACAAACATCCGGTATAATTATACATAAACATTCAAATTAGGTATCGTACTATAAGTATAATGTGTTATTATACACATATCTTACTGCATTAAAGTCATTGCCAAAATATTGATTCTCACAAACTAATTTTTATGTATATTTTGCGGGTCGACCAGAAGAACGCGCATATGTACTACATGTATTGTGGTCCATTGAGTACCTAATTTCTCCGAAACAAGATGATCGTTTTTCTTTATTACACTTTTATATAACCTTAATGCGTTCATCTCCTTTTTACATACAGCTCACGTTGTTCTTACGCTTTTCCAAACTTAGCCCGAGAGGCTTTCCTGGTAAGTTCACTGATTAGGAAACATTATCTTGCTGAAGTTGAAGATATTCAATATAGCCGACTTTATATCGGTACTTACCGGTAATGTTACAAGGGGATTTTCGTTACTTGAGAAAATAGGTGTCTGTGTTGTACGACGATACCCCAGAGGATTTTGAAGAGTTTTGAATGTTGTTTCGCTTCAAACTCCTAAAACTTAAACATTTGCATCGTCCGTGTAATTTATGCTTACAATTTCCTGTAATAATCTACGTAATAGCTATATGTATGATTGTGGAGGCATAAAATATACTGTTATTTTTACTTGATATTCAATTGTTATCACCATTGAGCTCAATAAACTAAAATAAAATGTTGGATGATTACAGATTGTACGCCGGACCTTTGGTAATGACCTAGCTGTCAAGGCCAAGGGTCGCCGAGAGAGTATGGCCAGAGTGCGGATGGTTAGGTGGGCGTGGATTGTATTGGCTGGGCTATGCGCTCTGGCTTCATCAGAGGTAAGTTTTACAATTTCTTAATAATTTTTCCATCAGTGAAAAGAATGAATAGACTAAAATTCAATAAAATCTATCGTATTATTAATTTAGAAGTTATCAATTTGAACATTTAAATATTATTTACTTTTGTACATGTTTAACTAATTCCTTTCGGATAATTAAGTATTATTAACATATTATACTAAAAAGAATTTTAACGAGTACACTCATAATATGTTTTGATGTTTGATGATGAATTTAATCACTAACGCACGTCTAATTGACCACAATTTAAAATCATATCAAAAACAGCGATAACATGTTTTTCAAACTGACTTCGACTTATTTACTTTGTTTATATATGCATGTATATATACATATACATATGTACATATAGATGAAATGGTAACGTGCACTATATATGTAACTTGACCTAAAATTTCTGTATCTACTGTCTAAGGTGAGTTATGACTTGATATGTTTTCGACAATACTTTCTAATGGGAATAAATAGTTTCTTTTTTGCGTGAAAATATAGATTGATATACATTGCGTTCTTTTGTTTTGCCATACAACTGCATGCTGTGTTCTGTTACATAAAGGTACTCCCCTCCTGAGAAAGCCCTCGACTTGTATATCATTATATAGTGTTGACACATGGTCACATTTGAGAGAATACTCGTACTTTCACATGTCAAATACACAGAATGTTTTCTAGATATTCTACTATACCTATTTTAAATTACTTTTAAGCAAAGAAATGTGTAAATGAATGTGTTATTTGTGTAAATTAGTCACTCACATTTGAGGAAAATATTAGAGGGCCTTAACCCACGGGCGATGTATATTAACTGCAATAAACTATGAAAGATGTAGGGAAATATTTCGACTAAGAAAATAATAATTTTCCAGCCAAAGACTATTATTATAAGACACGATTTACGTACGTTGGTCATCAATTATCTCATATCAAATTGATCCATGTCTGATCCAAAATATCGATATAGTTTACAATACAAGATTTAGTGCTTGAAATAAAATAATTATAAAGAAACAGTACAACTTATATAATACAATCTAATATACCTAATATAAGCCATAATGTTAGTAAATTTCAAATAAAATGATTTTCCAGTTATTTTACTGTACAGCAAGTTGAAACCAAATTAAACCAAAAAATCTTATTGAAATTTCTTTAAAAGTAAATAAGCTATAGGTACCCAAATAAAAGCTCTTTATGTTATACTGAAATATTGTAATTTATAGCAAATTTATCTTAAAAAAGATCTCTTAACCATCAATGAAATTTAATATCATTAAGCGATTGTTTATAATTGTTATAAAGAAGTATGTACCTTCTAAGATCATATGGTATTCTGTCTTGGCGCCTGCTGACAATATTCTTGACAGCGTTTATAGATGTGAATTCTGTGTTAGCAGTTTGCTTCGACGACAGTGTTCACTTGGTGATATTTTAGCGATATTAAAATAAAATCGCTACCTCTTTCAACAACCACTACCACATCAAAATGGTCTAGCGGTCAAGGAATGAATACTGATGAATTCGAAGAGGAATTTTTTATTGAAGATAAAATTTTCCATACCAGGTTGTTTTTCTTGGTTTTAAAAAAGTTCAAGATTCAATTTAACTCTTCATTTCAATACTTGTGTGTATTTAAATTTATCACATTTCAAGCGTCATTATTCCGAAGGCCGCTGCACACAGAAAAGTGTTTACTAAGAGCAAGTAAGAATTTTAATTTAAGTAATTCTCATTCTCGTATATAAGCAAGAAAGTATTGTTTTCTGTTAAATATTTCACTTGCTTGGAAATCCAAAGATATATTTTCTTGACCCAAATAACCCTCCATTCAATCGCACCGTGTCAATATAGGTACCACTTATGCATTATGCAGTGCATAATAACCAAAAGTTTAGAATCAAGAAATATTTTGCTTGACCTTAGAGATTTTTTAAGAAAAACATTTACTGTTGGGAAGAAAAGTCATCGTCTTGTGTCAAGTAAGTATTCTTGTTCCAAGAAAGAACTTACTCCTCTGAAGAAAATGAATGTAAGACAGTCAACTTATTGGCCTTAGAAAACACTTTTCTCATTGTGCTTTTAGACATATGGTATATTATACAAAAAGTGTTCAGAATTTACAATACAATGCAAAAATGGCATAATGTACAGGTTATTCCATTAAAAACATAGATGACTGCATATATTCTTCTTTAAACACCCTACATATAATTTTCTTATGTCAAAAAATTCGCAACTAAAAATACTAATCCACGTGTCCGAGCGTTTTTCTGCAAAATAATTACCTAAATTTTAAACGAAATTGTTCCTTTCATCATAAACATACTGCATATGGAGATTTCCGAACTCATTCCCAACAAACCTCATACATACATACATCAAAAGAAATATTATATCTTTTAAATACAAATATTAGAAAAAAATTTAATCATTGAACTGAAAAATATATAGGGTGATAGGTTGAGGCCGGTCATTAGAAAGATTGGGCGCTCAATAATAATAAATTTCTGCAAAGCTGCATATGCATATACGTTAGTGTAAGTAATTAAATCAATTCACTAAAAATATTTTCAAGATTTTTTTTTTGATGTGTGGTGGGTTGCAGTGACTCCGTAAGCTAAGATAGCAGCACTTCCGGAAGTACTGGAAATTGACATCAATTTTCTTATTTCAAAATGAATGATATGGTTTTCTTTGCCTTTTCCAAATCTATACGTCATTTTGGAGGGACTTTTAATCGTACCCTACTTCGATTTTGAGATTGGTGAAGGTGATGGAAGAGATCTCGACGTTTTTGCTACAGTTCTTAGAATTAGTGCACAATAAGCAGGGTGTCGAAAATTTAATTGTTTTTTACCACAACTTTAGACTACTTATAAAACTTAATTTTTCCAAATACACTGGCTCATTTTGTTTTCAACATTTTGAAACAGAATTAAATTATGCATCAAACTATGTTAGCATTATCACAGCAAACGTTCTTATTAGAAAATGTTTACACAACCTTTGAAGTCCGGTTTCGTTGTGACCATCGAATTGGAAAATGAAAATTATTTGAACATGAATTTATTTTATATTCATTGAAAATGTAAAAAGATTGTTTAAAGAACTTGCCGTGTGTTCAATGAGAGATATCCTCATTTCATCATGGCAATGTCTAAACATAAATTTAAATATATCGAATCAATTTTTTTAAATCAATACAAAAATATCGTAAAATATCCGTTAATAAACACAGAAATATATAAAAAGCTACAAATGCTGGATTTAACTCACCAAAATTTCCGTTTGGCGAGTGCTGTCAAATGACGATACCTCTCATTGAACACATACCAAGTTCTTTGAACAATCTGTAATAAGTATAAAATAAATTTAAAATATCCATGTTCTAATAATTTTCACTTTCCATTTCGATGATCATAACGAAATCAGAGTTTAAAAGTTATAGTTAGTTACTAAAAAGAACGTTTGTTGTCATTTCCATGGCTTGCTATTAACAAAATCTTATAATTTTCTACAAACTATCAAAAATCTTAATAACTCGAAAATTATTAAAGAACGGTATAGGGAAATAGGTATGGTTCGACAAGTTTTAAATGCTACAATGATTGACACTATTTTAGACAACAAACTGTTCCTTTACCTACAAAAAATTAAAAAAATTGTTTTGTTAAAATAACATACATATTTGCAAAATATTAAAATAATCCAATGAAGCTTTCAGCAATACACTAGTCAATGGGGTATAGAAGCACATCTTGTGCAATTCGTCTGAAGACTAGTTTACTTGCCAATTATGACTTTGTGTTTGATATGCTAAAATAGAGTTTGTAATTACTGCAAATATTGGTTATTGCATATATGTATGTAGATATAAAATGTAAAATAAACTACATCATAAACTAAATTTTTCTGCGTGTCAGCTTCTGAAATACGAATAACCATACCGAAGTGCAGAATCTATATATTAGTTGAGAATGCTATCGATGAAATGAAATGAAAATTATTACCAGGTTTGCCACCAATAGGGGCTCTTTTCCTCTCCTATTCAAAATTCATACAACTCAAATTTATTATTCTGCTCTATATTACCATTACTGCTGTATTCATTTGATACAAATTATTTATCAGAATCGTCAATTATGTAACATCTAGGTACTTCTCTTAATTTTCTAGGCGTTCAGCCATGTAAAATAATTGTTTCGTAAACTTTCAATGTGCTTTTATCGCTAAATTTGAAGTATTACATTATTTTTCAATCATAAAGCAAACTCCTCTGCTACAATGCAAGATTAATTATTAATGACGCCCTAAATAATTTAAATTATTTATAATGAGTGAATTGACATACGTTTCCATTTATTATGCTGGTTTAGTATTACACCTAGTACCTACCTTCGATATTAAATATCCCTCTGTATTGCTTGAATGAAAAATGATAAAAATAAAAGTATACGAACGATATTGGCTACTAAATTTAAAATTTAATATTTCTGAACAACATACCCTCGATTTAGAGATTACATTTTAATCCGAAAGTGTATTAAGCTTTTGTCTGATATTTCCGTTTAAAGTAATCCACAAACGAAGCGCAGTGTACCGATAACAAAGCTCGTCGAACTTTTTTTCAACAAACTCTATTTCCAATTACAAAAGCAACCGCAAGTACCAGTTGCCTGATGAATGGCCAAAATATTCTGTTGCGTCTGCAACACAATCTCCATTCGGGCAAATATTTCATCGTTGTTGTTTTTTTCCGTTGATTCTGGATTTAAACGGTGGATAACCGTAATATGAAGCCTATAGTATCCCATGTTAAACGTAATCAAAAAAGGGTTTTTTTCCTGGTACAACACAAAAATTTTCGTTGTAAAAGAAATTTATGGTGAATCGTTTTCAAGGCGATGCAATTAAAAAGCCGTTTAATATGCGAATGGAGAAGTGAAAAAAAAAACATTTATGTATTCTCACGTATTGTACGAAATAATTCTGTTATCGTTCACTTCGAAATTCCACGAAAATTAAATTTTAAATTGAGGCTGTTAACGTTACGATGTCGATGGGGTGCGTTAATATGAATCGTATAGGATGGTGGAGCTCTTTATTATTCTTGAGAGCTCTTGATAAAATATCGTGTCTGTAAATATTGGTGGCTTTTCGAAGTTTGGAGGATATATTTGTTTCGTGTGATGTTTGTTTTACTTCTCTTCTTTTATAAAATACTCGTGACAATGACTGTAAGCAAAGTTACTAATTGTTAAATCTAAAAACTGATCTATTCTTTAGGTGACACTTTTTTATAATAACACTATACTTTTGTATGCAGTGAGAGAGTGATTCGAATGTAATGGATCTGAATTTAAACAAGAAATATCTTACTGATTCCATAAATTACATAAATTTTCATTTCTCTAAAAAGTCACTACGTTAATTTAAATGACCTTCTTTCTTCTTTCAGCGTGGTTCATACAAATTAGTTTGAAAGCAGGGAAATAAAGATCAAACGGCTGTAGTGAAGTAGGTGGATGTTGCATTGACAACAAGAGCGCAGTTTCTATCGGTAATCAATTTGGATTCTCCGTAAATAGAACACTCAAGGTATACTTATAAAGGTCAAATATACGCGCGACTCTTTACATGGACTGAATTTTCGCTTTTTTTCAAACAGATAAATAGAAATACTGCTGTCCGTATTCAGAACAGTTTTTTGACGATAACTACTTTCGATGTATTAATTAATGCTCAAAAATAAATGTGAAAAATGAAGGGATAGTAGGCGGAGTGATATTTAATTTCTTTCTTAATTGTACCGGAATTTATAATTGGATTCGGTTTTTTTGCTTCAGATTTTTTAAGTTACGTAATTTGACAAATACCTACCATATTTTACAAAATCTTCTCCAACTCGTGGTAGAAATTTGTTACCTTATTTAAACAAATATCTACATTAAATTTCAATGCAGGAAAGTTTCGCCAGAGCTGCTAATATTATCACAAGTGCTCTGAGGTGCATTTTCAGTTATAGTGACATAGTGACACTACTGCTAATGATTCGAAGTTTCAACGAAAGGCAAAGATCTGTTGTTAATAGATCCAATTCAAAAAATACATCTGAATTATCTGAGGAGAATGTCAACGGGAATGACTCGATTATAATTATACAGATTGCTCAACCATCTCGCAAAAAAACAAAACGGAGCCTTCACAAATTTCCTTTAGATGTAAATAGATGAACACCTCACTCACCAAATCGTGAGGTGCCTGAAGATGCTCTCAAAGCGACATCATTAAAATGTTGACAAAAGTTCCGTAATCCAAGTTGAAAACAAAGAACACGCACTGTTTTTAAAATATAACATTTTTCTTTGTGCAATCAAAGCGCACGATAGTTTGGTGGTATTTTTATTATGTCTGTTTTAGGTAAATATTTTTGTGAGCATTCCATGTTTTATTCTATTATCGCATATTAACCATTCTTACTAATACTCAGTAACTCAAAAGCAAGCTGACAATTAGGAATACACCCGCACTTAGAAATTGTTTCGTCACTTATGAAATTCCGACCAAATGGCCACATTTGTAGGAGAAGGTCGGATGATATAGGCCATCTTAGCTTGTTTCTTATATATTTTTTTTAAGATGACCTGGAACTTTAATTCATTGAATAAAATAAAAGTTTAATATCTTAAGTAAAAGAATTATAAACATGGCTTAGTTTGAAAAAGTATTTATAGTTTTGTTATAACTAAACAAAATTTGTAACAATTTCAACTGTTGCAAAAGTGAAGGGTGGTACCGGCCAAGAGTCAAATTCTGGAGGTTGATATCGGACATAATTAAATGTATAGTAAAGTGGTTATTAAATATAACATTTGAGCGGTTACCATATTTTAATAAGTTTATAAAGTTGTGCAAGAGTTTAAATGGTAATAAACATAATGATGTAAACGTAAACTAGTTGTTTCACAGCATCTAACGAAAAACATAAACTAGCAATGATAATTCAAACAGGTTAATTTGATAATTTGTTTGATTTATAAACATTACAAAAGTAAAAAAGATCATCTTCAAACTGAGCACTGTTCATGAGCCAACCCCTTACAAGAATGACACTGGATCCAATCTTCATTAAATGATTCTGCGCATATGATGCAAGTTGTCGAAGAGGATTCTCCTTCACAGCCATCAAATTTTAATTTTTTTCTTACAGGTGCTTCTGTCTCCGCTACACCAGAGATTCTCGTCAATTTCTTTTCTCTTGCGCTGCACCTTGTTTTTGCTGAGCTAGGATTTGGGTTTCTTCTCTTCTTCTCTCTCTTACAATACCAACAATATCCTTCAGTGCAATTTTTGAGTTAGGATATTTTCTCATCCAAACTCGTACGCATCATTGTATGCGTTCTTGAAAGGCTTCATAATGGACCGGTCAAGAGGTTGCATTTTATGCGACCTGTGTGTGAGGTAGATTGAGCATGTGCAAATGATTGTCTTTGGCGAAGGAAATTACATCTAATTCTTTGTGGCTGGAATGACCATCGACGATTTGCCACCACTTAAGAAATCCCTCCTTGGTAATCCAGCCACTTGTTTGTCCATCAAATGTACTGCCAGCAGGTACATCTTTCTTTAAATCATTGTCGATTCTTATCCAAAGGAAAACAAATAATGTGCTTATAAATTGGTCCCCAGCTGCATTGATGCACAGCAAAACAGTAACATTCCTCCCTCGTTCAGCTGAAGTCAGTTTTCCAACTTATTTTTTCCCTTTGAGTGACATAACTTTTAAGTTGTTATATACACAAGACACTCCAGTTTCGTCTGCGTTGAAAATGCTTTCATGGTTAAAATGATGTTTGTCCATAAGTTCAGTTAATTTATTAAAGAAGCGGTCAACGTTTCCTTATTAAATCCGTTAGCACGCTGCAGATTTGCCGAATGCAACAATTACAATTGATTGTACACCACAGAAATGTGATGCAAACAGCACTAAACTGATAAATATGAGCAACTACATTATGAGCATTATCTTGGTAAGATAATTGACTGAATTCAGTTACCTTAAATATTCCTGTAGTGCCGGGAAACTATTGGCGTGCAGCGTACTACGCGTTAGAAAACACAAAACAAATGCTCCTGTCTAAACAGTGAACCAAACTAAAACAGTATGGCATGACCTTGGTCCGAGCATCCCTGATGACTACGTACCTTCTGTCCAATACCAGACCCTGTCCGATGCCACCCGACCTACATTACAGTTTTTTAATATAAAACAATTTGGCCAATGCGCTCTATTGCCTCCAATGTCATATTTCCGATATCTTCTCTAAAACCATCATAGTTATTTCAGTTTATTAAAGCTCTTAGACTAAATGGAGAGTTCTGAGAGCGGACAAATCCCGGCAGATTATACCTCATGCAAGAGTGCACAATAGATCTGTAGGTCGCAGTGCAATATCGCCCTCAATTAAATTTAAATCTTATATAGAGAGATCACCACAGCGTATTATAAAGCGTTTTGTTAAAAATGTAACTGGTGTATCCTCCTGTAGCCAGAAGTAAATATTATTGCGACTGGTTATTTTTCTAAAATATAAATTTTATAAAAATTATGGGGGAAATTACATATGTTTCTCAAATATATGTTGATATAAGACATTTAGTTTACAAAATTGTCTAGAGTTATACGGCATTCAGATACTTCCCAGGTAGCACAGTCCGTTGGCTAAGTGTCGGCGATAGCTCGGGCCAAAGTAACATAGTTGGCGCAAAGTCACAGTCTACAAACGATAAATATCCAACATTAGTTAAATATCGGCAAAATACGTTGGTTCAACTTATCATTGCAACGTTCCATGTTCGTTGGCTTTTGATCGTTTTGTTGGCTGAATGTCGCATAAAAGTTTTCAGACGACAATCGAAGCGAGGGCGGAGTCAAAGCTGATCCCGTGGCTTAGTAGTTAGAGTTCTTACGTAACATTCACGAGGTCCTCCGTTCAAATCTTACCATGTCACGTTTTTTTTCCTTTTTAAAAGGCACAATTTGTTTTATATTCATTTTTATCTCAAAAATCATGAACTTACAAAATATTATTATTGGTCATATTACCCATACATTGTGAGCTATACGAGTTCAAATGTAACAAATGTAATACGCATGCGCATCGATCCGCAATCGACATTTTGATCGAAATACAGTCAACGTTACACCAACGTTGTGTGCTACCTGGGTTGTATAAATAACATATTTGTTTACAAATAACAAGCCCACTGTCTCCGAACAGTTGGAATACTTTACGGGACTATTTCGGTCAAGAGGTATTGATACTAAGGAGAATGAAACCTGCCGTAATAAATGGACACTTGCAAAAGCCCAAACAAATAGACTAACTTGCGTCTATTTCGTTGAGGCGTTGATGTTTTTAACGATACATTTTCTGAAATTGAAATAAGTGCAGTAGAAAAAAATTATAATACTTGGGCTTTTCTGGAAAGCATGTGAAAAGTTTTCAAGATGAAAAGGTTGTAATACTAAACAAAAATTTAAAATAATAATATAGAACTATGCTAACAGTAGTAAAGGAAGAAACAAACGCAAAATAAAGCTAAAGCGGTATGGAATGTTTTGTCAAGCATGCAGTATTACAACCTTGATTCAAGACCATGTTTATGAATTGAGATTCGTAGAGTACTCCCTGTATATTATTTCGTGCTCCTTCGTTACCTCCAGCCATCATAGTTAAAAGAAGCGTATGCACTCTGGGAATTTTTGGAGGACCTAATTTAATTAAGGATATAAATTTATGTATGAGAATTTATGCTTACATCCAGATAGTGTATTTCCCAGCAGAATACCGAAATTATTTTTTATTTACTTCGAAAAGGCAGCTCGTCACGAACCTATTTATGTCCGACAGTGCAAAAAGCTTCTGAAAATCTCTAGCGGCACATAAATAACCTTTAAGAAGACCCAATTGCAGATCCTGCGTTGTGGGATTTTGAAGCCTCGTGAACTGCTTTTTTGCATGTCTTAATAAGGGTTGCGAGGTATTAGCTACAACGTGACCCGTCAGTTTATGATATACAGAGATTATGTAGCAAACCTACTGCAGGCTATATGAATAATTTGTTGAAAATTATATGAAACGATGTATAATTAACACGGTCATAAATTATGATATGAACACATTTGTGTAACATAATGTATCTTTTTATTTTCAATTAAAAACATCGTTTAATAACTAATTATGATCGTCGTTGTAGTTAATTTATATCAATGATATTGTTATAGGAAAACCCTAACTAGTAGGGAGTAATTTTATAAATTTAGTCTTACTGGCAGTAAGTTAGTTAAATCGGATCGTTTTATCGGTTTTAGAACGTAAAGATACAGAAAATATTAAACGCAGGTTCAACTATAGATTAATCATATACATGGTATAGTAATTGTTAAACAACTTCAAGTTACTGGCTGCAAATCGCTCACTATATTCTTAATATTTTAAAATAGAAACAAATACGCAATGAGAAAACTGCATGCGTTGCGTACAAGCATACACATTGTGTAGGTTTAATCCCAAATAATCCTGAAAATAATTAGAAAAAGGAATAATTTCAATTGTTACAATTAAAGCTAATTATTTCTGCCTCGTCAAAACCATTTATTGTATAAACATAAAGACCGCATTTTGTTATATTATACCAGACTAATGTCATTCCCATTGAAAACGAACGTGTTCATATCGGAGAGAAATGTACGGTAAAGGTATGAAAAGAAATAATATTTACTGAAAGGGAAACATTTATTCTTTAAACACCATAGCATGTTTTCGTAGAAAATTACTTTTTTGATTACTTCGTGTATTTCGTTAAAAATTCATATAAAAACTTCCAATTCCTTTCAACTCATAAAGAAATATCCAGCCCATAGAAGCAAATGAAAATGATAACGTTGAATTACGAAGTACACTTTCAGTATTTCTCAGATCAAAGCCGACATTTACTTAACGGAATGACCCAGAATGAAATATGGAAAAGTTTATCTACCGTACCATCTTTTAAGGTAGCCCTCCTTGGTTATACTTAAATATAAAATGATAAATATGAGATGATAAGTAAATAAGCGATTCCAGTTTATTACGAAATATACTCAATTCAAATTTCATATGAATAAAAGCTGATTTGAAAGACTTCTTTTAAATTAAAGATGCACTTATGCGTTTTGTATTTTGTGAGTAAAATGATAATGGTTTGCTATAAAGGAAATAAAGTAGAAGACACTTTTTATACGAGCTTTTATAATCAATTTTGCTGAAAGTTGTTGAAGTAGCGTTTAATTATCTTGTGTATTAGAATTTTCTGATTTGGTCGAAAATACAAAGTACACGAATGAATCATCAAACATTCAACATTGAATGTTAGTTGTCGAATGTTTGGTATTTTGTATATATAAATAAGTAATCCAGTCAATAGTATATTCCCCTCTTCAAAATGTACTAATATAGTCATACATTTTTTTATACATAAGCTCAGATAGTACTGTGTGTGGTTCTGGTCAAAACTATTATATAATCGTAATGTATACGATTGTTCATTCTTAAAACTGGTTGATTCTAATCTTTCCATGGCAAAAAATTTCTTTAGAACGTTTCTTAGGAAACGATTTCTTCTACTAGTACAAGAATCAAACTGTTTATCAGATCTCAGTTCGCAACTGTGCAACTTCTCCTATTGGAATGAACTTTCATGCATGAGACACTTTCCGGATTCATCCAAATGAGGAAAGCTTCCGCAAGACATTCTTTACGAACAAAGATAGGCTGAGATTACTCAGAGGAATCTTAACTAGTGATACTATACTAACTAAACACCTGCATCGCCTTGACCTACTCAACTATCCTCTGTGCAGAAACTGTGGAAGTGCGGAGAAAACTTTAACGCATCTCCTTTTAGCTTTTTGGCTCGACGTCTATTGAAGTGAATCAACCTCTGCATGTATTTTTTAACAAAAATGTTACACACAAGCAAGAAATCAATCGATTATGATAACAGATTTAAACCAATCTAGCATCAGTTGAAACAGATATCCTTTTTAATGGATTAAATTTGAGTGAGTTATACAGACCGTCAATAACAGGAATAATATATATTCAACAACGAAAATAATTTTGTGCCAACGTTTTTCCTATAATTGCTTTCAACAAGAGCACTTTTTTATTACAATCAATTTCAATTTTATTTTGTTCATAGCATTCGGTTATACGTAATTCTAGTATCTTTGACGTAAATTTATTCACGAATTCTCTTTTAATTCGAACGAAAGTGATCCTTTTCGAATTGAATGGGAATGAGGAAATCGAATGACGAGACGAACTGACGTATATATATATAGGAACTTTCTATACACGTAAAGGACTACAAGCAAAATTCGCTTCTATTGAAAATGAATTGGATACACATATCTACCCCAGGGCAAATTTCTATATATAGTACAGTCAAGGAATAATAATATATGAAAAAATTTCTAGCAGAATATCTAATTATTATGCCATCCGTTATACATACGTCAACTTGATATATTCACATTATACGCGAGTTGATTTATGTTTATTCATTTTCATCCGAAAATTTTCTTTGCTCTATTTGAAGTGAAGAATATCCAGGAATCATTATTGAGACGCCAGTATATCTACAAAGCACTGATGGCTGATTGGATCGTATCGGTACAAAAATAATGTCGATTAGAACATTTCGTTCTCCAATTGAATGGAATTGATGTAAAACAATTGTGGTTTCAACAATACAGTTCCATTATTGGAGAAAACGTTTAATGAGTGCATAATTTCACATAATTGACCTATGAATTATCCTCCAAGAGCGTATGATTTACGACCTTGGATTATTTTCTAGCCAGTTGGTATATGTGAAGTTGCTAGTCTATGCTACTAAATTAGAGACAACAAAAACTTTAGAAGCTTAGGAGCTGTTCGAAAAGGTGGTTGAATTTCCAAGATGGTGTTTCGAGCTAGTCGCGCCAGTCATGCCCGACATCAACTACTATCAACAGACCCGGTTAATATGCTAGCAAGGTACATTATGAACAGTTTAATACCACTCCCAAGATGTCATAATTTTGAATTGAATTTCTTTCCTCCAGTATTCTTCTATTAAAGAATGGCCAGAGTCAGCTTTAATGAAAATGTGTGTTCTATAACATCAAATTGTGAAAATTAAAGTACCACATTAACATTTCAGATTACGATTATGGAATATGAAATTAACAAGCCATCTTGTAATTTTTTAACTTACAGAAATAAATATTTATTCCACCAATGGAAGTAAATTATTCGTGTGTGGCTCTACCTGCAATAGAGTTATTCCACATGCAACAAGTCTCTTTGTCTATACTACTACTACTACTACTACTACTACTAGATCGTTTAATTAAAGTCCACAGTTTCAATCCAAAAAACCCCTATCGTATGTTTCCTTTCGGTACTGATATTCTAAAGCTGCGTTGTTTTTTTAATATATGTTCCCGAAATTAATGCATTGTTTCCTCCTAGCGCCGTGAGGACTGTGTCACCATTTGATATTCTTCTTGAAGGACTTGTCTCTATAAATGTTTGAGATGTACACAGCATATTTAGCAAGCATGTTTTACGTTTGATCCATTCTTCTACGTCTTTTGTTTAGTTGATTCTTTGTAACACACGATACCAAAAATTATAGCTTCTGGTTATAATCCATTCATGCTAACCAAAAGCGATTACAAATATAATTACGGTTTTATCAATGAATTATTTCCATACAAATACATATATGTAGGTAGTAACTACTCTATATAACTGGCATAGTTATATATCATTCAACGTAAGAAATGATATTTTCACAGTACTGTATATTAAAATCAAATCAATTATAAAAGGTGTCTCAACAGGAACAGGGATTTAAATTTCACATTATTTTCAAATAAGGTAACTTAGCAACCTAATATTTGGTATACGTCATCTATAAACTTAAAAGTAAACGTAAAAGTCATCATGCAACGTTTCACGACTGAAGAACGTATCCAAATTGTTCAAATTTATTATGAAAATGGTCCTTCCATTACGAACACAATTCGTCTACTACGCGTTGTTTTTCATCATAATCATATTCCCAGCAATATGGCAATTAGAAATTTAATGGCAAAATTTGAGCGAACTGGTTCTGTTCTCGATGTAAAGACACCACTACGTCCTCGTAACGTACGGTCAGTTGAAAATATCGCTAGGGTGAATGAAAGTGTTACCGAAAGTCCATAAACTTCAATTCGTCATCGGTCACAGCAACTGGCCATCTCAAGATCATGTCTGCAACGAATTTTAACAAAAGACCTTCGGCTACACGCATACAAGATCCAGTTAACACAAGAATTGAAGCCCAGGAACCATCACCACCGCCGTATCTTTGCCAATTGGATTTTGGAGCAAACTGAATTTGATGACGAATTCTATAAGCGAATTATATTCAGTGACGAAGCCCATTTTCACATAGGAGGTTACGTAAATAAACAGAACTGCCGCATTTGGGGGCATGAAAATCCTCGAGAGATTATTGAAAAACCCATGCACCCACTACGTGTCACTGTATGGTGCGGTTTCTCGGCCAATGGTGTTCTTGGACCTTACTTTTTTGAAAATAAGAATGGAGAAGCAGAAACTGTCAATGGGAAGCGGTATCGACAGATGTTGAATAACTTTCTATGGCCTCGTTTGGAAGATATGGACCTCAACAATCTTTACTTTCAACAAGATGGGGCCACTTGTCACACTGCCAGGGACGCTCTAACTAAATTTACGGAGAAATTCCCTCGCCGTGTGATTTCTCGTAATGGTGACGTGGATTGACCGGCAAGATCCTGCGACATAACACCGCTGGACTTTTTCCTTTGGGGTTTCCTTAAGGATCAAGTCTACACAAATAATCCACAGACATAATGAATTAAAAAATAACATTCGTGCGACTATTGGCGAGATTAACTTGCACATGTGTGATAAAGTCATTGAAAATTAAAAAAAAGAATCGCTGTGTGCAATAGAAGTCACGGTGGACATTTATCAGATATCTTGTTCCACATATAATTTTAGGGTTTCTATTTTATGTTTACGTTAATAAATCGTTGAATTTCTAAATACTACGCATGTTATTTGGAATTTAAATCGCCAAGTTCCTGTTGGGACATCCTTTATATAACTTTCAACTACAACCACGGTATATATCTGAGGTCGTCATAATTTTCAAAAACTGACTTTGGAAGACTTGAACCTTTTTAACTCTGTGTAGGAATAAATAAATAAACAGTCTTCATTGGAAGTAAGTCGATCTATCTAGATGTTAATGGTCTTCCAAGATTCGTCGCCCTCTCACCCGAGGTGGAGACCTGTCCGGATCCAACTCGCAAATATATTGGATAAGTAGATTCTTCGATCGTGAGGCTCTTTCTAAATCGCCTCTGGCCACCTCTGACTGTCACGCATTCGCTAAAATTCAAGATCTCTGTGAATTTGGGCATTGGATATGAACCAAAGGACCGTAGTTGTAAAAGATTTCGCTTACTAGAGATCCCCATCCATAGACCTTCGTCCACGTTTTCAAATTTAGGCGTTGAAGCGTACTGACGTAGGTATAATTGACGGTGTCATCGTCCGGGTCTCACTGGTGTAGAGGGTGAATAGCTTAACAGGGGACGGTACACCGGCCCTGTAAGGATTAAGAAACCGAGATCGTATCAAAGCGCTTCATTGAAAATGATTCCAAAAGGTAAGACTGAATAATCGCTGTCAAATTCGCATACATGCTTAGACGTGACATCTTATACGTATAATAAACCGTATAGTGCCATGCCAAACTGAAGACTGAGACGAAGTCTAGAAAGACAACCCCGGTCAAGTGCGGCAGCTCCGAACCGTTCCTTATTTCCTCAGTGATCCTGATAAGTTGAAAGTCGGTCGACAAGCCCTGCCGAAACTCGAACTGCTCATTCGGCAATACGTTGCCATCGATGATGGCATCCCGAAGCCTAGGTAGGATGACAGCTTTGGCGATGTTTAACAGATTTGATAGAGGGCTTATCGGCCTAGAATTTGAAAGAGATGGATCATTACCACGTGTTTCCAGGCGTTAGGAAAAATTCTGTGATTCAACATGGCTTTCAGGGTGAAATGATATCTCTAAACGGTCTTTATAAGATGGTACCATGATATAACGATCTAACTTATCTTATTGAAGAAGTGGATAGTTATCAAGATACAGGATAATAAAGTTACAATTTTTATATAGTTTTTGTTCAATAAGTTCTCAACAGTAATTATTATACTTGCGCAAAATTTGGTATTGGCCCTATATTAAAAGTGTCGGTATTTCGCATCTATTTAAGACAGAACTTTTGTAGGAATATATTAAATTTCTACTTAAAGTTTTCTATTTTCCTGATATTTTTTATAAAAGTGAAGAAAATAAATATCTGTTATATTATTTATTATACAATACATTCCTATCAGGAAGAACATCTGTATATGTGCTATTATGTCTATGTATATACATAATAGCAACGAAAGTATATCTCTACAAGCGAGTGTATTGATTAAAGACGAAGATAAAAAAGGTTTTGCGCTATAAAGTAAAAAAGGTTAACTACGCACATAAAGAATATACTTACTCAAACACTAATGACCTCGACTTTTGTCTTTACAAGCGACAAACTTCAAAGGGAAATATTGAGCTTAGAATCGTACGAAAATCTAAACACAGATTCCTGTATCGAGCTATACACTTTCATAAATGAATAGTCTTCCAATTAAAAGTTGCTACCGGTGAAAAGTAGAGAAGAAAAAGCTCTTACCTTTAAACATTCGAACTTTATAATTACCGTCGGTGGTATTAAGAAGCATTCATCAAAGTTCTTGCGTGCTTATAATCCTTTTGCGTGAATTCGGTCTTTGATTATAATTTTAATTACGTTGAGAGAACTGCGCGTAATAATAAAATGATTTAAAACAGCAAGGTTTTGTATTTACACTAAAACACAACCATTGGAAAAGTTTATGGCCGTTTATGAGGAACGGTTAGTACCTTTTTGTATGAATTTATTTTATATGAATGTTTACTGTCGTTATATAATAAGATAAGGAAACATGAAAATGTAATACTGTATTATAATTTACGGTTCGCGTCTTCTAAACGCCAGTTAATATAACTCTAACGTTATTTTTACCCAGAGTTGGAATCACGATAAATTATGGATTCTGAAAGAAAAAGATTTGTAAACAAGCTTCTAAAGCTGCAATAATATTTCTCTTTTCGTATTTCCTTTTGTCCCCTTCTTCTTTCAATAAAGAACAACAACATAAATCTTCCATTTCCTTTGTTTGTTTAAATGTTGATAGATATCTTATGTCAACATATTTCTTCAATGATTGCTATTTTATTTTGTTTTGTATTTATACCCTTTGTAAAGTTTTGTTATTGTAATATTAAATGTCGTACAGGATGTAACTGCATTAGTGGCTTCTGCGACAAAAATTAAGGAAAAGTTTATGTAAACATATGTCCTAAAGTGGTTCGTTGCAGAATTATCAGTAATTATTGCATTTAATATGTGATTTGGCACATTGCAATAGCGTAGACCAAAACAACTTGGTGCACACCAGTTCCCCAACTGATCTTTATCAACCGAAAAAACGAATTTAGGAATTTAGACATGCAAGTTCGTATCTTAGATCGTGATGAGCGAAAATGCTGGTTATTAGATTGACGGAAGGTGTTGATTATTTGAGTGCGTGGCGGATGTTAAGAACTAATCAACGTCACCCATACCACGTGCATAGAGTGCAGAGACTTAGTGAGAATGACTTCCCACCACAATTTATATCAGTGACAAGATTAAAACCCTCAAAATTTGAAGACCTTCATCTGGAAAACGGTGCGGTTTTGAATAATGCTATTTTTGGTTAATGGTCATTATTTAACACGTAGTATCTCCAGTTAAAATATTTCCCATAATTAATGAAGCACCCTGTATGTAAGTTGGAAGGAGAAAGTATGAAAATGGTAATATACAGCGGTCATATTTGAGGTCCTCTGCTAGCTGTATCAATATAGGTATGGTAGTTTTTATAGAGGGTTGAGCAAACATGTCGAAACAGCTTAATTCCAAAAGGACCAAAGGTGATAGCGGATCCTGGTTTGCAAAAATCTGTATGGCTAAAATAATACTATTGTTATCCTTCAATAAAGAAATGACGTCATCAGCTGTCAAAATAAGGTAATATTTGCAAATCTTTTTCAACAAAACACTCTGTATATTATTTTTTATTATAAATCCTAAACTAATTTAGAATATTTTGTCTAAATTCAAGTTTTACAAGTGTTAACAATTCATTGTAAAATCTTCATAATATGTACCTACATAGACCTGAGTCAGAACATTATTTATTTCATTGCTCACTTTCAACGAATTTTTTTTTTGTGTCAAGTATACATGTTTCAACCTAAAAGCTAAGTAAAATGTACACTACCTATTGATGCATCTTTGAAATCTGAAACATTTAATATTTAATCTTTTTGATTTGAAGTAGGCAGACACTGAAAAATTTTGTCAAAAATGGATAATATGAAAACAACTACAAATTTGAAAAGTCTTTGAATATTTTGCTTGACACACAAAAAGATCCGCGAAGTTTAATTTCTCAGATTGCTATACTATTAATAGCAAAAAGTCAATTGAAATGGTTTGGTACAAAGTTAGTTTACTTCAGAAACTTTCAGAAGATAATCAATATAGACGCAATTCTGTCAAGATACAGTGCTGTGAATAATTATAGGTTAATACACGTATTATAGAAAAAGTAAACTTAAGAGGGAAACATTTATATAGATTTATAAATAAATGTTTATGGATTCGTTTCTAAGAATCTGTATGCAGGTGGTCATGTGAACTGCAATAACGGATACAAAAAATACTGTTTCGCAAAATTTCTTGGAATTGCTTGTGAAAAAGTATAGATTATTCGTTGCTTGCTCCACTGCATTCAGTTTGAATTCAAGGCTACACAACAAAACATCGTTTATTATTATTTTATTTCATTTTTTGAGTGAAAAAGACATTTTATAATTTTTCTATTAGCCTCGTGGAAAGGAATTAACAGTAATTGAAAAACAGCGCATAATCGACTTAAGACGTTGTGGAATGACCCATGTCGAAATCGGAGGCGCACTTCGTTCCCAAAATGTCGCGGGCACATTTTTGAGACAACAAAGGTATTGAAAATTACGGAAAAATACGAATGAATCCAAATGATCGGTACGAAAATAGCCATCTAGATTCTCTGATACAACAAAGCGAGCAGTTTTGCGAAGGATTTCAGCAATAGGAGCTTCTTCCTCAGAAATAGTTCATAGAATGAATCTCAAATGTGATCCTAGTACGAAAATAGATTAAAGCAGAAGGTCGGCACAAATACCTCAAAATGCAGAAAAAAACCACCATTGCAAAAGCGTCACATTGACGCTAGACTCAGTTTTGCAAAGAAGTACGTTCATCGTGTAATTTTCAGCGACGAAAAGAAATTTAATTTAGACGGGCCCCATTGATTCAACTATTACTGGCAAATGATATAAGAAAAGGGAGAAAAAGTTTTGTCCCGTCGTGCTTCCAAAACATATAGTATTTCCCAAGGAGGTGGCGGGGCTATGGTATGGGAAAGGTGCCAAAAGGAAATAGGTTTTGTTGATGTACGGATGAATGCTCAAAAATATCGAGATGTTTAAGAATATCTTCTGCCTTTTATTACCAGGGATAAACACAATTTTCCAACAAGATAATGCAAATATACATAAGGCAGCTTCACCAAATACATGTTTTATATGAAAACGTCGACAAATGCCAATATTAAAAAACTCAAAAAATATCGAGATGTTGAAGATCAATATCTTCCATGCGACTTTTCTCATCACGCTATAGAATCGGATAAACACACAATTTTCCAACAAGATAATGCAGAAAGTAGCATACGTAAGGTAAAATTCAACAAATTATAGGCATTTCTTTGTTTTTGAAGATCATGGTATCAAACTTTCCGAATGGTCGGTATTAAACCCTGATCTAAACCCTATAAAGAACCATTGGGCGGTACTATTGCGAAAGGTGTATCATCGCACGGTTCCAGAAATTCAAACCAAGGCAGAATTAAAACACCGAATTGTTGAAGCCTTGGAAAACATTGAGGATGATGTGTTGAATAATTTGATTGAAAGTGTACCACTTAAAACACTAAGCCTTGGAAAACATTAAGGATGATGTGTTGAATAATTTGATTGAAAGTGTACCAG
The DNA here is from genome assembly GCA_023690525.1 of Holotrichia oblita. Taxonomy (NCBI): domain Eukaryota; kingdom Metazoa; phylum Arthropoda; class Insecta; order Coleoptera; family Scarabaeidae; genus Holotrichia; species Holotrichia oblita. The sequence goes on along the minus strand of CM043019.1, from coordinate 42,212,620 downwards.
GCAGACTACTAGATGTTATCGAAAACAACGGTAAAAGTACCTCATATTAAATAAACACAGAAAAAAAAATTATAATTTATATTTATTCACACCCCCAATAGACTTTTTAGAGTTTTTAGAAGATTTGTATATATTTTTTATTTATTGTTCTCAAAATTGGATAAAACATTTTTGAAGTATATAAACTCTAAGAAGTTATTATTTAAAAATACAGTTTTCTGTTATTGACTATTACCTGAATTTTTGAAAATAACAAATAACCTATAATTATTCACAGCACTGTATAATGAATTATGTTAATATAGAGCCTAATTTTTTAAGCAGTGTTCTATTTTCCAATGAGGACATTCATACTTAACGCCACAATTGCACGTATTGGTTCGAACATAATCCCCATTCGATGCTGGAACATAATACAAAATATCTTCAAAAATTAAATGTATTGGCAGGCATAATTGAAAATAACAATGTAGGATTTTTATACCACCACATTTTGGTGTTCATGTCAGAAACTACTTAGATGAAACTTTCTTGAGAGGGCAGCTAGATAAGGACGCATTGAATAGTCGCCTAGATTACTAGATCTGACTTCTTTAGATTTTTATTTTAGAATCATTTAAAAAGTGTTGTATATTCTACTAAACCAGATACTCTGAGAGATCTTGAAAACAGACTCCTAAATACAGTGGCTGATACCTCTCAGCGACATTTACAAAACACTCTTTGTGAGTTTACAGGAAAGACTTGAACACTCGATGGAAAACAATTCAACCACTTTCTTAAATTGTTTTTCTGTTAAACTGTTATTTATTATGTTTTTATTACTGCTTTATTATTATTGTATTTACATTATTTTCTTCAATATTTTTCAAACAGTTGTATGCATAAGGTACTATAACATAAATATTCGAAATAAACGGAGAATTTATAATTAGCAATTATATTACGAAATTTTGACAAGTGACGTCACTCACTAATACAAGACATAAAAAATCATATAATTTTGCTCATACAGATAATTAAAACCCAGGATCACTTCTTGCCCTCTTATAATTAAGCGGTCCCGGAACATTTGCCCAACCCTGTACCTGAACCATAAAAATAAATCAGTCATCAAGTTCAAGTTATTGAAATAGACGGCCCTGAACGCACCCTTAACTAATTTTGTGTATAACACATACTTTTTATGTAAACATATTTTCAAATAATAAACGATAAGTGAACAAATTTAACCTCAATTTCACATTAATATTAGAAATACGTTAATAACGCTTATATGTATTATAGAAAAATAAATATGTATTACTTTACTTAACGAAGTTTTCATGTGTTATTGATTCAATATTTTGACATAAGTATACTGCTCAATATTTGAAATAGACATAAGAAAGCTACGCGATAACATTTCCATCAATAGCGTTCTCATTTAATTTATTACAGTATAAACGCCATTTAATATTTCTCTATAAATAGGGCACTCGAATGTCATTAGAATTACCATAAATAACCCCATTTTCAATTTATGTCCGGAAAACTTCGCTGTAACTATCTAGACGACGCCGCGCCTAACTACCCTGAAATAGATTTAGATATTGATTTTAACTTCGCTCGTTGTTTTACGTTCCCGCAGAACAATTTCACAATTATTACTGTTCTTTTAATTAAGTTCTATTGTGATGCCAACCAAAGCGAAATTCAGGACAAGAAACGTGAAGAGAATTCTCGTAAATAAAGAGTCAGTATTAGAGCTGTTTCTTGTTTAAAGATCGCATTTGTAGAATCAAGTTTTATCGTGTCAAGTAATTGTTTACTCTACTTTTGTCGCTAGTATTTGATGTAGTCGATTACAATGTGTTCTTTGTTAGCAGAATTAGTGCAGCTAGGTGTTAGAACTTGGAGAAATCATGAACAGTGTTCATCACGAGAAGATAAAGAACGCTTACGTTTAAAAAACGTATTTACAAATCGATAATTGCAATAAAGGAATATATTTTTGACACATATTTTTCAACAGTTCATCATCATATATTTACGGCTCTTCATTTTCAATTTAATTTTTGGTGTCTCAATTACACTCTAAATTTTAATTACAGTTACCTACAGTTTTTTTATCGGATAGTATTTGATGATGTTGCAATGAAGAATAAACGTTGTCGTTTAAATCATTTTTTGATGCTTTCAAATACCTACTTTAAACTATTTTTGTCTGATGATACTCAGTTACTAACTCTGACGCTCTTTAAACTCTTTATATCAACAAGTTAATTTAACAACAAAGTTCAGTATCATATTGTCACGATGTTAACGGCTGATCTTGGATTCTTCTTCTCAAATAATGTAGGTTAATGTATTTAAATATCGCCAACCGTATCCTAGGTTCTGCCTATCTAGGTAGATTATATGTTACTAATCAAATTAATAAAGCCTAATAATGGATAGAGTTGAAGATCAAGGTCAGTTAGACTATTTAGCATATGACATGCTCTAATAGAGACAGAGCTTTTATCTATCAAGCAGCACCTGAAAACATTTAACATACGATTTGATTTGATGACCAATAAAGTAAAGTGTATTAAGTAGTATAGTATATATTTCCATCACGTGACACTATGTAATGCAATTCAAACTTTTAATTTATTTTGTTATTCAATCACACCTCCTTGGAGTTCTAATTGAGCTTTTAAGAGTTCTGAATTTCTTGATTAAATTTGGAAAAGTTCCCTCGAACCGAATACAAAGAGAAAACCTCCATGGTTATCGCTAGAACTTCAGTAACAGATTCAATTTTTGATTTAAGTGTTGAATCGCTCTAGAACTTTTGAAAGACTGCCAAAAACGTCAACAAGAGACATCTACAAAGTTCTCTGTTAGTAAAGTTATTACGAACCTTTTAACTATTTCTATTCTCAAAAATAAACAATCTAATTGGTTTTATGTATCCTTTTTGGTAAGATAGCTAACCGACTCTAACCGCCCTCAACCGGATATAGTTGTTATGAGGCTAATAAATAGAAAAGTGAGCATCGTGTCACCTACTTCCAAAAAAACTGGTGTGAAATGTCTATGCTCCTACTCTTCCCTTCTACGGCTTGGCGCTTGCAGCATCTTGTTCTGGAGGACCTCCAGTCTTCTCCAGTGAGTCTTGGCCAGACTCGACCAGAAGAGCGAGCCGTACGTTATTGTTGGACATGGAAATGCCATGTAAATCAAGACCTTGATTTTTAAAGAAAGGGAACTTTTCGAAGAAAGAAATGGCAGGAACATAGAACTTGCTGCCATGAACTTCTTTATGATTTTCTCAATGCGTAGCTGGAAGGTTAACTTCTGATCCAGAAGAGTGCCAAAATACAGAGTAGACTGGCTCCAAGGAAGTCGATAATTCCCAACAAAGATATTATCATTGGGGGGAAGGGAGAGAAAGGCTCTCTTACTCGTGAAATGGATCGCAAAACATTTCGCCTTATTCGGTTTGAGCCTCCACTGAAATATGTTGCTCAATAAGTGAAATAATATGCTAGTTGACGGTGGTACCAACTGTTTTGCATGCAAAGTGTGGCTTTCTTAATGAAAACTATTTGGTAAATTTAGTTTTTGTTAAGTATAATTTATAAATGCTAATTTATAAATATAACAAACAATAATAATTGGTGATAATACAATATTACTATATTCTCAACGGAGATACCACATATTCTTTCCGCAAATGATCTGAAAATAAACACGCACAAGCCTTAAACTATTTAATTTAAAGTAAAACCAAACTATTTGCTGTACATATACACAGTGCATTGAACTAGTGGCTATAGAAATCATTCTAAATATTACAATATTCAAGTGTCGAAATTCAAAGTATCGAATAGAGTTGAACTAAACCATTCGAATATTCAAATAATTAACAATTAAGATCCTCAAATAAACATTTTTTGTATCTCAAAAGGCATGTTTTTTATAGTTTTGTGTGATTTTTCATACTATATTCTGTAAACATGATGGCACCTCAACTTTTCAATTACTATTTTCATTATTTGATTCAACGAAATTTTCTTTAAATTTAATCGGAGTGCAATTATAACTTTGTCTGTTCCCGTAGTAAATTGCTAGCTACATTTCAGGGCGGAAAATTAAATTCGATATACAGATAAGAAGCTGCATTTCAGAACCGAACCCAATTGAAGGTCCGATAAAGCACATCTGACTGAAAAACCAGATTATCCAGGTTTGAGGGTAAGACATCGATTTACAAAATAATATGTACAACACAACGCGATGTAGAGATGTCACACGATGTAGAACGTACTGCTTCCGTTCTTGACAATTTAGTATTCAAAATCAGAAGAGATACTCTCACAAAACCGAATCGAAATAAGCCAAATAACAACAAACTGAAAGTAAGCTTCATGTGGTGCCAAAACTACAGAAAATGGTGTAATTTAGGAGGCCATCTGCACGAAATAATCGATATTTGCTAACGGAGCTTGAATCGGAAGTAATGTAACTGAATAGTCAATCTCTCTTTAAGGAAAAACTATTACATTAAATATATTATAAATGAAGATTACTTGAACTATATTTGTAGATAGTAATACTATAAAGAATAAGAAAAGTCAACATAGGCATCGCTTACCTAGCTACAAATCATAAATTAACCTTTTGCTAAAATTCTAATTTCTTATGAATTAGAATCTACACATAGAAATTACTAAAATATGTTACTTGAACAAGACACTAAGCTCAATAGAAATTCAGTCATCAAAACATCATACAGATTTAGTCACCAAAAATATGCAAGCCATCACGAAATCTTCTTTGATAGCTTTAGTATTTAGGATTCTATTTTAAAAACCTTATATAATTGTAAAAAATAAAGCAAAAACAGGTTGTATAGTTAGATAGACTCGCGTTATGTAAATTTGCAATGTTCTATTATTCAAGGGAGATTTCCTTCCATTAGCGAGGTATTATGAACTTCTATGAAAATGATATAAGGGAATAATAAACAAGAAGGGTATTGTATGTGTTTTGCAATTTGTAATTCAAATAGCCCTTTCGCGAAATTAAAACCAACGCGGTAAACCCGAACCAACATTGTAATTTAAAATTTAGGAGGTATTTATGCGGGTATTCTATTGTGATTTCACCAGTCTCAACAATTATTTCCACTTGGATCTAGCATACACATATATATAGGTTTGTTCATTTACCTAAAAAGATATAGGACAGCAGTCATGTAGAGTAACTAACTAACAAGGTTTTCATAAATTATTAATATGGACACCAACATAAATACATTTACAGGAAACATTCGTTTTACACCATAAACATTACCGGCATTACACTAATTCATTGGGTTAGATGCTTTCAATTTTCTAAGTAGAAATTTTGTAAACATGTATGTATCTTACCAAAATTTTTATTTACTTAGGAGAGATGTTTTAGGAGTCTGTAAAAGCTCCGACCATTACATCAAATTATTCTGTTTTTGTTTTTGGTTAATATCTTTGTACATTTTCACTTGTTTGGATACAAATAATGATAGTGGTGTACTGTTTTCTAATACGAATATATGTATGTATGGGTTTAACTATAATTTGTGAAAGAGGATTGAGGTTAAGTAAATATAGGTAAATATGATTAAATTATTTTTCTTTGTTGATTTGTTACGTGAAATAATTGTATTGCTTTTGTAGAACCCTATTATGTATATTTAATTTACATTAATTTACTAATACTTGCTCACAGGTACTATTGTGAACAAAAGTCGTGACTCAACAAATGCACTAGCAGATAATGGATTAACAATTTCCATGAGCTAACAAAGCGAAAGACATATTTCAGTCGTATTCTCTCGAGTCCTTCTGCTATTAACAATTTACATTGTAATATACAAACAGAGACATTATTATTATATTATTATTATACAATTTATTCCGAGTAGGAATATCATGTTAAACCTATCCTACTGTTTCCTTATAGCCTACATGGCTATAGAGGAACACTGATACACATGTTACCGTATAAAGTTACTGTATAATAGCTACTTTCTTCAGAATTTTGAAAAACTATTACTTGTGCCTTCATGATGATATAAATGAAAAGCAAGTAAATAAACTTAAAACAGATGGAGATGATTAACACTGATATGTACCTTGCGAAGCATTCAATGCCACTAGGAAACAAACGCTCAACATCGAGAAAATGACGCTTAAAGAGGCGAGCACATTATCTATCAGGTCGGACCATCTCTCTGAGAATAAGAATAAAGATATAAACTGCGATTCAGTTTATACAGATTGTTCTCAGTTAAGTGCGCACCATTGCTTTAAACTTATCCCAAATTTTCTTCCAAAATAATCGATGATTCGTAGTCTTGCGTTTTCGGTACTTCTCGTTATAATATTTCTGAGCCAACTTTCCACTTTTCTTTACATCTTATATACGATTTTAACATATCACATTTTTGTAAATGAATAAACACCATCTTCATATTTTAAATAACAATAAACAACGTTTAAACACTTTCACAGTGACGGAAAACGTTTTGTTAGTACTAAGACAAAATAAAATAAAGAGATCGAATAATAACTAATTTTTAATGTTTTTTAGTGATGTATTAAAACTTGTTTATTCAGAATTAAATGATAATGAAATCTACAAGATGTTCCACTTGAAGAGAGACAGATTTAGTGAATATATTGAAAATGCAGCGTTCAATTGTTTTTCTACAATCGTTACACAAAAAGTCGCTAAAATATGCCCATTTAATCGATTTTGTAGCTCCAATAATAACAAAGTTAGCAATAGTGCGCACTTAAGTTACAATAACCTGTATAAATAAATAATGTTCTATCTAGCCTACAGAAAATCCACATGTCTACAAAGAAACAACGTTATATTAAACCTGAGCGCAGAATCTCAATCTCACATAAACCCATTCTGACATCGATATTTCTGATAATACAGTTTGATGAAGTTATTTGTTACATATTAGAAAAATCTATTGGGAAAGTTCTCATCTACAACCGATACTAGAATATTGTATCGTAAAGAGTAACTACATACTCTCCATGAACTGAATAACACGTAATCACTGTTGTGAATGGTATCAGTCAAAAAGTTTTAAATATTGAGTATCACAATATGCAATGAAGTATCTATTTAAAATGGTGATGATTTGGATCATTATCTCGTGGTGAATGTAAACGGTATTAATTACATACCAAGACAACCTCTAAAACTTTTGCCGTGTTCTTTTGGTTTTGTGTATATGCTTTCATGCCCAAGTAATGTTGCGCTGCTAATTATATCCCAATAGCGAATGGTGGCTCTAACGGATACTAATATTCCGGGACATGAACGCAGCGAGCGTCTTTAACAAAATTAAACCTTGCACTTATTGGGATTCTTGCCGCCACGGTTTTGGACCTAAAGTTAATCACGAAAATTTGCATACATTTATTAAATATTAGATAACGTCAAATGCAAACATTGCACTGTAGCACTGTATGCATTTATTTCTTTGTAATAATGTTAGACAATATTCATTACATTAGTTTTGTGTGTATAAACAGATCTTTCAAGATGCCAAACATATTATTCATATTATGCGAAACCACTTATTATGTAACCAACTACACTCACCACCCTAGTCTCCAAATTTACATTTGATACAGAAATATTAAACGTTATATAATATGTAAGCACTGAAAGCAGTATTACAAGAGAAACGGTTAATAGAAGGTTAGAAAAGCTAGCAGAGCTTGAACAAAATAACAATAACAATAATATTTGTTCACTACGTCACTACTACGTCAACGTTATACAGATAGAACAGCGATATAGTGACAGTATATATGACAGAATCGGAGTTATATTATTATAATGGTTGCATTAATATTTTTGTAAACATTTATTGACTACATAGTGTTGTATTGTAGATTTGAAAGTTTTCAACTAAAGATCTTTATAAGGACGTGCAATTTTGTAATCAATTTTTAAGACCAACATTTTTATGTATTTTTAACGAACGTTAGACGTTGATTTGTGGCAGTCGCGAGTGTTATATACATGACACATTTCGTGTTGTATTAAAAGTTCGCTATAGTGTTTTTAGCAAAGCACACGCATTCATGCATACATGTATAATGCTGGTAAAAATGTTAGGTATATGGTGTTCTTTAAATATTGGTTTGCACCATCATTTTCTTTTTCTATTAGAAACACATCTCAATTTAAAGCTGCAGCCCTATACACTTCAGACGACCCGTTGAAACAAGCTGTTGGCTTTCGTAACTGATTGTTTTCTTGTTTTCTGGGAGCAAATTTTATGATTTCGTTTATTTACGTTCAGTTTTAAGTTGTTTTCTTTAAACCACCCATTCATCTGCAAGCATATCTAATTTATAGCACAAATTCAGTAGAAGAAGGTGATTGCTTACATTTCTCAGTTCAAAATGAAAACATTCCTTTCTCTATTGCGCTAAGAGCACTACAGGCTGCCAAGTTTGACTTCGAGGTGGTATTTCATTGCTATAGGATACTAACGAAACTGCCGGAACATGACAGCACAACGTTGAGAGGAGTGCCAAGCCAATCTGGAATCAGAGGCAATGAAATTTCTGACAAACTAGCGAGATGTGCCAGCGAACGATGATGTGATTAAAGCCTTTATCAGATCCGAACTCTTGCTAGGCATTGCTTCTCCTGGAATAAACTTGCCGGCGTGAGACTCTGTAAAACTCTTGGGATGCGCCCATATGAGAAAAGACTGGGCAAGGTTGTCTTTATAAGCAGAGACAGGCTGAGGATACTTACAGAGATCTTAACCGGTCGCTGCACACTGAATAAACACATAGTACACATGGGCATACTAAACTCTCCCCTGTGTAGAAACTGTGGGAGTGCTAAGGAAACTCCAGTCCATCTCCTTGGGACGGGCACAGGCGGAGATACTTAGGGGTTGATCGATTAGATGATCCCGGAGTAAGTAAATTAACTCTTGACCAGATTGCGGATTTTTTGTCCGGATACAACCTGGCTGAGAGGACTAAAGCGGCATGGGGGCACAATAGGTCTACCCTTTAGCCGAGCTTTCCTATGGTGGTTGTCTCGCCCGTGCAGTCGAAAAAAACTTGCGATGTAATATTCATAAAAAGGCCTAATAGTATTGTTTTCGGTAAGTACTGCAAAGTTACAATTTACTTTGTATAGGTCATAACATGCGTTGCAGAATCTATATCATTCGGTGGACGTATTTTATATTTAAAGTAAACAACTGTTTATATGCCAGTCGTTTACTAGATGAGAAAAGTTGTGAAACGACGTAGTGATGCAGCGACGAGCTGGCAACATGAGGTCTGAAGTGTCTTGTCGAGCTTTAATGATTACTTCGAAGAAGCTATTATTATCACTTAGTTATATAGTGCTTAACTGACATATTACTTACAGTTCTAAGCTTATTTTTATTTTCTCTTTTCATAAATTAGAATTCAAAAATTCCTCTTCTATACAGAGAAAATATTATGCAATATTGGCTACTTTTCGAATCAAAATTTTTACCCGCAATAGTACCTACCAAGCGATAATTGGATACGTGATAATGACACAAAAATGCTACTCAAAACTGTCGTGTTAACGTAATATGTATTCGTATCGATTTTGTCCAAAAATATATCCTGACTAAACCCTGTGGGAACCATTTATAAAAACAAAATCGTAATACATGTTTGTATATGAGCAATACCCAGTTTGTTTCAAACTATATTTTCGGATATGAAGCCATCATTCGTTAGTGTCCTTTTTTCGCAATAACTGTACCTATAGCATCAATACTCACAATTAACAAGCCTCTAGTTTCTATAGAATTCGATTAATTATTTAGTTCATTACTATAGATGGAATGTAACAATATACGTACAATAGCTGCTATACCGACAAGCCGTCAAACTTGAAGTTAGTAACATGCATTTGAGTAATAGTCAAGATGTAGTCTACTTCGATAGCAACGTCTTCCAGCTTTTGCATTCACCGTACTGTGTATGTTTATCGAATATCTTTGGCTAAGCAATAGGTAGCAAATTTAAAATAACAGGAGTACAAACCGAACATTCAGTTAGATTTACCTATCCTATTTTATATATTAAAATAGCTATCTGTAACTAATGATTCAATTGGTAAATAAATGTCCTGAAATTTATAATCAGCTTGCTAAATTGTCTTATAATTGAGAAAATCACATTTATCATTTTGAATCTTTATTGGATATCCACTTTACAATATCCTTTAATTAATTTACTTTATACGTAAACAAGAGTAAACAACGTGTATAATGTCAATAGAATAAAATTGGCATCAAAATTTTTAAAATATGTATTCGATAAATTATCTTTTGCAAATAATATATTCATTCTTAATTCCAATAAATTTTAATTATTGTAATTAAGTTATCATCTCGCAACTTCCTAATCACCAGTTAATGCCGGAGAATTTAAAAAGCTAGCAACTGGGCCAGGAAATTGAACTAATCATCTGTTGGCCTGTCGTTCACTTGCTACCCAAAATTTCATGGAAACTGTTAATATAAACTCATCGCCAGAGGAAGATATTACTTTAATAATAGACTGTATAAACCGAGGTATGTTTACTAAGAGTGGATTCTAAAACTCATATAATAACCCGAATTCGGAATTCACTAGAGTCTATAGAAAATCAAAACTAGTCAAAACTAGATAATGGTGGTTACTTAGTTAAATATTTTGTCTACCCATAACATCGTAGATATATAAAATTATCCTATCAAACCAACGCAATCTTCATTGACATCGATAACATAAACAATGCATAAGCGCATACTTTTAGTCGCAAATTCCATGGAGATATGACAAAAAAAAGGATTAATTTTTTGCTTGACTTCTTTAATTTGGCAATAATAGCACATTTTGAAGGTGGTGCTTGAAAGTTTTTCCTTGCGTTGTCTTTAGTTTCACTGATTTTGGAAGGTAGCTTTCTTAATAACCTTTCGAATGTTCGCGCTTCTAGACAAAATTAATTTAGAAAATGTGCTTGTTAATCTAGGTTTCTGTTTTGAAAAAATCAGTTTCAAAAAAAGCAGTTTCAATGGGAATAATTTCTTTCGCGGAGAAATTACATAACTACCGCTGTTAGTGAGGAAGTTTTCGAAGTCAATGTTGCTTGATGTTCTATATCTTCAATACCTGATAAATTAAAAGCTGTACTTGGTGCGAGAGTATCCTTTGATTTTTGTGTTTGATACCATTTTGGACATTTGCATTGCCAAAAATGGTAATTTCGTTGTCATGGAACTTTTTTCATCAATACATACAATAAGTCAGTGTTTACGCATGAAAAAATCGTCAAGTTTTCCCCATATTCATTGCCAATCATGGTGTACAAAAACATGTTTTATCTACAACATCTTCTGCTACTTACTCGTCTTTGTGTACTATTATTAAAGAGTTACTAGTAAACTCAGATCTTCAGCGTCTTTATGTGACTTACTGGCTTTTTCAATATCGAGTCCAACTTGATATCTTGCTTGCAATAGCTTATTAACTATGGTTGATGACGCGAAAAAGGTTTGCTTCTAGTGTAAGGACTTCAGCTTTGCAATGTATGCTTCTCGTGTATGGGTGTTTCGTATTTACATGCTAAGATACCTTTGATGGATTTATACTTTCGTTACTGAACATTTTATTTAATTATTTATTTAGTACTTTATCATGGTAATTACGCCAAAGAAAGAACGAATCGTGTATTACATCTGTTTGGCAAATATTATTTTAAACTGTAACAGGGTTAATTAGCACTGTTCTAAATTTACTGTCAATGTGATTCAATTTGTTCTAAACGAGAAACTCACATAATTATTTTTATTATTTCTTCTTTTTCAGAATCAGCAGCAATGTCCACCGCGTCAAGATATATTGCCATGCAGTTGCTCCGTGAAGAAGAACGGTTTGGATATACTGTGTGAATTCACTGACCAGCAACACATCAGCAACGCAATGGCCGTCCTAAAAGGAAAATCGTTCGTAATATTCTATCTAAAACTGAGACACAACAATTTAAGGAAGTTACCCGGATTCGTTTTCCTCGGCCTCGATATCCGGCATCTCACCATTCATAACAGCAGTCTCTCAGTAGTTGAGGAGGCTTCACTCAGTTCGATAGGTACTAGACGTATCTTAGATAATGTTAGTGTCAAGTTCCTCCATCCTTCCGCATGCTATCGCTACGACGGCGGTAATACTTCAAAGCGTACAACAAAGGCTAGGGAAAACTTTTGATATTTGCTTGTATTGCCGAAACCGCATGTGATGTGGCAATTATGTAATGTCCCTGGTATTTAAACTAGGCAGTTGTAACTTATGTAAAAGGAAGGTAATAGTTTACTGCGCAGTAATAGTTTCTTTGGTTTTCCATTGATCATGAAAGTTTAACTTATTAATAGTATAATAAACGTTAGTTTGACTTTGTATACTGCTATTTTTATTAAACATGATAAATGAGAGTTGTTTAATAAATTCATACTTGAATATTGACTATACAATAAAGAAGTAATAGTTAATAATACAAACATATAGTTAGCTAGTAGTGTACAGACAAATCAAACTGCCAATAAAAGTACAAAACTGGCTACAAAGATCTGTTTCAGTGGTTGATTGGAGGTTCTGAGCAATTGCTCTTCTAGTTGTTCTTTTTGTTTTCCACAGGAACTACTTAGTAGAAGCATCATTTTCTAAAAGTTTAAAGTACCTTTTTAGGATATATAGGTACCTATTATTTGCCAAGAAGATAAGTCCGCTAATTGGCTGATGAAAAATTAAACCATAAATTGCAGTATTTTTTTCAACATCATATCACTTTAATTTGCGTAGTTTTCTTAACTGAATTGTTAGATTTGGGCTAATAAGAATCCTTTTTTGTTCTCAAAAAATACCTCTATAAGTAATAACTGTTGGGTGCGAATTATGGAGTGAGGCTGTAATTTAACTGAGCGTTTTTGAAAATAAGACTGGCCAAGTTTTAACCGTAAATCAAGTATGATATCATGGCATACATCTCCTTTCGTGGTTTCAAGTAGGCTACAAACGCTTGTAAGAAATTTGATTTTATCAGAATGGTGTCACATGCCACAAAGAAGTCATAATTGAGGTGAGTATGTTGTACCAATTCCGAAACTTTCATATACGTTACTTAGTAAGAACAACCCCACCACCATGACAACTATGAAAACACTTTAGCTTCCATTTGCAATTTGTCGTCGCGCTCCAGTTTTTTTTTTTGTGGTGGTGACCGGTTAAGATTCCTGGAAGTAACCTATGCCTGTCTCTGCTCATAAGGACTATTTTGCGAAGTCTTTCATTTGGGCAGATCCCGAGAGTTTTACAGTCCCTCACACCGGAAAGTACAATCCAGTAGGAGGAATACCTAACGAGGAGTCCAGATCTGACAAACGCTTTCATGCTGTCATAAGAACTTCTATACGTCGGTTCTAGACCTATGAATGGTCGTTCGCTGGCACCTCTTTCTAACTTGTCAGCTTGCTTCTGATTTCATAGTGACTTGGCACCCATCATAGTGTTTGATGTTCCGCCAGTTTTTCGAGCTTTCTATGACAGTCAAGTACCACCTTGGAATCAAACCTGACAGCTTGGATTGCTCTAAGAGCAGCCTGGCTGTCAGATGAAATTTCTACTGATCAATTTACCTGCGGGCAGTTTGCGCAAGCCTGGATGGCAATTATTAATAATATCTCAATGGGGTTAGCAGACAGTTTCTTTTTACATCAGACCAGGTACGTTTTCTTAATACAAGTAGCTAGCTTGTTGTTATGTTTGAACCACTTCTAAGGAGAATGTCGATCCATAACTGTATTGTCTCGTGATGTCTTCGCAAAACCCCATCTGGAATTATAATAATTACTCTTTAGTTGGGTCAAATTCCATTTCTAAGTAATTACAGTATCTACCTTCCTTGCAAATACTTTAAAGCATTCACAAATTATTCTCGAATAAAAATGCATTACCTAACTAATTTCTAAATTATGTAGTGAGAATGTACACATTACCCTTATCAAGGATGGGATCGATGCTTATAAATATTTCTAGCCCAAAAACGAAATCCTAGTCAATGTTTCAAGGAGCAGTAATTAATAATGAAGTCAATAAAAGCTCGCCAAGCATCAAGCGAACAAAAGCTGGATTCTATTCAGCCTACCACTCTCGATATAAATTAAATATATCCTCGGTTAAAATAGACTTTTCCCCCTTTACGGACAACTTGTTGTTCCTGATCGTTAACTTAAATGAGAATGTAATTGATGGAATCCATTAGCTAGAATTTGTTAAACTTTATTTCTTGGTAAATTGTTTTTAGAGTTGTTAGTTTTAGGTAAACGTATTAGCCGGAGGATTGCATTATAATCTTAATGATAAATATTATAAATCACATATAAAGTAAAATCAATTGTTTTGATTGAAAATTAGTTTTCATTTGCATCGATTTGATACCATTATCCGCATTGTATAATTTTTCAGCCTCTGTAACAGGTATTCATGAGAGTGGAATAATATTTGGTATGTAACAAGGTGTTGTAGTTCGATGTTATTACAATAATCCCTAGAAGTACCTACTTAAATAATGCTTTAATAGGCCACAGGTCATCATTTGTATTCTAAATTACAGTTTAAATGTTCAATATTGTTTAGGTTAACCCAGAGACTCAATTTACTAGTGAAATGGTCTTGTTTGGAGGATCATGAAACTGAACGGAATTATTGAACGATGCTCCTAAAACAACATTTAATAGTGAATAATTCCAACAGCTAATTGTATTAAATTATAAAGAATTGCTGTTAAAGATCGAGTCGAAACTGAATTTTTTTAATTCTTATCTTTCAATTCCTGAAATATTTCCACTTGTAGGTCAATAAAACAACAATTAATTTAATTAATTAAAAGTAAATAAAGGTCACAAAATAGATATATTAATTAAATTCTTATAAATATACGCAGATCTGCAGAAGTGGCAGGTTCTTTTTGTCATATTTCAGAATTATTTATTTTTTTTGACAGATTAAAGTGAAATTTTAATTCCACTTTTATTGTAAGATTTGCTTGCTATTATGCAAGCATACAATGCATTACACGCATTGCTTACGTTCATAAATAATCTCAGCTTTTCTGGGAAATCTAAATGTCATA
Organism: Holotrichia oblita; assembly: GCA_023690525.1. Taxonomy (NCBI): domain Eukaryota; kingdom Metazoa; phylum Arthropoda; class Insecta; order Coleoptera; family Scarabaeidae; genus Holotrichia; species Holotrichia oblita. Next base: position 42,197,398 of record CM043019.1, on the reverse strand, counting down.
CTCGATCAATAACATTGCAAACAAAACTAAAGTAAAGTGGGGCAATTGTCAACATATGACACCAGATAAAGATAACTTTTGTAATTGTCCGTCAAAAATGCTTTCTTTAGCAATGCACATTAAAACTTATATCCTCAATTTTTCTGAAACGATTTGAGCGCCACTTCAGCAGTCTACTACTGAATTAGCTGTTTATTTGAGCTAAGAAAACTGCAATAAGTATTTCTTGATTTTGTTGCTTCTCTTCATATTACTTTTACTCCATATAAATGTTTCTGTAACTGTAACAGTTGAACTAAGTTGAACTAATGAACTAAGTTATTACCATATCAGAGTTAGATTATCGACAAACGAAGTTATACAGTTAGTTTTCAAATTTATACAGAATAGAAACCTGCAAATACTCCATTGAGGAAGGCATACTAGAAACTTACTGGCCTCTTCGTTTTAAGAAAAGACATGGCTCAAAAATTCACAATTTATAGAATTTGCGGAAAAAAACACTGCCTCTCTTATCATTTATCGATAAAATTCACGGTGACGACGAAGGGGCTTTCTCAAATTTGAAACCTTAACTTGAATATTTTTGACATAGATGTTAGTAAAACAAAAGTCGACTATCGTGCTCCCGTATTACTAGGACTCCTGCTGGTGAAAATATAAACGAGTGATTTTTGGCCATTGTTTCTAGAGATAAAAATTTAACACTAATCATCAATCTAATGGTAGTAATGGCTAGGACTAGTAATAAGCTCCTGACGATATCTTTCCTAGAATGTCGTACGCTGCTAGTAAAAAACAGTTGATGGATGCTGATATTTTCTTCACCTCCCTTCAACATAGAGTAATTCACACTAGGAGCGAACAAGTATTCATTGCACATGATGGGCATTCATCACATGTTAGCGCATGAGTCATTGCTTTTGTAAGATCACCAAATATTATAATTCTAAAATTATCATCTGACATCTTAAGTGATAAAGTTTACAGAACAGATGGATTTAGACAGTTTTGAATTGAAAGAATATTGAAGTCACTATCGACACTGGAGAAAACAATGATGACTATCCAATTCTGCTCCTAAATATTTCAAATCAAATAATGTCCATGTCTCCAATCCGTCAGGTCTCCGAGTCAGGTCTCCGATAAAGTTTGACGACATTACGTTTGGGACTGATTATATTGAAAACTTTTTGGTACAATGCGTTTGTCAACATGTTAGAGGCATGTTAGAGGAATGAAAACTGTAGACACAAAAATACAAAATAAAAACAAAAATAACTCGTTAGAAAACATTAATTTCTGCTTCATCTAGAAAATCAAATGACTTAAAAAAGTTTATGAGAGATTGAGATAAAGCTAGATAAAAAAGAAAATGTAAACACCATTGTTTACTCGTAAAGTTGAGAAGCGGGCTGTAGTATAATATGCAGCCAAAAAATTTGTCTTGAAAAAGTGCAAAAAAAATGGCTTTTCAACTTCTTGAAATTGAAAAATTTTTTTCTAATGTTCAAGTTGAAGACTTGGTAAATAGAATAAATTTACGAATACTTCCACAGCAATCAAAGAGTTCGAAAAGTGTTACTATACAAGTATACTTCTTCAATGAAATTTGATGATTAGAAAATGTCCCACTTATCTTGAATACGAGCGATGCTCTTTAAGATTTACATATTCAGCTGGAATAAAACAGTGATATCTTTTATAAGCTTTATTGTTTTTCGAAATATCCTCCACAAAAACTACAACACTTTCGCATGCGTTCGAACCAATTCTGAAAGCAATTATTTCACTCGTTTGTTGGTACAGTCAAAATTGAACTATCGACTCCCTTCTGACGACTGGAACCTTTGACTACGCAGTCTGTCCTTGGAACGGTAAGGAATTCGTTGGAATTGTACGGAGGATGGTCTAACAATCCCATGATTTGTTGCGTTAAAAATTCAATTCTGTTGCAAATTGTGTGCTAACTGCATTATCTGGGTGGAGGATGATTTGTTGTTTGGGACTAGTTTGGAGCTAGCTCAGCGGTGGCTTACGACAAACGAGTGGTTGTATGAATCGGCAGCAACTGCTTCTTCAACTTGTAGAGGAACTGTTGCTACATGACCCAGTTTTGAGAAATGTTGCGGCCATCTTTTTGGACTTTGAGAACGGATAACTTTTGTCGACTTTTCTTCACCTTGGAACACCCAAACAAACGACTGACGTTTATTTTCTTGCTCGTATGAGTAAATGAAGATGCACACATTTCCTGCGTTGCTGCTTTCTTTTCTTCGTTCATTCGTGCATTTTTTTTATCCAGGTCTTTAATATCACCTATGATACCTCAATTTTGCTATATGTCACATGTCGATCTTTGTTGGCCGTTTTTTTGGTGCACTTGAATTCTGAATACAGAAACCAACTCGACGAGGTATTCACGTTGAAATAATTGTCTTGGCAAATTATATAAAGTTATTGGTTACGAAGTTAATTTTTAATACTGACATTTTAGTAGCGGCGTGCTCTGTGTCCCAGTATTCAAAACATAAAAGACATCCTTCGTACATGTTTAAATGATTAAACTTTGAAAAAAATATATTAGTATATTGTGTTAAAAAAAATAAATGTGTGTAAAATAATAACAATACCATTCACTTTACTGTTAAGTTTAATTTTTATTATTAGTTTGTTGTTGATTTGTTAATTTTCCGTTAACGGCTCATTCGGAAATTTCGCAGTTTAAAATTATTTTCGTATGTTTTCTGAAACAACTGAAAAATGTTCAATGTTATCTTCTCTTGGGTGTATGTATAATTTGCCGAAAATGTTAGAGAAGCAAATATTCTAGTTTACTACTATGTAAATTTCGTTGGCTGCACAAGTTTACGGTTCTCTGAAGAGTGAAGTAACTGTATATAGGAATAACAAAACTTGCTGCGAGTCGCGCAGCGGTATATCCAATTGAATAATATCGAAATAAAAGGTTTACCTTCTCGTATTGACGAAAAAGTTACATAACTTGTATGAACTTCCTTAATAATATGATTGAATGCTTTATTGAGGATGAAGATGTAGACGTTTGTTATCGTATTTCTTACTTTAAATCTAGAAATAAGGCACAATTATTGCCAATTTTTAGCTACATAATGCCGATGTCGTAAATGCACCCATTCCAGCATTTATTGATTAAAATCAATTTCTCTGTCTTAACAACTAACTCAATCTTTGGAAATATTTCTGTTTATCGAAGCATTGAAGATAAATTGTAGAAAACTGACAATTTATTGAGACAGCATATTTTGCGCATACAATCTTCTCGATCAAATAAATAGTCAATGAATTGATTTAAACAAATATAAAATTTATAACGGTTATCTTTTAAACTCTTTTTTAAGTAGCTATATAAATGGATTTATAACACGTTTCCCCAAAATATAAATTATATAAGTTCATATTTATGCAAATAGTTTCACTTATTATACCGATTTATTATTTAGCAAACGATATTTTATCCTTTCTTTAACCGAGGGCTTGTTTCGACTTTCCACAAAAATACCCTCCATTTCTTATATAATATGTTAGTCACGTAATGTAAGACCCTAATATAAGGCATACGCACATACACTGTGAAAAAACTCGTCCCCAAGAAGGAAATATCATCTCATGTAACTTTCATACGACTGTGTTTTCCTTCTCTGTTACAGGAAAAATGCTGACCCAACTGGACGTCTCTCAAAATAGTCTTACAGCAGTACCGTCTACAGCATACAAAAACCTCCATCAGCTGCTCATATTGAACATGAATCATAATAAAATCAATAGTTTGCATTCGAAAGCTTTCGAGGGGTTAGACACATTGGAAATACTAACGCTGTATGAAAATAAAATTACAACGGTGGACCAGGAAGCGTTCATTGGTTTAGAAAAGTACGTATTTCCATACTTTCCTTTTAGCGAACAAATTAAGTACATCAAGTTATAACTGGTTCTACAAAATATTAGAAATACTAGAGTTTTGTAACTAGACATGAATTTTTAACTTACAAAAATTATATTGTCGTTTGTAATCGTGTTGAATCGTGTGAATGATATAACGGTAAAGTTTAGCCTTTAAAGAAACATTTGTACTTTAGAAGATGTAAGCTTCAAAGTATATTTTACATTTCATAACTAAAACTTTCAAGTGTATTCTACCCTACGGTTTTAGTATAACCTAACAAATTTGTCAAATATACGAAAAGCGTAAAGGGTGACATCAAAAACTTTGAAAAGGTACTAAAAGCCAGCCGAGCATACGTCGGCAGTAAGCATTATAAATGTATTTTGGCATCTTTTTAACCCGAAATAGAATTAATCAGCCACCCTAATGAATGAAAGATAAAACGAGGGATCCCTCAAATACAGCCGTGGCTCGTGAATTAAATACGAAGCCCAACATAAAATTCGCGTTAGTGATATATGTATATACTGGATAAATAAACTTTCAGCAACTCTTTTATTTTTACAGTTAGTTTTGTGACGGTGAAGTCATCATATTGAAGTTTTCTTTAGATAATATCGATAATAAAAGACGGGCAAAACTTTATATAATCATTGATCACATGATGATGGTTCTCTTGATTGTTATTGAGTAGATTGCTTCGAGTCTTCTGGCGAATTCTTGTGTTGGATAACCTGAAAGTCAAAAGCATGAAAAAAAAACAGGTACTAGTAATTGGTAATTACTATACTGCATCAAGCTGATGGGATTACGCATCACCAGGTTGCTGCTCCTACATGTTAGTTCTAAGAATTAGGTGTATCACAGTGAGAACTAATTCAGGTCTTGGACGTCTGATTGTATGAGGCCTCGTAGGACAGCCAGAGAGGTGCCACTAGGAAGATAAAATAATAGTCGCAAAACCTGATCGTGTACCAGCAACAAAGGATAGACGTAGATTCGAGCCGAGGCAGAGCTACAGCATGATATCTACAGTAGAGCTGAAACGACAATAGCCCGATTCAAATAACTAATATCAGTAAACAAAAGACAACAAAAAATAATATACTAGCATTTCTACGTCTTTCTGTGAATTCTAATCATAGGTATCGTTTCTATTTTTTTTGTCCAAACATGCTGTTTACTACAATGTTTTTCTGTTTGAAATAGTTTCAATATTTACATTTCTTCTTCATTATTCTTTGTCGTCAATTCTTTCTTCTTACTAAATATAAAACATCTAAATTGTATGTATTTTAGGTTTCAAGCTCTTTATTTTCTCTAAGATAATCGTTGCTTGACTAACCTTTTGACCTTAACAGTATCTTAACAGTGGATGGATATTTGTCCATGTTCAGCTCCCCAATTTGCTAGACAATTGAGTTCTCCAACAAAAAACCCTTTCGATAGAAATAGAAGAACAAATTCAGGGTTCCTCCAGCACAAGATCAGGAGCAAAGCATACCTAGTGGATAAAAAATTAGATTCAAAGATAATAAAATGTTGCATAAATATCACTCTTGTGCCAAAAGCGATGCACAGGAATTACACATGGGTCCTCGAAGAAATCCTCTCTCCTACAGTAGGGATCGTGGTGGGGGTATAATCACCCGAATGCAGTTTTATCAGCGTATACCACGACACAGAGGGTAGAATATCGCTAGTATACAAAGTAAGTTCTGGTCACAACAGGTAGCCTTATGAGATGTGGCATTGCGTATTCGAAAATACCATAGAGGAAACTTGATTAGATACACACTGTTAGTTTTCGAATTGGCACAAAACAGTAAAAATTGCAAAATTGTCGCCTTCAGATAAATGCACTCATTAAAACGAAATTCGCGAAGCTCCTACTTTAAATGATCAAATAGGTGCATATTAACGACTGGATGTCACATCAACAGCTGAAACGCTCTATACGACACATTGAGTGAATAAAACGACAAAGACAATGTACATATATGGCTATCGGTATATACAACAAAGCTGGTAAACTACATACATACCTATATGTTGAGTTAACGAGGTCTGCAAAATTTTATATCAAAGCATCACACCAGCGAATTTTACTTCGTATTGCTTTAGTCTACCAGCCTGCTATTACTACCATCCATTCGAGCCATGAACACATTTTCACAGACAGTGTATAATGACCTGTAATTATAAATGTATTTGTGTCTCTCGCGACCCATATATGAATATATGTATCATGGAAAGAATTTTCAAATAAAAACGAAATATTTAGAAAAAAAGGCATCGTTAACCACAATTGAGATAAATACGAGTGAATGTAGCATGTCAGAATTCAGGACCGAACCTTTTAACAAGTTTGATGATATAAGTTTCAAAATTTAATTTATGGTTCGTAGGACATCTACAGCCAAACTACATACATAACAGGTACCGTTTTATAATTAATTTCAATATCTCGTACTCTCAGTCTACATTTTCGGCGCGATTGTTTTTAGGAAGAAGAAACGACGATAATTCCTGGTATAGAGTTTTTATATTATATTTGATATACGTATATGAAATAATTCAAGTTGTTTACCCTGCCCTTGACTGAAACCAGAACTACAAAGAGAGACTTTCTTAAGAACAATTTATCTAATTCATTAATTCAAGTTGCCTATTACTGTAGGGGGGACGGGACAGGAGCCGAGAGGAGTAATTTAAAGTCGCAAAAAACACTTTTATTTTAAGCATTTTAAGCAATCAAAACAGGTGGTAATCCATTCTTAACAAGTCCAGAGAGTACGTCAGATGCCAAAAATATTTGCACATTTCTGCAATTGAAAAAGCTGGACATTTCTTACAAATTTTACTCTTGTCCTTCCAGGTACTGAAAACTGCTGCAGATCTTTGCTACTGACTAGACACAAAAAAATCTTATGGCTACGAAGGTTTACGTTTCTTCTGATAGTGGTGTTATGTCATATGTGATTCGTTCTTCATCGTCTGTTACAATGCTCTCCGAATGCCCGACAGTTATAAGGCTACGTTTATAGCAAGATTTAACTGTTCACCTACTAACCCATTTATGAACGAACCCAATACAAAAATGTACTGGAAGTACAATGATTTGTGACCAGTATTTAGGCTTTGGGTTTGCTTAGACCGAAAACGTAAATTATCTGTAATTTAAACATCTAGTAAGTGGTGAAGCTTTTACAAAAAAGTGAATAAGTCCAAAAACATTGCAATGTTGCAATGGAATTACGAGGAGTCGACGATGAGAATAAGTTAACACCAGGCCATATAAGGAGGTTGCTGATCAAAGACATATTGTGATTATTATTTAGGATAGTACACTTTTACAAATTATAGAAGCTAAGGACATAATAAGCGCCAAGAGTGCGAGTACTACGCGAAGAGGTCATCCCTTGCAGTAATAATAATAGCCACGATAAGTTTACTTATTCAACAGAATCTTCTTGATAACTTAGCATTTGATTAAAACTAATAAAAAGGTGGAAAGTTTGACAAAACACCATTGTTAAATTTTGTAATTAACATCGAACAAGTTATAAAAAATAAATAGCATACTTGCAAGAAATTTTCACTACAATTAGATAAGACGACCGTGGTGGAATGGTACAACTCAAATCACACTTTTGTTCATTTTGCGGGTAAAATCTGATTAACTAACCGAGAAAGGTAAGAAGGTGGCTCTGCTTGAAAAACAAGGAAAGTTTTAAGTACTTTGCTTTTTTATTTCCCAAAATCATAAATATGAATTTGTCAATCCAATAGATTCAATAATTACCGGTAAAAACGCCTATTCGTAATCAAATGTTACCTTTCTCCTCAAACCATATTTCAATTAGCTGATTGAATTTTAATCAAACGCTAATACATTAATCAACACGAAATAGAAATTTCAGTCACCTATCCGAAGGTTGGCACAATATCGATTTTGTTCGTGTGCGGTCCCTCAATTTCGGCAATTCGAAAGCCACGCAAGTATAATATTCATATTTTATAGAGCATATTGTAACTGTCGAGTCACGTTTACCTGCTTTCATTCTGTATGCAATTTAGTATAGAAATGAAGGTCTGCCTCACTTCAATAAGCATAAACCTGCAAAATTCGCTGAAGCTTGATTATACGAGGAAAGATATCTAATTACTTTACTGCAGGAAACTTTCTACCCTCGATGGAATTGAAGTGTATTAGTTGATATGCAGATTCAACTATATTTCTTGCAATTAAAATATCTGAGGATTATATTGAAGGAAGAAAATTTATATACATCCAGCATACAGTAGTTTGCTACGTAATATTATATTAGTTGAAATACATATGTATGTAGATACAGACGTTGCTATAATTAAATCACGTTTTTTATGTGCACTGGATTTTGAAACTGCCAGAAAGGAACTTTTCTGGTTTCAACTATGTTTTTCATATTAGTCTATTCATTCTTCTAACCTACGTTACATCTCTTGCTATAAGGAGTTTTGTGATCATTTAATAGAACTTAACTGGGACTTGATCTGACGTTGAACAAGAGTCCTACTGCTTAGTGTCCGCATTTGAGCCAGTGTCGTTCAATTAGTGCCTGATGAGATAAATATGTGGTATCTTCCGCATATACCACTAACCTGCCGCTCATTGAGAGCAATATATTGCTGGTAAATAAAATTTTAAAAAATAGAGTCCTAACAAGAAACTTTGTAGAATTTTATAGACTTGGGGAAGGAGAGGTTTCCAAATTGAATCTCGCAACTGAATTGGAGGAGTTAGAAGTCAGCCGATAATCGAAAACCGAATTGGTAATTAGGGACCAATTTATCTTCGATGGCAACGTCACGAAGCCTGACAGAAATAATTAATTGTTAGTAGTAATCACTTTGCTGTCCGGATATTTGGGTGCATTATCAAACTCAGTATATCGTTGAAAAATACGATCAGGACATCAATGGCACTCTCTGCTAGTCTGCTAGAGATATTATTCGGAACTAGGGTCTTCCGGATACTCATACTGCATAGATCTTTTCGAGCCACGGCGGAAGACGGACTACCACACTCGACAAAGATGTGAGTAAGAACTAGACCAACCTCACAATATCAAAGACTGCATTGGGGTAGGCCCCTGACTTAATAAAGACAAAACATGGGTTTTTTTTATACGAAAAGTTAAACAACACTTACTTGCCAGTTTCTTTCGAAAAACCAAAGGAACATAAAGGATGACCATCCAGGGGATACCGAGATACCATCAAGTGAAAGAATCATTTCTGGATCTCCAGACAGGCATACACAGACATATTGGCATTGTTCAACAAAGCAATATTAGTTTTTGAAGGCATTTACCTTTAAAATAAGAACGCTATATCCTTATTGTTTGGGTTCTTTATTTGGGTTGCTGCATTAAACATTGCTAACTTATTCAACACATTCTCCAATTAGATTAGATTAGATTAGATCTGAGGGCAATGGCATTGCTGCCTTTAGTCTTCGCGTCCTGCATGCGTCTATTCTAACATTGCCCTTCTGGTTGTTAGACTAGTTACAGGCTTTTAATGAACCTTAGAATTAGTCTGCGTTTTTACACAAAATGTGTTCTGTCGTCTCTAGATTTTCTTAGCATAGACGGCAGATTTGAGCTTTTCCGAGTTAATGTAGGTGGTACTTCAGGGCCACAAGACCTGTCAAAAACCCTGCCAGCAGTCCAAGGTCCTCTTTGCTGAAAGATCGCAACGTTTTTGCTGTCTTAGGCGAAGCTGATAACAGTGCCTTTGGCTGCTTTCGTCCTGGCGGATTCTGCCAGTGAGTGGCCTTTTCCCATATATGATTATTGAAATTAGAATAAAATCCTCTTCGTATTTGCTTATGTTACCGTTTAATTTTGAGTAGAACTTTCTGTGAATAACCATCTTTTTATACTATGTGTCTTTAACTCTTTAGAATACAAAACGAAATGTATTGTTGGTGGTTTGGAAATGGATTAGTAGAAGAGTCCTCCAAGTCTATATTCCATCTATGCTCCCTTTATTAATAACAACCGTTTGCTTAAAAATTTCACTACATATGCCCATTCATCAGCCGTAGCCAATTCATCAACTGGCCTTGCATGCATGAGTGTCTACAATATATATAATTCGTTTCGTAACACCTCGTTACGTCAATTAAATATGTATAACAGGTAAAGCAGGAAAGACCTTCATTAACGGTAATTTCTCCAGAATACACACTAATTTATTAGGATTATGTTTGTTATTAAAGTTTCACTGTTGCCACGAAAACCCATAAAAGTTCTGCTTTATAAGTATACACTCTTAATTAACAATTTGTTAGCACAAGCAGAGTCAACCAATCAAGTTTTCTACATGTATATAATACCTTATTGTACTTTCTGTATATTTTACTGTTTTAATTGTGGATTAAAATACTCGGATTCTTAACATATTTTTATACATTACAATACAGAGAAACTATAGTAGCTACTAAATTAATTACAATTCGGTATGAATAATTCGTGCCAACAAATTTAACATGACTGATGTGTCTATTTAGATATTAAGTTCGCACGGAATATCTAAAATTTATATAAATAAAGGACATGTCACCTGTTTAATATTAAACGTGACCTTATAGTTATGAAAGATTTAAGCAACTTTTTGGACGGTAATACTTAATAAGTGTTACGTAATAAAGTACGTGGTGCAAATTTTGGTAAATAGAAAGATTAAAATCAAACTTTCATGAAATGTTGTATTATGACGTCTTGTAAATCCATTTTGTTATTTATAGAGGACAGCAATGTAATAAACCTTTTTGAAATTTTAATAACGTGATTACATGTCAACATCTGTATATTAATGTTCAACTTAAATAATACAAACCAATATGAATAAGATTTAAATATTATCTGTTGGTATTGGGCACAAATTGGTGTAAAATCTACACGTGGCGATTTCTCTCTTTTAGGGAAAGTATTAAATCCGTCTTTAATTTAGTATTTTGAGGAAATGACATCAATCGGAAGAGTTGGAACACTTGGAAGTTATGCAAACTCAATTGTATCCGAAACCATTAATCTACTCAGAACTTCATAAATTTTGCTTAAGAGCACAAGAAAAGATGAATCCATTGTCACTTAAATTTGGTTAAAAATATATTAAATCATCAAAAGTGTCATGATTAAGCAAATAAATTACTTTTAGAAAAAGAATTGAGTTACAAGGAAACCATGGGAATTGGTACAATTATCACAGTTATAAAAAAAGCAGTTGACCATTGCGAAAGACACATATGCTGTACATAATGCCCATCATCTTGCTCACACCGAAATATAGTGATAAAAGAAGGTGCTGCCACTAATTAAATAATAATCCAGAACACTCAACGGAGACAAAATTTGTTATTGTTGCAGTTAACAAGACTATATTAGTTTTATTCGTAATAGTAAAAATAATTTTAATCTCTTCAATAATCTTCATCTCTTCAAGTTTTACTCCGTTTTCTTGTTTTCTACACTCCAAAAACCTCAAATCTATTGGATGCTACATCAATAATCACAAAGTTGTTTGCATTTATTATACAACTCGTCAATGATGGTAACCATAAATATGGTCTGGTGATAGAACTAATTCCATTACTAACTACATAGATGTGACTTGTGTAAATATTGCAAATTTACTGGTTTAATTATTATTCAATATGTTTAATTCTGTATGATCCATGACCATCTGTCTAAACAAAATCCAAAAATTTCGTTTAGGTCTATCTTGGTTTCAATTACAGTGTCCATAATCCATAAAACTTAGTGACTGTCATAGCTATATCCCATTCTGTGTGATAACGACGATCTAGAAAAATTGTTCGCGTGAGAATTCTTTTCGAAACTAACGTCCTTAGTGCCAAAAATTACCATCAAAATGGTAATAGTTTGAAACATAGTGAACAAAATAATCGAAAAGTTTGAACGGACTGATTCAGTTATTGATGTGAAAGGACACGTACTTGTAGTGGTCATTCAAAGCAAAATAACACGGAGGTTCACGAGAGTATGATGAAACATACACGGACTTCGATTCGCAAGCGTACAAAAGAATTGAATATTAAAACAGCCACTCTTCCCCATACTCTCATTGATCATAAACTTCTGTCAACAGACCATGCACATTGAACAGAGTTCACCAATTAACTTACTACACAACAAAAAGTAAATACCGAATTTTTTTGACAAAATGATCTTCAGCAATGAAGTCCATTAACACATTAATGCGCTTTCGTTAATTAGTTAGATTCGTTAGATTACCACATTTTAGACTCAGAAAATCCACGAATAGTTCATAAAAAACAAAGACATTCTCCGCGTGCCATTTATTAGTGTGCATTCTGGTCTAAAGGAACAATTTCTCTTCTAAACGAGGCAAGTGACGCATGATCGAGGAATGGCTAACGTTATTGAGACGTTATAACGCAGCTTTTTGTGTCTCAATTGGAAGGTATTATTTTTGAAGCCGTTTGACTTCTACACTAGGACGTGGCAACTCTTGTCAGTCTGCCGGTGAAACGTTGATGGTCACAAGTCGTTTCTTGATCGTGTCAGTTTCCGTTTTAAGGGCTTGAATTGATCGTCATGATCGTGAGATCTAACTTCTATCGACTTTTTTGACGTCTAACATTTATGCCAACATGTCCACGACCACTCAGGCATTGAAGCCTAAAACACTTCTCGAAAAATTTTCTACAAGAATACACCAAGAGTGCTGATAAAGCTGTAACATAGCAGCAATTTGCCAGATGTGTTCCATACATGCTCGTAATTCTCAAATGTCAACATTATAAATCACTAAATATTTATTACTTTGCTTCACCATGTTTTATAAAAAATAAATATAAAATCTTGTGCTCCTTTAACATCCTTTACATACAAAATATCTGCCGAACTATGTAGTAACCAGAATCTGCGCCATGAATTAATTCCAAATATAGTAATATCACAGCAATAGCAGCAGTTTTAAGCAATCACTGCTCTTTAATAGGGCTCGACATCATTTATATGTTTCGTTCAAACAAACTTGGTAACAGGTTCTTGTAGTTGATGTTGTGGGTTCTACTCGTATAAAGTTACCCTTCTTACCAAATCAGTGTTAAAATCTCTATTTGCCCAAAAGATGTAACTTACTGAATAACAGACAAAATCCCAACATTCATAAAAAGAAACTGTAATCTTTTTGAAAGAAATGATATATAACATCAACGTTTTTTTACAGAAAATTGAAACGCCTGAATCTCGGAGGAAATGGTCTGACCTCAGTTCCACAAAAGGCCTTATCCATCTTGGATATGCTCAGAAAGTTAGAAATGCAAGAGAACAAAATCTCCGAAATACGCGAAGGAGATTTTGAAGGTAAGTAACAGTTCACCAGAAAAGTGAACCTCAATCTTCTCGTCATCCTATCATTATCCAGCAGTCTGACTAATATGTTTTTTTTCGCTTTCAGGTTTGAAGAATTTGGACTCCCTGGGGTTGGCTCATAACAAGCTCAAAGTAGTACCGGCACGCGTATTCTCTCACTTAACTCTGTTAAACTCCCTCGAACTGGATGGCAACAACATCAATCAAATCGATCCGGAGGCATTCTATGGTTTGGAAGGTTGGTAATCGAATAATGTGAAATTTGTTATTACATTTCCCTGTGTTGTTCTTTGTGCTAAAGTTCTTTTTTTTTCGCTTCGATCTACACCCCGCAGCGCGTTCAACGTGCGTGCTCTTGTCCGTTTTCTATATCCTAATTCCGTGACGAGTGTAAACGCGTTTCGTGAGTCGTGAAGTAGGGCTAATTTCGTTAGTCAGACATCGTATTATTTGAATATTAAACGGAAAGTGTTCCTCACGTACACCACAATGCGTATGGTATTTATACCCGCTCATTAAATTGGAAATTATCTATTCTTATAATGGACTGTAATAGTACAAACGTCAATAGAATTAACTTCATTGAATTTAGCGATATCCTTGCAGAATTTTGGAAACTTATTTATTATTTTCTTCATACGAATTATGGAAAATAAGAATTAGGAAACATACTGTCATTTCAGAAAACTCTACCATAAAAATGTGTGTACCAACAGTTTCTCTTCAACTTTTTGTTCCTCGTTGAAACTGAACATCACGTCCATTATTAAATTATTTATTTTCTACAATAACGCATTTCTAAACTTGAAAGATTTTCCAAGAGTTTAAATGAAAAATATTCTTTATTTAAATTCTTTCCTATAAGTTTCCATATAACCCCCCGCATACCTACTGTGACATTTCTGTAAGGAGTTCTACAAATAATTGATGGTGCACAATTCAAGGAATTTTATTGCAGTTCCTCGACTGTTATTTCACTATTATTCGCTATACAATACAATACAATTTTGCAAGAATTTCATCATATTTTTCGCTTGACGTTAGGAAACACATCGCAGAGTTGTGCATTCCGATGCAATTACTCAAGCAATGCGTGGGAATCTTTTTCGAGTCTTGAAAACTGTCATCATAAATTTCACGATTTTTAAGATTCACAAAAAAATTACGATGCAAAGAAATAAAAAAATTTAGAAGGAAAATATGACAAAAATTTCTTCGACAGCAATTTAACAATTAAGCAGATTAGGAAGTACAAGAGAATAGCAAAAAGCTTTAACTCTACTTAGCTTTAGTTCGACTAAAATCATTACCTATTTCTGTGTTAGTGAAATAACGTCGTAACGATGTACATACATGTACACCTACATCCTGACGTCATCTAAAACGGTATCGATTCTCCAGTAGAAAAGACAACACTTTTATGAAAGCACAAACCTACGCGAACATTTAACTAAAACATGGGATATTTTGACGAAATTGCGCTACCACAGCTAAATATCGGCCGCAATCTGGAACGCTATAAATTTTTAAGGGTTCTTTTTATGACGAGGCTCCCCAGGCGGATTTGCGTTTTGCATACAAAGTGGTCCACTTTGCATAGAATGCAGTATGCTAAAACTGGAACCTTGTTGCAGATGCATAAATAGATTAATATTACATAAAGCATCACAAAGTTGGCGGTACTGATGCGAACTTCGATATTCAACGGTTACTTCATGAAATTTCAACGTTGAAAGTAGAACTGTACTTCTTTGGTTTCTTTTGTTTAACCTTAATTCGGATTATTTATACACACTGTTTCGGACATTATTTTGTGTTAGAAGTAATTATTTTTTATTTATTAATGACATAATTACAAAATTAAGGAAGTTATATATTTTTGCATCTTTAAAACCAATAAATATAGGTGTATGCTTTAATAAATATTTCCTGAATTTGATCTACTTTAAATTGTTTTAAATGATAGTGTGGGTATATTCATGATATAACATGATTGAACTCAAAATATTTCAAAATCTTATCTCAAAATATTTCAAAATAAAAAATTATTTTGTAAATCTGTGCCAGAGAGAGTTTTTTTCTATGCTAAGTGTCGCTTCGTTTGAACTACAACAAAGAAACATCTGGTATCAGTACCCAGAGGGATAGCAATGGTCGTGAAATCTGGAATCTGATTTGGTTGAAGTTTGAATGTTCAACTCTACGTATTTAAGTTATGCAACTGTTATTTTAACTTTTCTGAAAAGTGATGTATAGAAACAATAATCCAGATATGTATGTGATAATTATTATTATACATATCTCGAATTTGAATGAAACTTACAAAAGATTAAATATTATATACGAAGGGAATCAGTACTAGCGTACTACGTTAGGTGTGTAACAGGGGTTACTGGGAAGACGCTAACAAATTGAAACAACCTGCATCCTTTTTCACATATGCCAAGCTTTCGTGAGAATTTTATTCAATTCATCAGGGCCAGTGGTTGGAGTTTGATGAAAGTCACAAATCGTATGAAAACATGTATAAGGTGATATTACTTCAAGTTATAAAGCCAAACAAAATTACACGTGTAGTAAAGTTGTAGGTTAAAATGACATTTCAGGCGGGGAAAAACCTACAACTTTACTACACGTGTAATTTTTAATTGTATTAGCACTATAAGTGTTTTTAAGATTTTAAATTGTAAGTTTTGAGAGTGTTGTTCATTATCGTTTACCGTTTTTTTTACTTCTAAATTTGACTGTTATATGTCAACCTTTGGCTTTATAACTTGAAGTAATATCACCTTATACATGTTTTCATACGATTTGTGACTTTCATCAAACTCCAACCACTGGCCCTGATAAAGTGAATAAAATTCTCACGAAAGCTTGGCATATGTGAAAAAGGATACAGGTTGTTTCAATTTGTTAGCGTCTTCCCAGTAACCCCTGTTACACATTAAATATTATGTATTTCAAGCGCTTAGAAAACTGAAGTTTGTACCCCACTCTTACCACAAGTTTACATCTTTCTGCATTTTCCAGTTTGCCATACTCTCATTCTGACGCGGTGGGTTTCTGATATACATACATACGTCAAACTATTAATAAAATAGAACAATCATTTCGATGTTTTGTTACTTTAACTTTTTTGTTAATTTTATTAATTCCTTGTTACTGTTTAAGCTTTCGTAAAATTTATTTACCTTATCAGAGCAGTGCTAGAAGATACAGTATATAAAAATTTGTACAAGTTGAGATCATTGAAGTTACTTAGAATTGGAATGTTCTAAATAAGCCATCATAAACAAATCGATGGTCATCAATGGAGATATTAATCCCTAAATTGCGTAAATCAGTTCTAAAGTGCCTAATGTTCGACGCTCAGTTGTGTTCGTGGTCTAATATCTTAACCTCGTTAAAATTAAAAGTAGGATCTAATTTATTACTATGGTTTGCAAGAGTCCAATCTACACAGTCTGTCTCAAAGTAAACAGCACTCTGTCAGTAGAGACGTTTCTAGTGGCGCCACCTATATGTGGCTAGAAGCGTTCGAATGGTACGTCCTTTGCCGACTTCTAGTAAAAATGTCATGACAGTTGGTTCTACTGGAAGCGGAATTATAGCGTCCCAAATATTAGTATGTTTTTGCATCGGTACAAAAATGAGCATCAATCAATATTATGTTTTATTTCAAACTCGGGAAAACGTTTACCGTTTGCCTTTCAATGGACGCAACAAGTTTATGGTGGTAATTGTTTATCCCGTGGCAGAGTTCATATAGGCCCTTTAAAAACCGTCGTAAAGACATCAGTGACGGCGGCCAGTCGAAATTTGTAATTACGCCAGAGAGCATCGAAAAAGTGGGTGATTTTCTCAAAATTTAGCTAAGATCATCTTTGCATTTTATGGAAATGGAATTGGGAATGTCCAAAGATTTGATCTATCACATTTTGACCGACTATTTGAGCTATCGGAAGGTGTATACTCACTTTGTGCTGCACAAGTTGACTGACGACAAAAAATTGGCAACATGGCAAGAACATCGTTAAAAAGGCCAAAAAGGATGGAAACTTCCTTTACAATGTTGCTAGTGGTGACTAAACGTCATATTTCCAATACGATCGGGAAACAAAGCGTCACAGTTTCGAATAGAGTCCAAAAAACGAGCCGGCAACCAAAGAATGTCGGTTTGAGAAGTCAAAAGGGAAAACAATGCTCATTTATTTTTACGATGCAAAGGGTATTGTTCATCATGAGCTCGTTTTAGCGGACACAAAGGTTAACGAGCCATTTTATCTTGATGTTTTGATACGGTTCAGAATATGGTGAGGAAGGGAGTTGGCGTTTGTTACACGATAATGCACCGTCTCAGCAATCGACACTCATCACCGATTTTTTTATTAAAAATTGCACTTTATTGGTCAACCATTTCCCATATTCATCTGATCTGGCTACGTGCGACTGTCATCTATTCTGAAAACTTCATTTTCCAATGAAGGGCATGCGTTAAGCTGACGTTCCGGCCATCCAAAAGACGTGTACCAACATTCTCAGAGCCATGCCGGCCAACAACCTAAAATTCTCATTTGAAATGCTATTAAGTCGTGCAAATCAGTATATCGAAACGGAAGGGAACTATCTTGAATAAAATAAATCAATTTTTTGTTCTTATTTTTAAAAAGGTCTGTTTACATTGAGACAGACTGTGTATGTTGTCTGAGCCTATTCACCGAGTATTGTTATGTTTGAGCGATATTATACTCTGTCATATGAAATGCTATAAACTACGTCAGAGTTTAATAAGGTGAGAGTGGAAGATTTTCCCCTGCAAAACAAGTTATTAGCCTTTACTATGTTGTAAGGAGCAAGTTCTATGGGAAATCGAGAAAACTATTCCGAAATTCTGTCATAAGACCATATTAACGGAAATTTACAGTAAGCAATGGAGGTGCTAGTGTCCTTGTCCAAATCAACTCGTGTTCGTGTATAGTTACGTTGTAATAATTGTACTGTATAACTAGCGTTGTGTCTGATAAATAGACAGTAGCAAGGATTACTAGTTTCAGTTGGCTGCTCTAGTGTTTTAAATCCGAAACGGGTCGATGGCCGCAGTGGTTAGGCGGCTGACTATTGTTGTGAGAGGACGATAGGCGCCGGGGTTCAATTCTCTGGAGCGACGGTGACATTTTTTCAGAGAGTTTAATCCCGGTTCGACTTGCCATTCGCTGTTGGGAGCAAAGTGATTAACAGCGTGGCATCATAAAAGGCGATATGATGCTGTCACAAAGCCAATTGAACACAACATACACACACAAAAACTACACCGCGAGAGTTGCAGTGATAGCCAGAAAAGCGATACAGTTTACGGAGTCACTGCAACTAAGCACCCACCACATTAAAAAAAAAAACCTAACGCTGTACAGTCAGTACTCCTACCTATATTTTATCAAGAGTATCAAAACTACATTTTGTAAGTTTTTCACATTATTTCAAAACACAAAATTTTTTGAATTCTGAAAAGTGTAACAAAATATCGAAGTAATTCTTCTATTTTATTAATAGGTTGAGCATATACTTGAAAATAATGATTGTTATTTAAATAATTCAGATTATAGTCGAAGAAAGAATCACAAAATTTAAATAGTAATGTAGTGCTAGTTTAAAACTTACTTCCAGAGTTCCATCAGGTATGCATAGGACCAGATAGACGAAATTAAGTAGAATCACCTAGATAAAAGAAGTTATACCAAAAGAAAGAAAAAAGAAATTTAAACAAAACACTGCAATCTTAAAATGCTATTGACAAAAGTACCTCGTCATAGTAAATAAGTCAATCCGAATTTTAACTGAAAACATCGTCACCGTCCCTCCAGAAAATTGAAGCCTCCTCCGGCTCCTATCGTCCCACTACAACGATAGTTAGCCGTCTAACCACTGCGGCTATCGAAATTTTATATTATTTTAAGAATAGTCAATTTGCAAACTAAATGTTCTTCCATTTAAGTTCAATTTTATCAATATATTATCATGCAATTATGTACGACAATAACCATTCAACTTGCGTTTAAATAATTAGTAAGGAGATTCGCATAATCAGTTACCTCAAACCTCCAGCACAACAACTTGAACGCACTCATCTGCGCCTAATATCACTAAATTGAAATACATGCAAAATAGCGCGAAAACGACAACATACGGATCTCCGGAAATTTTGCTACATCATTTGGGAACGAATCCAGGCTGTTTACATCAAGCCCGGTAATTCACTCAGTGCTTGCTCATGTAACAAGTCTAACATTCTAGTTATACCTAAATCGAGTTAGCAGAATGTTGTATCCCGAACGAAATTTATTATAAATGAAGTACTAACGAGAAACGTGAACATTCTGATGACATACGGCTTCCCTGAAGATGGAATTTAATTACTACTTACTACATAAGTGTTACATGTATATGTAGTTAAAAAGAAGTTACTCTCTAACTACGTTAAAACGTTGAATGAATTGCAGTATTAATCTTCGAAATTTCTAATGTCTTACAAGCAATGAAGCGAAATCAACCAAACGTGTATATGTATGTATGTACAGATTGAGTACTTCCATTAGTGAAAACACACAGAGATTGTTGAATTTATAGGAAACATGTGCTAAACTCGAGAAACATTTTCAGACTACCTCGTTAATAGATACAACGCATGTAAATATCATTAAGGAAATTGGTCTGACGTATTACGACATTGCAATTAAGAAATGACAACGAAACCCTTTGATAAATGGGTAATTTGAACGTTAATATTGTACATGGCAATATTTTAGATACGTAATAGGAAATAGTTAATCTAATTCATTGTGGTTTATATATGTAAGTATTTCAAAAAGTAGGTGGATTTTCAATTGGTGCGGATCGAGATTGGCAGCCTGTGGTGGCCATGTTGTTCTGGTGGCGTCTCGTCTGTCAAAGCTGTTGTTTACTATTCAGTCACAGATACCAAATCACTGTGACAAGTGACACGATTAAGCAGCACTGTCAAATGATAAAACTTTATTATCAATATTATCAAATAACTATTCGTTAGTGCAAACGTTGCCCCCAGTTTGCGGCAGACATGGAGGCCTTTCAGAGTCGATTATCGAACGTTTGGTGACCAAATTCGAGGCTATTGGTTCTGTAAACGATCAGCCAACACCTGTAAGCCAAAAGAATGCCAGATCGGCCGAGAATATTGCTGTCAATTCCGCGCTGTGCGCAGGATCTCGGCCTTTCGCAGACTTTAACTTGGCGAATTTGGCATCGGGACTTAAGCAGCTTACAGACGATACGATCGGTTGTACGACTTGTCGTACGACATGCTGAAAATATCAACGTACAGACAAGGCAGTCGTTGTTTTTTTTCCACACGTGGATCGTCGAACCAGCTACGATATTATAACAGATTGTATAGCCGATCGTTTGGTTTGTAGGCCTCTTTGTTGCAGACCCCTTTAAACTTGCATCTGTCCAAGATCCAACTGGTTCAGAATCAAAATTAATCACAATAGACATTTTTGTTCGCTGAATTGGCGTCGGAGCATTTGGAAGGAGACTCCAATTTTTGTCGAAAAATCATCTTTAGCAACGAGGCGCATTTTTGGATGAATGGCTATATTAAATGGCATAATTGGCGTATATGGGACGATGCCAACCCACTCGAGGTTCACCAGGTAGCAGTGCATCCACAAAAAGTTACTGTTTGGTAGGGATGTTGAATGGGCTGCGTTATTGTTCGTCCTTTATCGAAAGCAAGCGCTACAGATTTCTTTTGGCCCAAATTCAACTATATGGAGGTAGACGACATGTGGTTTCAGCAAGACAGCGCTACGTGCCACACAACGAATTCCACGATGGACATTTTGCCTAAACTATTTGAGGATATGGTTATCGCAAAACTGACATTAATTGACCACCAAGATCCTGCGATTTGACCCCACTAGACTTTTTCTTTCGGTTTTTTTTTTGAATTCGCAGGTCTATTCCAATAAGCTGCAATCGACCAATGCCCTTAAAGTCAACATAACCCAGGCCATCGCTCAAATTTAGCCGGATCTATGCGGCAGAATAGTTGAAAGTTAGAAATCAAAAAATCAAATCACAAACGACTTCTTGCAGTTACATTACATAGATGGCAACCTAGAAGAAACCAATCGACTTTTAAGAAGCTTGTACTTCGAAGTCAATTACGCATGAACAGCAGCCCTCATATCAAAATCAATATTTGTAAATTGTGTGTAATGGTAAAAAAGATTTAAATCGATACAAATCCTGCTATAGTCACTCCTAATAATATATTACTGATAAAATTGTTTAAACATGTATATATTGATGACACGTATGGGTTATATTTAAGGTACCTGTTAACTCACTAGAAGAAGAACAGATCGATTAGCGTTTCTATAGCGACGTCAAATTGACTATTACAAAATTAAGATTAAAATCATCTTTCAAAATCATATAAAAACACACCATCTGTGTATACACACAGGTGTTCTGCCACTGTCAAAAGGTTGGATTATTATTTTTCTACTTGTTCTTTTCCGCAGCATATTTTCTAAATTGAACAATATGTTTTACCTCCCTCAAAGGAGCCGGCAAGCAAAAAACCATTTTTTTTTTATATGGGAGCGTTATTTGCTTTTGTCTTTCTATATGCTGACTTTCGTCGCTGATAAATTTCTCTGAAACCAAGTAAACTACACACGACATATACACTGTATCTGAAAAAAAAAAACAGTTCTATATGCTTGGCTGTATTAAATTTGTTTCATATTTACCCCGAGTTTCTGAAGATCCTCCTAGTTAGAGTACCTTTTCCTTCCTTCTAGGTATTTCATAATCTCTGCTAGCTCCTTTTTCATCTTGTTTTATATTTATTATTTTCAATCCTCAATAACAAATTCCATGGACTCGTATAAATTTATGCAAGGGTAAATATTTAGTTTTACTAAAGTAGGGTGTTTGAAATATAGTTTATTAACGCAAATATATGTATGGCCTAATTGAAAATTATCAAATTTGCTCTCAATATTCTCAAGGACTGACGTGTATTGTCGCCTTTTGATGGTTAAACAGACACTGTGCTATTCATGAGATAGCAAATTGTTACTTCAGAACTTAATTGATAGTTATTAAGTCTCTAAAGTGAAGTCAAACTTTGCTGTTAATTGTCACGACTCGTATTTAAAACTTGCTTGAACTAATTATGGTATTTCTAAATTTTCTTAATTTAATGTACAAAATACATTGTTTTACACACAAACATATCTCTTCTATATCAAATCAACAATATTACAAAACTAGATATGGGGACACAACGAAACCCACGTTCATTATAAATGAGCTTCGTTGTTCATAACCAGATTTACAATCCAATACATATATTATTAATCATGTTGTATTTTACGGTAATGAATACTAATAATTCTGTGTAACCTGTAACATACGCTTATTTCCAAACATTATCCCTAAAACCCATTTCCTTTACCAATACATTGGAATAATGCAATATTGTGGTGTTTAAATTAAATCCCTTTATTTATTTCATCACGTAGCTATACTGCATTTACCGAACAATAAATGGGTACTATAATTTACAAAATTTAAATTATCACTGACATAGAAAATGTGCTGTAATCATTATTAATAATTAGACAATTATATACATACATCCATAATGCTCTAGTTACTATACATATATTGTTAGAAGTAATTTTGAGAATGGAAAAATGTTTCAACAGGCAAATTCTAATTTTTTTATATCTGCACGTGACACTTGACAGAATTTTTAATAGTTTTCTGTCGTCAATGGAGAGAATATAAAAACATTTCGGGGACTTAATCATATCATATTAATTGCAGGGAAAAATAAATAGAGGAAATGAACGATTAGAAAAAGGCAAATAGTGAATACAAATTAAAATAAATCAATAAAACCGAACCATACTAGATATGAAAACCTTCTAGCTAATAACATGGAACACCGTAGTAGTTAAGGTTCTGGAAAGGTGAACAGGAAATGAACTGTGACGAAACGCTTAGAAGGGTTTCCAGATAGCGGCGTGATCATCCCTATTAATATTATTCTTGCTTTTCTATATCTCTACTGTGTCTCTGATTATACTGCTGTAAAACAAGTCGTTTAAGAAGTAACCAAAAACAGTCTTGCTTTTCTATATCTCTACTGTGTCTCTGATTATACTGCTGTAAAACAAGTCGTTTAAGAAGTAACCAAAAACAGTGATATTGTACAATAATCACTACGTAATAAAAGTATTCGACGATTCTAAAACGCTTAGTAATGCAAACATCAGCTTTGATAGGATATTTTAATGAAAGAGAAGCCTGTAGAGGTCCAGAAACAAGGCAAACGTCATGCATTAAGCTCCAGCATACACGGATCGATTGCGTTGATGCTTATTATAGAAAATCATCCCAACAAATTGAATTTATTTTTTCTACATGCTAGTAACTAGCGAAATTGTAGCAATTGCGAATATAAGTCGCTAGCCAGCAAAATAAATTTAATAGCAAATACCACTTCAAATAATTTGCATCAATCGATAGGACCCTTTATTCCACACTTAACACATTCCGGAAATCAGTTTATTTGCCATACCGTAAAACGAGGTAACTTTGTGACACTCAGACGACTTTGTGACAGCACCTCCTTTGAAAAAGTCATTCTTACATCTGTGTTTATTATGTTATTCTCTCGCACACGCATCGGTAAACAGTTGAAGCAGGTGTTACGTATTATGTCTGGCGGTCGTTCTGCAGTTTTTTTACAACACATATTTTTAAGGTAGATAAACAATTTTTACTTTATCAGAAAGCAATACTTTGTCTTGTGTAATTTAAACCGTTTGTTTTATCTATTTTTGCATATCATAGTGTTATAGTATGATCTATTAAGAAGCAGTAAGTGCCATCACCTCTCTGTTCTTCTTAAAACTAAAGTACTTATGCTCTACGAAATGAAATGTCAACAAATATCGAGGTGAGATTGTGACACTTTTTGGTACTAATAGGGGTGAGATTTTTTAATGTAATAATTCTGTGCATATTTTAGAAATGCCACGGAAGTATAAGGGGCTATGGGGGAGTCGCCCCTACAAAAACTATTCATCTAAATCATTAGAAAAAGTTTTAAGTGAAATTAGACAAAAAAGTAACCCTCCGAGAAGCGCAAGAAAAGGAAGATACCTAGAAGTAATAATGACCTGCCCTATTTGTTGTGCTTTATAATTTCGATTTTGCTTGGGTATGGAATACATAGCAATACTTTGTATTTACAACGTAATTTATGTTGTTTTCTTACATGTTTTATAAATAAATTGTGCCAAAACGATAATTTTTATTATTTGGGTTGACTTTGTGACATATGGATGATTCACTTAGGATGTTATTTTGTGACAAATTTGGAGCCTGGCATACATTTACGTGGTTATAATGTTCCAAAATCTCCTCACAGAAAGGTGACATTGTGTTCTAGTGAAAGCCCAATGCTGTCACAAAGTCACCTCGAAAGATGGGGTGAATGTGTGACAAGTATACATCAAAATTCTGGCTAAACTACTATTGTTTTCTGTTTCACATTGTCATTGTTTGGTAGCTAAATGATGTAACTACTTCATATTACTTACTCGACCTTCCAGCTATAAAACTAGAACTGAAAAAATTATTAAAAGTGTCAAATCTCTCACAAAGTCACCTCCTTTTACGGTAGTTGTCAAAAGTGGAAATGTCACATTTCGTAACTTACATTTATTTAATATAACACTACCTCTTAATATATTAGAATTGGCCAAAATATATCTCAGATTTTACAGTAAACACCTAAAATATATTTTATTATTATGTGATTATTTTGATGGGGAAATTACTTACCCTGCGGCATTAACTTGCTTCGATATTTTACACACCTTATTGCCCTATAACTTATTGCCACACACTTCATCTTCAGTAAAGGAAGGAGATAATGATTACAAGTATGTACATATAGTAAGTGCTTACTGCATAAACTGATTTATATTTCAACCAATTCTGATTAACACATACTCTGGAATAAATCGAGTGTGATGTTAAATTCGCTATGACCACGGTGCTCTACAGGTGGAGTGACGATAAATTTTCCGGGACCGAGAGGAATGAATCGCTGAAAATAAGCGATGACCCTTTCATATTATGAACGATAATCTATTAAATCTATTAAAGTGATAAATCCGCTAGTTCTCAATCTTGAGATCTCACTCTTTTGCACAGCAATGCATTTGACTCTTCCTTTGTATTGCTATTCTACTCAACCGAGGAACTAAATTACATATTAGATAAAATTATGTTAATGAAACTATGAGAAATGATATGTAATTTAGTTCTTGTTTAGTTGTTTTGTTAATTTTACAACACGTGAAGCATCTCTCAAAAAGATAAAATAAAAATCTATTCAGGAAGTAGTTCTTTGATTAAAAATACTTGGAATGTTTATTGGAGATCTTAGAACGAGTGGCTTTGCAGAGTTTTGTTTGGAAAAGTATTGCAAATAATCTTCATAAAGCTACTACGTATTAAATGTTTATATTGGAAAACAGCTTAGGATAGGTTTTTAAAACAGTTAGTGATATTGTTAATGCCAGTGACATTATTAACATACAAAAATTAACTACCAATAAAAAAACCAAGCTGTATCGTTTCTTCCATTATTACATTTTTATATCTTAAAATCGAATTCAGAAGGATCAAAAACAACTCTAACGATTCGCGAGGAAAAGTAGAAAGTTTAGCGAGGCTAGCCACCCTTCTCTGCAGGTACCGGATACATTAATGTTTTAACGGGAGTACAAAGCGTGACGCTTCGCGAACACATAAAAACTTTGCGCTACCGTAAATCGATCCGAGTATACCTAACCGGACCACTTTTCAACTTAACTTTTCCTCTTTCTCTATTTTTCCCAGAGAATCTGCAATATTTGCGGCTCGGAGATAACAACATACATACGATTCCAACGGAGGCGCTGAGAAGATTGCATCGCCTGAGGCATTTGGATCTTAGATCGAACAACATCAGCTCCATAGCAGACGATGCATTTACTGGATTTGGAGATTCGATAACTTTTCTTAACCTACAAAAAAATGAGTAAGTATTTTCTCTTGTTATATTTTGTATGCATTGGATGAACGCTAAGTGCTATTGATAAATGTAAGTAGAGTGATATATTGAATTTATAGATTAGCCAAGGCAAGCATTTCTTTCTTCCAAGTTTTCGTGATAATAAATATAAAATATCATGCAATATCATAATAGCAAGAGAACATTGTATATCAATGGAATGTGCAATATCGTGATTTTTTTTAAATTCTAGGCATACAAGGGATATCATCTTTTGTCGCGTACTTCTACAAAATTGATTCCTCTTAACATTTTTATTAAATGCATTTTATTGCATACTTATTACATGATTGACTGATTAACCAACGAAGTTATCCAGAAGATCCAAAGACTGAAAAATAAAAAAAGTTGGGTATCACAAATTCTTTCACTTCAACAAATATATTTACTATCTGTTCCACAAAATAATACACGTTGCTTTGTATAGAAAACTTTACAACTATGTAGTCGTTTTTATTTAATTCGATAGTTGAGATGGAGGGCATCCCTGCTTTATATTTTTCGTCAAAATCGAAATCAGAATCATATAATGACAACTGTATATTTGAACAGTCGCTGGATGATGATAAGTGCTCATTGTTGCTTGAGGATTTTTGCTTAAACGTATTTAAAAGGAGACCAGAAAAACGATGAGATGAAGTATGTTCTGAAGTTAGGATTTGAACTACACATGCTACTTTTAGTTTTTTTAACAGAACATTGTAATCTCGTTCGTTTCACAGTCTGAAGTCCGAATGAGTAATATCAGTCATCAAAAATACGCAAGGACCAATTTCTTGCAGAAGTTGCCTTTCGAACTAATTTTAAAAAGTTGACCATCAATCCCTTCTGGATGTGATGCATTTTAAATATTTTTACCCTTAAACACCACCAAGGATAGGATTCGACTCGTCATATTTAAGAATCCTTTCTTCTAGCATGTCATAGAACTCCTAAGCCATATAAGGTTTTCTTATTTATTTCTTGCATTTTCTAAAGATTCAAGATTCTTGCTGGTTATGTATTATTTAACGAGGTTGAGAACTTCGAATCTTGTTAAACCAAAACCATTTCAACCCATAATTCAAGCGTATCTGCCAATTCTCCTTTATTTTTCGGAGACAAAGTTATTCATCTGCCACCAACCCTAACAATAGATATCTTTCCACGTCATCTTTCTATGTTTTTTCATTTCTTAGCACCACATGCTTCTAGTGTTTCAGCAAGCGTTTTCTAAGAATAGGAGAGTTGACGGTACATTTGCTCCAACGTAAAAAATTTTGGAACAAACGCGGCACTACTTATGGTGTGCACTAACCGTGGTTTATACACAATTGCTCTGAAATTTAATGAGCATTCCTGCTTTTATTTTACATAGCTGCAAGGACCAACTGTGCGCAAATTTTTATTTGACGTAATAACACTATCCAGCCAACATGAGAAATCACAAAAATACTATAATAACAGATTTGCTGTTATTAATCGAAGTTGGAATTACTTCAAAATCGCACTCGAACTGATCTTACATAACAAAAATTTCCTAGAATATAAATATCCATAATTCGACTAGATCAAATCCTTAAGCAATTTGCTTTCACAACACAAAGGTCAGAGTGGATTGTTTGTGGAGTTTGATGATGACTTTTATGGGCAAGAGAAACACTAGAACACTACGAATGACCAGTAACACATACTCATCATTTCCGACGAGTCCGACGAGGTTTCGGCTGTGGTTTAAGTGAAATCTGAATCTAAAGGTAATCTAAAGACAATTTCATCCAGCATTATATGAACTTCAAGGAAAAACGATTTGCTTTCGATCCATAATTAAACTACTTAGTAAAATTTGCTTAAATGAGTAAATTGTATCTATTCTGCTGCCAATTGCATTAGGTTATGTTACAAGGAAGGATTGGAAGCGCAAAGTACAATTGTCGATTATCCATTAGATCTTTGTTATATTACTGAGGAGACACAAGTAATAAAAAATCATGTGTTTATTGTAAAATATTTATTATAGCAGTTCTTTGTTTTTTCTTCCATTTCATTTTGTTCAGTTTTATTGAATTGCATTAAAAACGGAAACCAAATGTTATAAAAAATTTAATTGTAAAAAACTTTTTATTTCAATGTATTACGGTATTGAGTAGTGTATTATGACGCACATCAAATAATCCATTTCCATGTAACTAAGTTTCAGACATTCGGTAGGTACTACATACAAAATTCATTCTATACTCACATTCATTTACCATCCTTAATGGAATGTTGACAAGGGTACGCCATTGCTATGAAATATTATAATGTTCATAAGCTTCGTACTTGTATATCGTGTTTAAGTATGCAATGCAATAACTTGAACCATGGAATCTCTATTGCAATCCACATGTTCCCTTTAAATAAGGGAGATTACTATAAAAGAAGTAGCCCTAAAATATATATAAGTATAACATTCTAGTTTGTATGTAAGATTGGAATGGATACGACAATACATTTATACTTACATATCTAATTTACTGATCCTCTTTATAATTTTATTCTTCAAATATCTCAAACAATTGACTGCATATAAATAGCATCACTTGAAATGCACATACGAATGAATTATAATATTATAACTACTAATAAGACATATTAGGATATATTTCTAAAAATACAATATTGGAGTATTGTTCTCAAATAATTAATTTGATTTGTATGTCTGTAATAATTACGCCTAACTGTGATATCTGAAACAACGTATCGTATTTCCGTAAAAAGGGTTACGATAAAAAATATCTGATATTTATTGGTTATCTCATTTATGAAAATAAGGATAATTATTAATACTTTCAAAAGTTATAATCCTGTTCAGCGCTAAAATAAACACTACTGAAGTAATCCTAGCGTAAATTTCATAACATGACGTTTACAACAACATATTGTGTTAACAGCTCTGGTATATCCGCTTTTAGGAATTGCGATTGATATCATAAACACCTTATATCTCTTAAGTCTATTATAAATATCACCTATGTGTAACATTTAACAAGACCAATGTTTAATAAATATTATTTTTATAATTATTATTATCTCCTACAATACAACATATAATATAAATATCATCCTTTGCTAAATTTTATCTTTATTTTCAGCATAAAAACTCTGCCCCCTATGGCACTCGATAATTTAAATTCACTGGAAACTTTAAGTCTGCAAAACAACAAATTAATGCACATTCCTGAGGAGATCATGGAGCCAGTAGTTGATACATTGAAGGTCATTGATATCATGGGTAAGCATTTCTGAAAACAAGCAGCGTTTATAACTAAACTGACTGAACTGCTATCGATCTAACTAAGCTTTGTAGGTTTTCACGGCCATTGTCGCTAAGAGTGGGACGTTTTCCGGGTTTTATATCATTTTTCAAGAATTTATACTTCAGTATTATTTCTTTTAATAGAATACCTGTATTATCTATCTGACTTTTTTTGCCTGTTTTCACATAAATATATAAGAAGCTCAGTTTTAACGTCAGATAAAATGATTAAATAATACGAGACGTGTTTTTAAAGTAAGTATCATTTCGAAATTCCGCTGCTGCAGCGCCCGTGTTTACACTGAGTGCCTCCACCAAGTTTATGGAGAAAACATTATGAGTGGTGTAATAGTAAGGAAGCGGGTTAGAGCTTTTAAAGATGGCCGCGGCAATGTTCATGACGAGGAACTGACCGGGCGATGTTGTGTCATTAATGACGCTTTGATGTAAAATGTTGACGAAAAGGTGAAAGAGAACAGGCTCTTCACAATCTCTTCGTTGACGGCGATAACCTCAAAATGAACGTGAATTAGTAGCTGTCAAATCAGATGACAGAATTTTGTGACAACGGGATACAAAAGCTTGTTTTTCGATATGATAAATTCCACAA
Organism: Holotrichia oblita; assembly: GCA_023690525.1. Taxonomy (NCBI): domain Eukaryota; kingdom Metazoa; phylum Arthropoda; class Insecta; order Coleoptera; family Scarabaeidae; genus Holotrichia; species Holotrichia oblita. The sequence goes on along the minus strand of CM043019.1, from coordinate 42,166,987 downwards.
TAAAGGCGGTAATTATGTGGAAAAGTAGCTTAAAGTACAGGTTTTGATGTAAAAATAAAAGTTTCCTAGTTTTTAAAATATTTTGAAACGGTGCTTACTTTAAAAAAGATAAATTCATATTTACTCTATTAAATTTATTTTTTACAAAATACTTTGGGATACTTAATTTAATATACAACGAAATTTACATATATTGGATTTATTTTTATATTATCTTTAAATTTTTTGTGTTTTTGTGTTTTATTTACGATAAAAAACTTGGCAACAGTTCCCACAGTAGTGATAGATAAATTATTACCGTGAAGTTATTATTCCTTAGCAAATGTACGTAACAAATGTAATAATATACAGCTCGTTAAATTGAAAGTAACTTAAACAACAAATTTTGTCTATAAGAATATAAATTAGCATAGGAAATATATATATAAGAGTCCAGCTTACATACATATACTTACATATACTTGGTTACGAAAAAGTAGGACAATTCTTGTAACTGATTAATTATTTTCAATGATAGTTTCATGTCTATTTACACTAAAACTGAACATACTGCAATTAGACTAAATGACACTAACACTAACTAAATTAATGTTGCCCAACTTTTCTTTGCAACCGAGTGTTGGTTTTCTTTCTTGATTGTAACTTTTGACTGTATCACCAATTCTTTTACTTGTTCTTGCGTTACTTGCAGCTCTTGTCGTCAATGAATCTTCGTACAGGTTACTAGTCAAAACTACTTTTTGTATTTCTCCGACTTTCTTAGATTTTGTGGTTTTGCAATCGCAAAAATTTATTTCAATTGATCTTCACTATTGCTTTGCTCATGTACTTCGTTTTGGTTACAGTCTTTAGCCACAGCAAAATCACTTTCATTGAAGATTGTGCAATCAACCGGGCGAACTACACTAACTTCAAAACTAGTGGTAGAATTTTTAGTGCTTGCTGTATTTTCGTGTGCCTCTCCAACTAATGCAGAAACCTGTTACTATGTAATAGATAAGCTAAAATTTAAATGATATCGAGGGCTACCACTAGCCGAGTCTCTATTATGACCTCTATTATACAATACGAAAATAAACAAAAACAAAATAAAATAGAATAAACTCGACTTCGCCATTAATGTGACTTCCTCAGGGGCAAACGTTGGCAGAGGGCGCCAGAAGGTCACAATAACTCGACATGTAATTTACGCTAGAGGCAAGAAATATATTTACTCCACTATAACGTGGTCAAAACCCGGAAGCTCTCATAACAAGCCAAAATTTGATGCGAGCAAGTTTTCCACCACTTAATTGCTGTGGTTTTTCAAGTATTTAAATGAGGTTCTATCAAGGTGCTGCATACGATGCGTTATATGCCAGGTAGTTGTAACAAGATAACACTTGATGAACAGTTCACTTGTTATGCTCTAACATTAAGCTCATGATTCATCCTTGTAAGATGCACTCGTACAGCCTAAGATTGTTATGTTGACCCCACTCTCGCAACTGAGCTTACTTTTTTGACCAAGTAGGTACCTTTTGACATTTATTTATACAGATGTTCGTCTTGACTCATCAACATTATAGATACAAGTGGTATCATTTTTGTTTCCATTCACAAGTTCACGAGAGTCAAGAAAGTCCTAAACACTTTTTTGGTTAAATCGATGTTGCTTGCAGGTCTCGTAAAACGATTTTCTTAATTAGCTTTAAAAGCAATGAACCATATTTTTTCGAGCAATTTAGCTGTCTTTGTTAAAGATATATTATACTTTTAGCTTTACCAATATGATTTACTAGATCCTATTCCACTTCTAGTGCTAATACACTGTGTTGGCCAAGAGACTTGACGTCTTCGTTAGCAACATAATGTTTTTCCTGAGATGCTGGTTAAAATCTGTTTGAGGTTCTATATTTTTGATGTTCTGGATTATTTAAGTACTGCACGTTTATAAACGTCGTCCTATAATATAAAAATTTCGTATAAACAGAAATAGAAAATTAATTTGTCTAGCATATTTTCTCTTAAGCAGTGTAATAGTTTAAATTTAAATTTCAATTTAAATCTAAAATATTTATTTTCACAGATAATCCATTGGTGTGCGATTGCGATCTCCAATGGTACGGTAATTGGATAAATACTCTAAAAGACGACGATATCATGCACAAGAAACGGACAATCTGCATGATGAACCACGAACACAGAGAGTACAATCTTCAGAATTTACCGTTGGAAAAGATGAATTGCGTCATAAAGGTGTATGGTAACTCCATGACAAGCGACGCTCATTCTGTAGCTTTAAGCTTGTCGGAGGTGTGTGCGTTCTGGACGTTGGTCACACTGACATGTACAGTTTAGTTTCAGCGATGAAGAAGACGTTTTTTCTATTAGGTTCTGAACTTTTCGACACACATGTACGCTAGGTCAATTTTTGTAATTTAACTTTTTAAGAGGATGTATATTAAAGTTGATACGGTAGTCTCTCTTTCTACATTATTATAAGGTATAGAATACATAACGTAAAATACATATAAAAACTTTGGTTCTCATTGAGCTTTTAGTGCGATAAGTAGCTTTCTTGAGTTGGAACGCTTTTCAACAGACTTCGATTAAAATACATTTTTTTTAAGAATAACCATCTAAAGTAGTTCAAAAGTTGTGTTATTAGACATTTAGCATTCTTTTCTAAAACTAAACTATACGTGAACTTCACACAGACTTGTCCAAACCCACGAAACACATTATCTAATATCAAATATAGTAGTTGTTTAGGACTCTGTGTTAGTAAACATGTTAACAAAATTCTTGCCACAATTCTCGCAATCCGAAACATATCAGAGTATTCCTTCCTATTGTATTCGGATAAGAATATATAAGGGTAAAGCATTATTCCACCACTGTCAAATTATTATATTAGTAATAAAAGTAAAATAAAAAGATAGAATGTGTCCCATTTGCTCTCTATAGGTGTCTGTTGTCTATTTCTCTCGATGTGCAAATTGTAAAATCTTAGATGTACAAGATGTTAGCAATATCAAATTAATTTTTTTTCATTCTTTTCTTTCTACACACGGGTACAAAGATTTCCTTGGGACATGGCCTACCACGATACATATCACACAGGTGGAATATCATGCGTTTTCTAAAACAAAGATATCATATCACATGTGCCGCAATAATTGTCTATAAGTGAGATAAGTAAAAAAATCATAATTTGAAGTCGAATTTAAGAGACAGTAGAATTTCTGATCACCTCACGAAGGACTAGAAAGAATTTCTAAATAAAATAGACTTTAAATTTATTTTTTTACTTTAATATTTAATTGCATGTGCTAACATATTAATATTATGTAGTTATAACATTACATATAATTGCAAATATTTAAAAAAATACAAAAAAATCTCAAAAAACAAAATTAAAATATCGGAAGTATAGTTATATAAACAAGTATAGGTAGATTATGATAACATATGTTAAGATACCAGTTATCAATGTTAGTTATAAAACATTCATAAATGCACATACTGGCAAATTAATAAAATACAACAAACAGTTAATAAAATAAAATTAAAAGAAATGAAAATTAGTAGCTATATATGTACCTACATTTTAGTACTAGTTTGTTTGTCATTAAAATTAAAAATTTTTAAAAATGTTTGAAAGGAGAGAGTTGATTAAAAAAACCTAAAGGTGCAGGGTTTGTAGTAAAATTAATAAAACTACAAAGATATACATTTTTAAAATGCATAGCAGACAGTGAAAATGGTTTAAAATATACAGGGGATTCAGGAAAAAAAAACAGAGTCAAGCAATATTTTCACTCTATAATTTCTACTTGCTGTATCACTCAAAACCAGAAGCATGAGACATATCTATAAAATATCTGCGATATCGTAGGAATAGTTTAAAAAAATGAAAAAAAGGAAATAAATTTTAAGATTATCTCATTATTTAAAGAAATAATAAAAGGAAAAATGGAGAAAAAAGATAAATTATATATTAAGGTGGAATGATATTGAATACATATCGATATAATATTTATAAATATACAAAAAATTATATTATAGACGTGCTATATTAATATAAATGGAAGTATTTTTGTGGCAGTGTTTTTGGCACGTCGCCATTGAGCGACGCTAGCTAGACCATTTCGAGACATATCTGCCGTCAAGGTCGCCAAACTTCGCGTTTTTACGGCGCAATTAACATCAGCAAAGTTTTCTTATAAAATATTATACGTTAACGATTAATATTTATACACGAATGTGTAAAATAAAGTGTCAGGTCGTTATCACGTAATAACGCGAAGTGCTGACCACGGCCTCCTAGACGTTTTTTACGATTTTACCAAGATACTCAGATGTTTTATGTATACTTACGATAACTACTATATGCTATACCTACTTGTAAGCACTAACTACTACCAATAATTATCGTATTATTAAATTAATGGTAATTATAATATGATAGTTAAATATATTTATGTATTATGATCATTATTATTATTATACATGCATATATATGGCTGTTGTGTTTGTGTTGTCATACATACCAGTAATATATTATATATTCAAGTTAAAGAAAAAGGATATTCAATGTTTTTAAGACAAATGTAATATTCTATGTATATGTGAAAATAAAGAAATTTATGCTAAAATTGTCGTTTAAGTCTAGTCTATTATAGTAAGTATTTTTCTAAAATTGTTCGTAAAATACTAATAATAGTATTCAATTTAGCAGCGGTTACCACAAGAATACTCCAGCTCAAAACCGTAGAATTGGATTTTGCTCTCGTTTAAGAAGCGATTATATTACTTGTCAATTTATTCCAGATTCTGTATATTATTTAGCTCTTTTCGTAGTGCGAACTGTGGAGCTATCTTGCTGCATATCACAATAATTGTGAAGAATCTGATGGCGATTTGGGTGAGCTAAATCCAATAAACATAACAAGCAAAGAAACGATTAAAACACAGAACGCAATTGGTTGAAGTGTTTTTTTTTCCTTTTTATTAGTAGGTACTTTTTTTCGAAAAGCAAAAAATACTTCATGATAATATATTTTCATTATATGTTTCTAAAAAGTTTGATAAAAACAGGTAGACCATTTTTCGCCCTTAATGACATTTCGCAGAAACCTTACCCCAGTCTTGCCATTGTCTTTTCAGAAGTTATCTGCACATGATTGCAGTAGGAATTTGTGATGCCTTCATTATCGTACCCGTAATCGTTAACTGTGTAGAACAAGTCTTGTGATACATTTTGCTTACATTTGACAAATTCAAGTCTGTAAACATCAGTGAAACAAATCATTTGCTTAATGTAGCCAGGAACTTTTATTGAAGTTTTATCCATCCCAACAACTTAATTATCTAAGTAAGATCACGTCTTGTAGAATCTGAACAACAACTTAATTATCTAAGTAAGATCACGTCTTGTAGAATAAACCTACTCGATTCTTTTCACTTCAAAGAATTAGTTTTACTAGCTGCCTGTTCATTGAAAATCCCTTCACAAGGTTCACTGAAACCGTTTGGTAACATTTTATTTAGCATTACTTTATTTCTTAGGCATATTTTCTTAAAGCTGTACAGAAACCTGTTAACTGTCACAGGAAACAAGCTAAAATCTGATTTCTACATTACGCAACTAATTTTGTTGGGACAAAAAAAAGTATATCTCAGAAGAAACTTAATCCTCCTATATGTACTATGTATTAGGTTACTATGATTTTAAAGACTGTAAGCACGCAAGATACAGATACTAATCGGTAACACCAAACACCACAATGCTTAATTAATTCAGGACATATGTATGTTTTAAATGATCATGGTCTTTGATTATATGTAAATAAATAAATGTTACCGATTATTATATACATATTATTACGCTCAGGTTATAAAATGCCTAATTAAGCAATATATTTGCTTCCTATACTATTTTGCGATCATATAACATTTCGCTGATGTATAGTTACGTATACGTTATGACATAGTTATTTGCTTCGTTGAGTGTACTTGTTATGTACCTCTCTTCATTTGAATTGTATTTAGTATGAATTTAATTGTATTCCTGTTATAATTTTAACTTAATCAGTTCTTTCCAATTTGAAAAAGGTGATCATCATGGGAATCAATATATTGCACAATTTGGTACTTCAATACCCTAAATGTATATCCGTCAATCCATTGCTATTTATTCCTGTTTCTTGGTTAATATCAGTAAAGTTGTTAGGTTAAGTAATGGTTGCTTTTCCTGATACATTAAGGAAACAGTTTAGTTTGTTTAAATACTTAATTTACGTCAGAAAATTACTGACCCGTATGTTAATACAAGTTCACAGGAATTTAAACTACTTACGGTTTCTTAAAAGTTAAACTGCTTTACCTCTCAGTAAAAAATATTATAATACTGGCAATTAATTTTTTTAATACTTGTATTAATGTATTATCAATAATATATTAATAATAGCCCATATTCCTCCGATATCATGATTGGAAACGAAAACAATTGTAATTAACATAATAAATTTCAACAAATGCACACCAACGATAATAAGTGTACGGTCAGGGGCGCCCCCTGTATTAAGTCAGCAGATATTCCTTTAAATGCTAAAGTCCCTCAATTTATAATTCTTAAATGTATCAGATATCTCGTTATAAATTTTGTATATATTAAAAGAAAATCCTCGTCCATGCAAGCTGCTCCGATAAGATGGAGGTGTGATCACTCTTCCACTGTGACACAGATTCCTATTATCAATTTGGTAACGAAACTGTTAAATTAAACTGTTTAAGCTGATGCTTAAACTTTTCAGTACTGTTACTATTTATTAAACTATCTAATACCGGTAATTATAACATGTTGCTTTAGCAACAGCTTAACTTAATAGAAATATCCATTTATTTGTGAGAAAATTTTAAAACATTTGCTACAGATACAGAGAAACTGTATTCAGGTTTTATCTATAATCCATATACAGGGTCATTCACGGAACTGGTTCATTAGAACTTTTTGATGTTCTTGAAATTCAACATTTCTGAAAACTTGCAATTATAACTGATATCATCTGGACTCATCAGCAAAATTATTTACGCCATTGTACCACTTAAGGTTTACCGGAAGTTGACGTCAATTTTCTTAATTTAAATAGCATGGTATATTTTTTATGAGTTTTTTGTGTCAGGCATACAATTCTGCATCAAATCCTACTACACCCTATGTCAAAAATCCGTCGTTTTTGAGTTATTCAATTTTTTTCAGATATAGGGCCAATTGCAACGTTATGTTCAAAATTCTGTATTTCTGAAGACATTGCAGCTCAGACCTCATATTTGGCATGTTATTAGCATACATCAAATTACGTCCTAAAATTTATCATAATTTATACAGGGTCGTCCAAAATTAACGTTCATTTTAACCAACTTTACGTCGATAGAAGTCACTTTTTAAAAATAGAACACCCTATATATTATTGCATTTTTGAATACACTTAATAATTCTCTATCATTGATTATTAGACATATCGGCTTGGATCTTTTACAGTTTTCGAGTCATTAGATATTTCCTGATGAAAGTCCGAAAAATACGTCTTTTTAATGCATTTAAAATCTCAGTAATCCTTGAATGTCAAAATAATTGATATTGTATTTGTATTATAAATACACATAGTTGATATCTGTCAAGCAAAATAACAAATGAAATACATTGCGGAAAAGTAACGATAGTTTAGATTTATTTTCAATTCATGAAGACTGTAGTAGAATTGTGAGTAGCACATGTCGAGTATATGACGACAGATATCTACATTTATGCAAAATGACCTAAAACTATCAATACAAGAACCCAAAAAAGAATCTTAAACAAACAAACTTTGGAAAGGAATAAGTTAAGTGTGTTTCTTAATAATTCTCTATCTTTCCTTATTAAACATATTAGCTTGTATTTTTTACGGTTATATGTAAGTACTTTTCGGGTGAAAGTCCGAAAAATATGCTTTTTAATGCGTTTGAGTTCAGATGATATCAGTTATAATAAGTTTTCAGAAATGTTGAATTTAAAGAACATCAAAAAGTTCTAACGAACCAGTTCCGTGAATGATGACGAGTTTGCTTGTTTTTTTGTTACTTTTCTAAGAGCATAGGTATCGCAATAGCCAAAAACGTTGTATGCATTAAAATTTGGTAGTAATAAAGGTACACATTTCTTTGAAAATGGTAAAGGAGTGTATCTATGAAATAACCATACAGAGCAATTGTTCGAAATATTAAGAATTATTTCAATGGTCATGTAAATAAAATAGTATTTTGAAATAAACGGTTTTATCAGCTTTATGGTATTTCTCTGGAATCGAATTAACGCTAGAAAAGTTCCAACTCCAGTTAGGAAGTATGTACAAAAACGGACATACGAATACAGTTTATCTGGTAAATTCAAAACTGTAAAAGATTATGAAAAAATTGGAAAGGAACCGGAAGATGATGAATTTGAATCCAATGGCCTATAACGTTCAAGGTCACTTGAATTTTATTAGAAAGTATTTAAAACTAGAAATGCAAAGTTTCCAATAAATTCTGAGATATGAAATTTAAAATGTCTGCAAAACGTCGTTAAAAAAATTAACAGGGTGTCCAGTCCCGCTAAAATAAAAGTAGAAATAAAGAGAACACCACAATAACATTTAATAATTCATTACACAAGATAAATATGCGTATGTATTCATGCAACCATATAAAAATTTAGTTGCAATAGATTATCTAGTTAAGACAAAGATGTACAGCGTCAATGGCTGGCACCACTAATCCTGGTTGATATAGTGCGACGAACATTTCCTGACACCTACCTCGTCTCTTGGAAGCTATAGATTAGAAAAGAGAAGGTAGTAAAAGCTCACAAAATAAAAATACATACCAATAAAAAAAATGTGGCTTACGACAAAAAATTTTGAAAAGAAAATAACTTAAATTGAAAGCTAAAAATTAATAATAATATACGCGTTCAAAGGTTATTGATTATTAATTGAATACGTGCGAATACTACGAAAAGATTAGCTTACCTTTAATCAATCTATATAGCCATGATATTTTCAAGGACCTCTTCCCTTTTGCTTTAATCAAATTGACAATAAGCACTTCGTGTGGGAAATTAGTCTATTATGTTCACGAACCTACGTAGTCGAGAGCTAATATCTTTATAAATTATTACATATATTATTGGTACGTAAATAACTGTAATAAAATCTTTGATTACATTGTCAACTACCTCGCTATCAGCACGCTTATTGTCAGCAATGCTAATTACAAAACCAGAAACATATGGCCAAGCAATTATCAGTGCAGGCAAGGTTTGCTTCGAATTCGATATACACAATTTCGTCGTATATCAATAACTATATGCACTAGACAAATGAAACAAGAAGGATATCCTACTGGCAACGAAAATAAACAAGGGTAAGTTGTAAATAAAAATTTTCTGGCAATTTAATAGTTGACATGCTGTTGTTTTAGGTTGAATCGATTTAGAAATATACAAGAATATGCCGCAAATAATAGGATTCTGATATTGATATCGATATGTTTGGCAGCAATAATAATACTAGTAATATTATTTATAATACTAAGTATACAGGATGATCGTGCATTGAATACTGCTTGTGAAACTTTTTGCGGCGTTTCCAATACAGTGCAAAAAATAAGTACATACCGTGGTTCATATTGCACTTGTTCTGGTAGCAGTATTAACTGCTCAGGAGCATCAAATGCGGCACAAATTGAAGATGACCTATCTAATATGAATGTAAGTATTAAAGAAATATACTACTATTCTACCTTAAAAAGCTAATTTGTCTTTTATTTTTCTCAGTAATTTTTTTAATGGCAACTTATAATCAATAACCACACCAAGGTACTTAATTTCAAAACTAATTGAGTAACTGATAAACAATTATAATGTTGTCTGTAAGGAAAGTTATAATTGTATGGCTTAAATTTATCTATTTTAAACCACGTCACAATCACTTCTAGTTCGCTGGTGATTCTTTGTAACAGACTGGATGCTATCATCTGCAACACTTCATCCAACTGCCGCCTGCTAATAAATTTATCCTGTAGTTAACAGTCAGTCTACCTTGTAGGATACACGAATCCAAATACTGTCGATCTTAAGTAGAACTTTGTTGTTTATTACATACCTAACACACTTTTAAACCAATCAATTTCAATTTATCATTTCGAAAGCCTCCTAGAATCAGAAAAAACTGCTATGACCTCTTTATTCCTTTCTATTTCTTACTTTTATTCGCCTGCTGTAAGAAAAAAAAAAGTTTTGATTGGGTATTCCAAAATTATTGTTCTTTTGTACTTTTGAGTTGCTCTTTTACTACATGTTCTACGACCTTTTCCCATATTAATAGGTCATTGATGTCATTTATTTTTAGAATAAGCTTAACAATATCTAGAACAATAAACACTTTAACCAACTGAACACCAAACAAGTTTTAAATAAAACACCGACGCGTTTCAACAGCAATGCTGTCATTATCAAGGCGATAATAAAACTAAACAGTTTTATTATCGCCTCGCGCGTCGGTGTTTTAGTTAAAACTTGTTTGGTGTTCAGTTGGTTAAAGTGTTTATTGTTCTACTTCTGCACCAAGAGATCCAGTGAAGAACTTAACAATATCTGTGCTCCACACTGTAGGAAAGTTCTTCTATTCCCACACAGCACATAATGTCTACTGTACTTCCAGTAGATATCTATTATGGATAAATAGAATGTCTATTGGATGTAATAATATATCTTATGGATGTTTCTTAGATGTCCAAATATCCGTCTAAAAGATATCCATTTGGTATATCTAAGCCATACACGGCTAAGATGTCAAAAGCATTATTTGCAACTGTCTATCTGATATGTTTCTGATTTATTCTATGGATATATTTGAAGCTATGGCTGCATTGCAGGTGGCCTGCTTAAAGGATAGTTGTAAACAATTGCTGTATTACATTCTAATTGGTTTGGCACATTACCTAGATGATTTCAAATGAAGTACGTACATACATATCTTAACCAATTGGACCGCAATACAGCAACTGATTGCATTTACCCTCTAGGAAAGCCACCTGCAGCCATAACTTAAAATCCATGAAATAAATCAGAAGCACATCAGATAGACATACCTGATAACGTATCAACTGTTAATTAAGGAATGCACTGCTCTTATTACTCAAAACTATGTGGAAAACAGACAACAATATTATAATAATTACGAATACCAAGCGAACGTTAGCTAACCATTCGAATGCCCACACACCGCTAACAGCTACACCGATGATCATTTGGCGATGGCTGATGCACGTCAATTTACGTATAATCTTAAGCGCCACATATAGAATAACTGTTACAACTAAATGAATATCCATAATTACATTTCCGATAAAGATCCAGTGTATATCCAAAACAAGTTGCATTTATACCACCAAATATATAATTCACAAAAATACTACTTTTTATTACAAATTTCTGTTCCAGAAATAATGTTGATGCCTTTACATTTATTTAATATACAATCTAACAGTTCCTGAAATGATGTCTTATCGATATCCATACAATGTCCACATTAGATATGGATGTGTTTTAGACATTGGGATATCCACTAAATGCCTAATGGTCCAAGTGTGCTGTGGGTTTGTCACTGAATTGCCAATTTCTGTTAATTTTTTTAATCTTCTTCTAATTTTTAATAATTTGGCGGAAATTTGTTCCAATGACTTCAAATATTATTTCTTATCCTATTCAGATTAGCATCTTCTTGTCGTTACAATTCTTTAGGGTCTATTATAATATAAATGTTTTGTTTTCCTAGTACTACGAACGTATATATAATTCGGATTTGGATGATTCCAATTTTTCATTACAATGTTAATATTCATTAAAACAAAATCGAAGTTTTAACTTTTATAGTCAACTTTAACGCCATTGACTGTAAGTATGATTTATTTTCCTCTTCTTTGTTTCAGGATTGTAGTGCAGAATCGTTAGTAATCACAGGCCAACAATTTAAAACGATTCCATCATATTTCTTGAGCCAATCATCTTTATCATTCAAGACTATGAGAATATCAACTAAAAGTTTGACTGAAATAGAAGACGATGCTTTCAATTCAAGTACGTTCGCCGGCCTCATCAGTTTATTCATCACCAACAGTGAAATCAAATATTTCAGGAAAGATTCATTAAAAGGCCTTAGTTCACTCGGTACGTTTTCGCTTGAAATGGGCTACCTCTACACACAAGTTAGTTTCGAAAATAATTTTCTAGAGCATGTTAGCCATGTTATTGGCACACTGCAACTTCATTATTCCTTACTTACACCAGAAGCACTGTTGAACCTTACGGGCAGTGAAGCAACTTTATCTAATTTGGAGATCATTGATTTTCAACATAATTCCATTCCGACTATTCCATCTCGAGCTTTTTCACAACTTGAAGTCGCTCGGTCGCTTTATATTAATAACGACCAAATACAGACTGTAGACATTAGTGCCTTTCAAGGAATGAAGAGAGTTGAGTTAATAACTTTGTCAAACAATAATATTTCAACTCTGACGGAGGGGGTATTTGATAACTTGTACTCTTTACGGGGAGTATACATACACAGTAACAGTTGGTATTGCGATTGCTCTTTAGTGTGGTTGCAGGCGCTTTATATAAAAGGAGAGCTTGTGAAAAACGACCAGCCATCCACATGTACAAATTACAACAACATGGAATTTCGTGAGGTTGACTTTTGCCCAACAACATCTACTGAAGAAAATACAGACGAGGAACAAACTACAACAACAACGACAACGACAACAACAACAACAACGGCAACAACAACAACAACAGAAGAAACAACAACAACAATAGAAAATACAGCATCTACCACAGAAGTAGATGATACTACTACCACTTCCACTTCTAGTACGAGTTCAGTTAATAGTGAAATTACTACAACTGAATTGATACCTACAACACCTGAAGAAGAAAATTCAAAAAGATATAAAGAAATTATTTGTAGAGACTGGGCTCGATCGCCCATAGCTATAGCAATTAACTACGGAGATGAGATCTTTACACATACCATTTATACCAAGTATGAAAACTTTTCCTTTATTTTTTATGATCCAGATGAAGATCCAGTAAAATTAATTGTTACAATCGTTGGTAATCTAGAAGGTTTTCATCTTTCGTGGTTTAACATTTACAATACCTCCGATATTGGTTGCGTAACTAATATGAGTAACACAGTTGTAATATCCGGCTTACAAAGAGCTAACAGTTATACTTTCTGCATGTTGTATGGTAATGAAAAAACAGTTTCTCCATTTGATTGCTTCGGTTTTGAGATACGAGTTGAATTTGCTGAGAGAGCGTGGATAAGAAATAAATATTTCAAACCATTTACAATTCTAGCAATTGTTACCCTCGCACTGGCAATTCTTCTAAGTGCACTTGCCATGTACTTTTGTGTTAGGAAATATCCAGTCCTTATTAAAGGTAATAAACGCGTGGTGATTGTAGGTAGGAGGAAGCCAGAAGAATCAGCAAGACCGAGGGAGTACGATAAACCAACTTATATCCCACCCTCTTTTGAGTCTATGTTATCCGCTAATCTACAGTCTAATTATGGATACACGAGAGTTCGACGAAGGCATTACAGGTCACCCATGATGCGTAGTCTTTCTGAACATAGTATTTTCAGTAACGAAGTGGCCTACATACGACCAACAGGACCAACAAGCTATCAACTTAATACCTGGAGACTCGGTACTAGAGGCGGACAGCCTTATGTTGATACTTTTGAAGAGGCTGTGTATGGACCTAAACCGCCACCACTACCGCCCCCGAATAATATCAATTTAGGATGGGAAGAAAACTTGTATACAACGCTGTAACTTATTTATTTTGTCATGTTATAATATCTATATTATGAAAAAATAAATATTCTTAATCTAGTTAGTTGTTGACTCAGTTGTTTATTGACAAATAATACAGTAAATTATTATCCACGGTTTAAAACACAGTTGTAGCTCAGAGTAATATCTAAAATTAAATCAATTATTTTTATTGTAGTTGTAGTTTCTTTCTAGTTTTATTAAAATACATAGATCGGTTTTTTTATTTTAAAATGTTCAATATTAATTATGACGCACACTGAACCAAATCCACTGTTTTAAATATTATGAATACCAACTAAAAGTTAGAAAAAAAAAACGTCGAAAGATAGTTTTCTTGCACTCCTATTGTTTTGCAGACATCTGTAGCGTTTTTTCAGTGAAACGTATACAGAATAAAGGAACCAAGCCAAGTCTACGACAGCTGACGCCGAATATAAGTCATCTCATAATTCACTGCAATTCGTATTAAATCGGCCGAGCATGGACTTTAAAATAGATCCTAAGCCAGCAAATGTTTGTTTATAATTACATACGCCAGCCACGGCTACTACTATCGGAAATCAGGATAATAAAGTACATTTCTGAATATATTAAACCTTGACAGATTTCGTAGTTCAAAACTTTTAAAATATGAAATATGTATACATAATGCCAAAACTATTAAGCATCATTTCTTTAATTTAATGGAATCCCACTTCTTTTCGGGTACATTTATCAAGTCTATGTTTTAATTTTATAAACTTTAATTGAATTTAGTATGCCGCTATGCAAAGTAATTTTCTGTTACTCTATTTGCAATATTAAAGAAATGTTATTCTATGAAAACATTGGTATTGTAACAATTTGGCGCTAGATAAAAAAGCGGAGAGGTTCTACAGGAGGCCAAGTGCAAAACTACTAGAACATAATAATGAACTTTCTTCAGTTTTAGATAGAACACAAAATGTCTCTGCTGGTATTGTGTCCAAGGCGTAAAATTTGTTCTAAGTTTCTGTTTAGTACAGATATACCAGCGAATGTGGTTAATAACGTGTTCGAGGCGTAAGAAGCCTCTTAAAATCACTTGATTTCCTCATGGGTCATCATAAGCTTTGCTGTCACACTTTAAATTTTCATTTGTATGAATTCATTTGATTGACTTAATATAAACATTTTGGAAATTGCGTGGTTTGTAGGTCGAAATTGATGAGATAAAACAAATAATAAATGCTGTGGTTTTCTTTCTAATTTGTAGGGTTTCTTTTGTAAGTTCGATTAGTATCTACAGAATTTTGGGGTGGTCGATATTTGATTTCTTCTCCTATAACTTTTCTGGTTACGTTTGTACGTTGGTTTCAGCAATCATAAATTTGCAAAATTTTATACTCATCTCTAAGGAAATAAATTAAAATGCTTCGTCTTAGCTTTGTTCTCGATTTAACTGGGTTTTTTTGAGTTTGTTTTTTCAGATAATTTGTAAGTTTTGCTTTCTATTTTTGTCAAATTCGCATTGAATTTTGATTAAATTAGATATTTTTATATCCATTTTTCATTTTAGCATCCTCTCTAAAAATCTTCCTTTATATGACATTTTCTTACATAATGTCTTTTAGGAGCAAGAATGAAACTTTTGTTGACACTGATACTGATTTCTATCAAAAACAAACTCTATTCAACAAAATTCAATAAAATATTATGTAATTTATGAAAACTTAAATGTAAGAGGGTAAACTGTAATATGTAGCCCAACACCAGCACAGGCCATGTGTTTACCAAACCACATCTTCATTGATAATTTGAAGCGCAAATTGGTCACAACAATGTAAAATATTCTTTATTGTTCTCATTTGTAACAACGTTAATCCAGAGTTTCTTATCTGTTTTCTATGGTTTTTTAGCCTCCTTTTCTTCAACTATTCAACAACAGATGAGGAATATTACGCTTATTGCTGTCAGTGGGTTATGACTCTATACCATTTACTACTGATGCTGCAGTAGCCGGTGGAAGTGTAATTTTCCTTATGAGTGCTACAGCAAAGTTTTCTACTGGAAAAAATTGTGTTCATTGAGTAGTTCAATTTCACACTTATTGCAGTTTACGCCTGCAGTAGAGTCGTAGGCACACCACAGTAGTAACATTAGCACTAGCCAGTCTAATTAATTTGTTCTAAGTTTTTCATATGGACGGAATGATCATCTAATACCAACAATCCATCTCTCATTTCACAAAAATTTCTGCCTACATCTATATATAGTAGGTTGGCAAGTAAATTTAGCTCCAGAAAGAGCTCCATCCCACACACAACACATAAAGTTATACATAAAAAACTTTAACCGGTGAGTTAAAGATGTAATAAAATCAAATTTCTTCGGTTGTGAATAATAATGGTGATTAGGCAACGAACAATTTATAATAGTAAATAATACCACAGATTTCAGATTAGAGGTGCAAAATGTGTAACGCTGCCCAAACATTAACATACTTCTAGCGAGAGAATTGAGATCTATGATAGTATTACATTGTTATCGTTACAGAGTTGTATCAAGTTGTTTGTCACACATCATCCTAACCTATTATCTCTATTATTTTATTTTTAATATAGGACAGATACCATATTCATGATACACGTAAATGCCGTGATGATATCACCATCATGGTCTATAACAAATTCAAAGACACTCAGATTGGTGGAGACATGGTACAAAAGAGAATGGTGAAACGTGAACTATAGAAAAACGACTATGGCTGCGTTCACTTGGAGGAGGAAGCTTTCCAAACTCCAATGACCAATCATTTTGGGTTCTAAGATACTTGCATCAACTTGGGTGAAATACCTAGATGTTACCTTGGACGCTAAATTGACGTACAAATCATACCTGAAACGTGTGAATAAAGCGACGAGAGCCTTTTGGGGCCTGTAGAGGAATGTTTGACAACACGTGGGAGCTAAAACCGTTGATTGTGCACTAGCTGTACACGAAGATTAGAGTACCTTCTTCAATCTATGCGTCGCTGGTCTGGGCTAGTTTGGGCTATTCGACCAACGCTAAGTGCAAGGTCCAGAGAATTGCCTGTCTAAACATCACGGAGGCCATGTCCGCGACACCGACTACATCAATAGTCATTCTCCAGGCTTCCTCCACTGCAGTTCGTGTTGCGATCAGAAGCAACCCTAAGGGCGTATAAAGCAAAAAGTAGTGGATGCAGATGTTTCTCTTAAATACTCGCTTACTACTTAACTGATTCAGATTCGATTCTTTTCCCCCAATTTTACCATTTAATTTTTAAATCAATTGTTTTTTATTAAATCTACAATTTACAAATACATAATACTAACATAAATATAAGTAATTTTATTTTCTTCATATTAAAAAAATTAGGTTAGGTTCTACATATTTTAATTAGTAAAAATAAAATTTGTTAACTACAAAAAAACTGCTGTTCAATTGAAGTGGTCCACTATTAAAAGTTTGATGTTACTCTTAGTCTAAGTAATTAGCAAAGCATAGCATGACAAAGTTTAATGTTTTATAGTTTACTTAACGCAGCAAGTCTAATGAAATGTTCGTTTTGTTAAAATTTTAACTTACATTGACACGTTATTAATTTATCGCATAAAATCTAAAAGAAATATGTTTTTAAGCTTAAAGGGAATATTTCACACAAAATGTTAGGTTAGCATTGACTTTTTGATATTAGTTTATATCTGTCAGTTTATTGCTGACTTAAAACTAGGGTTAAGTAACTTAAATTAATAAAAATGCCGCACCTTAGTGAAGATATTATGAACAATACCCTAAGAGTAATACAAAATTGATATTCCAACAGAGAAGTGGCTAGAATTTATAATGTATCTCACAGTGTCGTTAATGGAGTTGCAATACGATTTCGTAGAAGAGGTAGTGTAAAATTTACTCATGTGGGAGGCCGTCGGAGGAGTACAACTCCTACACAAGATCAGTATTTAAGGCTGCAGGTCAGACGAAATGGAGTTCAGTCGTCTAGGACGTTGAATAACGATCTTCGTGCAGCTACCAGGAGTGGTTATATCTAATCTAACAGTTAGAAGAAGGCTGCACGAGTTTGGTTTAAGGGCTAGAAGAAGGGTCATATGCCCACTGTTGACCAGGCAACACAAGATCGCTAGGAGGCAGTGGGCTGCAAATTACTTACCATGGGAGGCTCGAGACTGGAGAAGATGCCTTTTCTCTGACGCGTCCAGATTCTCTCTACATCATTCTGATAGTAGAGTTTTAGTGTGGAGGAGGCGTGGAGAACGGCATCTTGAAAGGAACGTGGCCCTACGTGTGCCATTTGGAGGTGGGGGTGTTACAGTTTGGGGTGGCATAAGGTTTAACGTCGCACCGAGCTGGTGGTTTTGACAAATCAATCCATGAATGCAGAGAGGTATAGAGGGAGTTATGTATTTTGCCAATACCATTTGCTCGAAATTTTCGAAGAAATTTCGTATTTGCGGATGATAATGCTCGTCCCCACCAAGCCCTCATCGTCGAGGATATCATTGTTACCAATAATATTGAAAGAATGATATGGCCCCCTAATTCTCCAAATTGCAATTTCATCGAGCATGTTTGGGACAAACTTGATCGACAGTTGCGATCTCGTGCTCGTCCTCCCACAACGCTAGAACTCACGGAAGCGGTGCGAGAAGAATGGGAAAGAATACCGCAAGAATTCATCAATACGCGAATAGAAAGAAGATGCTTAGCTGTGTCACGAGCTCGAGGGGGCCCTACAAAATATTAAAATTGAAGTTTCCACATTTAAAGTTATTTTTGTAAAAAAATTTTTCCTTTTAGTTAAGACATTATTTTTTTTGAATTATCACTTAAGTAAGTTAAAGTTTTTAACAATTTATTAATTCTTATCATTAAGTTAGTGGTTAAATGGTTTTTAATAGTTAAAAAATACATATTTTGTTACATTCTTGCAGCCTTTTGCTTTTTTGTTAATTTATTTTGGAAAAAAGTTGATTTATATTATTTTTTCATTAATGGACCACTTCAACTGAACAGTAGTTTAAATATGTGTACGACAATAATAGTTGTCCATAACTATAAAGATATACAGAGTGAGTCATAAAGAGCGATAACAATTATCAATGTACCTTAACAAGTAAAGGCTCCAGTAAGGACTCCAAAAGCAAGCTTAAAGGAAAGGCCATTATGTTAAACCTATCAAATTCACATGATATATAACTACCAAAATGGAATATCTTAAAGTCGTCTTATAATGATTTTTATAATGATTTTAAACTGTCCCCGAGCCTATTGACAAAAACAGCTTATCTACAGTAATTTAGCTAATATCAATCAATGTAAAACTTCAGACTATTTATTGATAATCTAACTACTACGAAAGCTAACCCGAATTATTTCAAATCCAAACTTTTTTACAGAGTTGTGATAAATATAATCTATACATTTTTAGTAGCTTTATATTGCTATTGTTATCCATGTAACTGTTATAAAATGAAACGAAGTATGTAGTAATTATTCGTTGCCAATAGATACTAGATCATTTTGTTAGTAGTCGCAGTCCCGTGCCAAAGTATCTTTTCATTCAATTATTTTTACAGTGGGTTACAGATTTAAATTAGCTTAGATCGGTTTAAGATTGGTCTATACTATCCCTGACAGATTGCCAGCAACCGAAAGCGGGTATAAAATACTTGGGAGGTCAAGTGAACGTAATACAACAGCAGTGAAATACGCGCTTATGTGTGAACTATTGTTGTGCATGTCGCATCGCATACAGGATCGGACCCGGAATATATTTTTTATTGGCACGCTTATTTCTATTTAAAATTTTCTTCTAGCCTGTGTCTGGAATGTGTCTACTGTAGTAATTTTAAAAGAGAAGATATGATTTTTATAGAAAACGCTGTATCAGTTCAAATTGCAGATAATTCGATTTTTAGTAGCAGTAATTTATTAATCAGTTTTGAAAAATGAGTAAAACGTTACCAATCAAATGGTGTTAAAAAGGAAGAGAAGTGAATCTAGGGGATATTATCCAATTTTGATAATGAACAGTACAAAAACTCCCTTGCGCTAAAAATATGGGAAAACAATTTTTCAATATATCCTTCGTCAATAAATCTGAATTGCTTATGGAAATTCGTTCGAAAGTGGTCTCATCAAATGTGCTCATATGTGCTTCAAGAGAAAAAGATACGAAAAAATGACTTAACTTTAAACTGACATATTGACTTATAGCAAGTCACAGCAGTTAGAGAAAATCTGAAGGTGTTCATCTACCAATAGTTTATCTAACGTTACAAATGCAGCGATATGTTTCGTCAGGAATTCAAGAACCAAATTAAAAATGCCTGAAATATCTAGTGAATATGCAAATATTATTAGTACTGACTCGTTTTTTTTCCCCATCTAATCAACGAAGCATCACAAAACATCAAGTCAGCGAAGAAAACAATTATTTCGGGACTAAATCCAGATCAAAATTTAATTAATTTCTTGGCATATTCGATTTTAACTTGAAAACATTTCGAACATAAAGTTATCAATGTACGTATATTATTGTTTGAAAAATGCTGCCTCTAGCAATATATGTTTTGAGTGTAGATTAATGTCACAGTTGAGCTTATAGATAAATCACTGTATAATAATTGTGGAAAGATACAAGTTTAGAGTGGAGCTAATTTTATAATCCACAAAAAACAAAGGATTGGGTATGTGACAGTATTCTGCGCTGTTCTCAGCAAGCCGACGCATAGAGTGCGTTTCATAATATAATATTCTTAGTACGCCTCTGTCTACAGAGCAGTTTTACACAAAAATTACTTAGCGTGCAATTTTATTGGCAAATATTTGCAGTCTGAGCTTTTTAGCATAAATTTATTAGTCCATAAATTCACTTAGCATCCAGTAAGTATTCTATTAAAAGATGAAACGAGGTATATACATAATAACGATTATAATATGCTGTTAAGTTATGAAAAAATTGGCGAGATGAAGAAGTTACTGCCCCACTATTTCGGATATTTCAATTTATATAGCTTGATGGGAATTAGTTCGTTTGCAGTCTTCGCGTTGTTTAAGTAGTTGGTGACAATAGTAGATACAAAATAAACGTAACAAAATGGTGAGTAAGGAATGGAAATTGTTAATCAAAATAAGTGTAAGGTTAAATACAAATATTTAAACAAAACTGTAACAAATAATTATTGAAGAATTATTATTAAGTAATTATTTTAAACTTGCCATTATGGAGGTGGATATACTCCTTTCCGTTCAAAATATTGCTTCTACTTTTTCACGAAAAAATATAATTATTTAAAACGCAACGTAATTTCTACATCTGGTAAAATTTAAATGAAATCACAAACCTGAAACTATACCTGAATTCTCAATAGAAAAAAAATATCTAGGTACCATGTAAAACTGCGCATTCTTCACATGATAGCTTCATCAGTAAATTTTGATTTTATCCCTGGATCTATTTATTTATCTTTCTCAAACTCTACAAACTTCATTTAACAATTGGAAAAGTACATATCAAGAGTTTAATCTAAGAATGTTAAGGGTAAGTCTAAATACTGCTTTTAATTTCGTAGAATTTTTTGAATCCAAATCATCACTTAGCTTGAGAATAATTGAGCAAATTAATTTCTTCTATGTCATCAATCCTCAAATCTAAATCATATGCTCTCGATTGAAGCAGTTTTTCTTCAACTGATATTGTTCATCGAAATGCCCAAAAATATCGAATCATGGCTTTCCGCCTGAAGGTTTCTCGAGACAATATCAACCATTCTAAGATTTGCATATAGTTATTTTGGATTTTGTGTTATTGTTTTCTTGTTATAATCTTTACGGATATATTTCTGGTCCAATGAAATTATTTTAAAAATAGGCATTTTTAGGGATCTGTCTAGAAGAAAGTATGTAATTGGATGTTTTGTTACAAAAATACACAATGTGATCAAAAAAAATCAAAAGAATGCGTTCGAACTTAACCTTAATCAAATTTGGCAACACATTTTGGTCAACTTTTCCTTTTAATTGATTCTGAGAAATTGAAAGCCAGAGTTCAAATACAGGACCCAGGTATGTTAAAAAGCTTCAAAAGTTACATATCTGGCTTTTCTGTTTACAAACTACTTTCTCTGAGAGGAAACAATGTAATATATTCGTCACAAATAGGTTTGAGTTTTAAAGAAATTGTTAAGAATGATATTTACTTCTCTCTAACTAATAATAAAATTCTTGTTTTCAGTCTGATGAACTAAACAAGGACCAAATCAACCGTATGTATAACATACATAATCCATAAATAATATCACTTTACATGCATCATTTTATAGTTCTAAAGAAGGCATTCGATACTTTTGATGTTGAAAAGAAAGGCAGCATAGGCACTGTGATGGTTGGTACCATTTTGGGTATGTTAGGTATTCAGGTAACCGAGAAAATTTTGGATGAAATTATTGCAGAAGTAGATGCTGATGGTGAGTGAAGATGTTATGGTTCCCTTGTAGATAATATTTTTAAAAATTTGCAAATTTCAGGATCGGGTGAATTAGAATTTGAAGAATTTATTACGCTAGCCTCTAGGTTTATGGTTGAAGAGGATGCAGAAGCAATGCAAGCTGAGCTTAAGGAAGCTTTCCGATTATACGACAGGGAAGGTAAATAATGGTTATCACTTTCAAAAAATGGGTTCTTTAACCTGCAAATGATAGTTTTTTAATTTTTAGTAGTTAATATGATAAAATTTTTGAGAAAAATATTCCTCGATGACTGCGATTAAATTGTTAAAATTGATATCTTATAGACAAAGACCTGATACACATTTCTTTAATGTAAACCACTATGTTTTAGACAAATATGGTTCTGACTAATTCTATCTCCATTTTCTCCTCATTACACTGGGTTTAGTTTATAATAATCTATTGAAGCCGCATGAAATGAGTCACAATGATCACCGCTTCGTTATTACTGAAATGACTACTTTAATGAGTCCCATAAAAACGACCACGTTACTGGTGCTCTTTGAAGCTTAGGATTTGTGTTTATTATATCTGTGTGGGATTGGTGGCGTAATACAGTTGTTTCCTAGTTCGGGGATGCTGGATATGAATCCTAGTACATCCCTTCTTGGGTTTGGTAGTTTCCCAAATTCCATGACAAATGCAGAAAGCCAACATCTTAAATTGGTTTACAGCAACATGAGCAATAATAATTGATAACCAGTCAATTCTCTCTGTAATTGGCGTAAACTGTTGGAAGATGCCAACGCATGGATTATTATTATCTGTAGAAATTCCGAATAAGAAGTTCCAAATTTGTAATTGGATTGGAAAGATTTCAAAGTTTGAAAAGTCTTCCAGTTCTTGGAGTTTTCTGAAATAGAGCATGACATATCCTGCTGTAATAAATCAAAATACTACCTCAACTATAATAATATGAAGACTGATACATTACATCTCCGTTCTCAAATATTTGGAAGACATAGATATTTGGATATTTATAAAACCTCTCCTCGTGAGTTTTAGGAAACTTTTCAGTTACATTAGTCACCATGGTGTGGAGACCACTGTGAAAGTCCGTATTATGTACGTAGGTACCAGGGTACTGTAACAATAGTGACTAATACAACTTGTTATCTTTGCATCCAATGTCCTATCGAAATATTTAGCTGTATTAAAGTGAGGTTGATTAATAATGGAACGTGATTGATCTTCCTGTTTGTGAAATTTACATGATTAAGTTCTGCATCAAAAGCTTGACATTGCAGATTAGTGTCAGCAATTATAATTGCAAATCGAAGCATCATTAAGTCAAAGTTTGATGATGTACTTACAAATGAAGATTTCTAATGTGTATCATCTCCATAAACAGTTAAAAGTGCTTGCCGTGTTAATGGCGTGGAAAGGATCAAGATATCCATCAATTCTTAAAAAATCACCTCATTTCTCCCCAAAACAAATTCATTATTTTTGAAGTGTACTTACATGCCATATTACGTGTATATTCTGCCCATGCTCCATTGTCATCTTGTGAATTGAGATTGATTACTATACCAACTTGAACAAGATCAACATACTCTAAGTTTGGTCGATGAAGATAAATTTTACCATTTATATAAATAACATCTTAAGTTTTCAAAGTACAATTTCAAAGATGAAGATATCTATGGCGGATGATGGTGTGCTCCATTCTGGAGTGACACTAAAACTTACAAATTTGGACACTTATTACAAGAAAGCGTGTCGAAGAGCAGATTTACACTATCCATGGATTATTGCTTCAAAACTTGCATAAACACGTCAAATGATATCCTACATGTGTATATGCTTTAAGTTTATTAGATACAAACATTGAAACTAGTTTAGAAGTATTTCTGTTAACTACATCTACCATTTATAATCGATTATGTAGAATTGAGCAGTTATAATACTAATTTATTTTCCACAGGAAATGGTTATATTACCACAGCAGTATTAAGGGAGATCTTAAAAGAACTAGACGACAAAATTACCTCCGAAGAATTGGACATGATGATACAAGAAATTGATTCCGATGGCTCTGGAACTGTAGACTTTGATGGTATTTTATTTTGCTTTTTTTTACTTGAATTGTATATTAATTTATCATCCTTTACAGAATTCATGGAAGTTATGACAGGTGGAGATGATTAGGTAATTTTAAGTATTAATGTAAAGATACAATGTGAATAATATATCTTGTGTTGTATTTATACTTCTTGTCTATGTCTTTGTCTACTATTGTAACTGCCTACCGTCCCAAATTAAACCTAATGTCGCCGGTAAAGTCTGATGGAAAGAAAGAATAAGAATACTAGTGTTAGTTATTTATTCTCAAACCATCCCTTCTCCTCCTCCTTACTTCTTCGTATATAGCAAGTACGTTGTCTTATTACCGCAACTAATCGTGTCTTATTTTCGAATTGTGCAGCAATTCAGAAGTGATTATTCGCGGATACCTCATACGTCCCGTAATGGCCAGATTCCGTATTAACATGGTAAATAGTAATTGTTTAGTATATGTTTGTCTAAAATCTGTTATTAAAAAGTTGCTGCCCGCTAATTTTAGGAAGAGATGGATAAAGAACAAATCTCCAGTAAGTTAACAATTTTTCCTTTCCCTAAAATCATATTCATTAATTTTATGTCTTTAAGCAGTGTTACAACAAACTTTTGATGCTTTTGATGTCGACAAAAAAGGATATATTGAGACGGATATGATCGGTACGATTTTGGATATGCTTGGTACCCAGTTAGCTGGAGATGAATTAGAGGTAGATAAATGATGAAGTTTAATCGTAATTAATTATTATTATTTGCAACAATGTAGACAAAATTTTCAATTCTTTGCAAATTTATTATTCTTAATATATTAATTTAGAAGATCAAATATAGTAACTAGCAAGGGCCTAACTTTGTTGTATTCTAGACTGTCATTTCTGAAATAGATGAAGATGGAAATGGCGAAGTAAGCTTTGAGGAATTTGCCAAATTAGCTGCTAAATTTTTGGTGGAAGAAGAAGAAGATACGGAAGCCATTCAATTGGAACTGAAAGGAGCATTCCGATTATACGATAGAGAAGGTAAATATTTTCATTACGTTGATTTAGTTCATATAAAAACTGGCAAAACCTATTGTATATACATACATTTAAAGACCATGTAACCTCATTATAAAGTGCAACTATTAGCCAAGGAATTCATGTTTTCGTATATATCAGAGTGTATTATAAATAGATTACATCGCAGTATTTTCCCAATCATAGATATAGTACATTTCACCCTTTCGTTTAAAGAATAATAACAACTCAAAAACTTCAATTTCAATTTCTATTGTTATTTAGAAGGAAGTATTGGAGAGCTGGCGTATCTCCAATACTTCCTGATTTAATAAATTCAGCTTGATGATTTGTATAAGATTTTCTAAAGTGGAACAACAATATCTAATTAGAGAAATAAATTTAATATGATCACTTCTAAGCCACCGTGAAAATTACTGTAATACCAAACATTTCACATAGAAACTGGAATAGTATGCAACATACTAAATTAAATATATTAAATTGTTCTTTGAAAGGCTCAACATCTTTCAGCAGTTCATTAATCTCACCTGACCTTGGGTACAAGTCCAACCATTTTTCAAGCAGAAATACACGCCATTAAACAATGTGCCAAGAAATGTTTGAAAATACGTTACTAAGGTGCACGCATTTACATTTTCTCAGATAGTCAAGCAGCGCTAAAGGCTCTAGGGGCATGTACCGTTGAGTCGACGCTAACCTGGAACTGTCTGCTGACCCAAAAGAACACAGTTACACGGATGTGGGTACCAGGACACTGGGGATACGAAGGGAACGAGACTGCCGACGGTCTTGCAAAGAAAAGCGCGGAATCGCGATTTCTTGGAGCAGAACCGTTTTGTGGTCTTACCAAAAGCCACATAAGAACTCATCTTTAACAGTGGGAGACCAATCAAAAAATCTCCCATTAGACTAACAGTCCAAAACTAAGACAATCGAAACTAAGGCTAAATCTCTGCTGGATCTCAATAAAAGACACCTTCACTGGCTACTGCCCTCTCAGATATCACTTCAAGAAGATGGCCAAGGTTGGCAGCGAGAAATGCCGATTCTGCTCCGAATATAGTGAAACGGCGAAACACATTATCTGCGACTGAGTAACGATAGTCTGACAGAGGCACCGTCACCTCGAACAGGCTGAAATCAGTGTCATAGTCCCAAGAAGATCCTGAATTTCTTTAGAAGTTTGGAGACCAATTAGGACTGAAAGATCAAGAGTATTCGCAATAGATCTTGTTGGTCGCAGTGAAGAGAAGTAGAAATGCCTTAATGACTCACCATTAATCTAATCTAATCTCCTCATACCAATTTTTACACGGCTTAATCATTAGTTTTAGTCATGAATAAGAAATATTAAGATATGAACAGTCTGTTTCATAATTAATGGCTTCTTCAGCGTTAAAAATATATCAGAAATTCCTGAAACGTATTGCATATTCTTCTGTTTATGTCCAAAAAGAAACTCAAAATTCTATATACCAGTTTGGCACGAATAGTTATGACGTGCCTTCCATCATACAGGGTGACACTACTTGTAAAATAAAACTTGTAAAACTCTCCCGTTTTCAACCTCGTTTTTCCTTCTTGGCCGAAACCGAAGCACTAAAATCAAAATGCTAATTTTTTATTACAATTTACTTTTAAAATTTGTTGCTTTATTTTTTATATATCTTTACAAATAAGTTTTGCATAAGTGCCAACTAAATTGGTGTTGTTATATTTAACAAAATAAATAATAAACGAATTCATTTCATTAATCATAAATCGAATCATTGGTAATCATGTTTGCATTATTACTCCTTGTTTATGATTATGACTATCTGTACATAATATCATAGAAATTAGAAAAATTTTTCTAAACATGTGGTTATATCTCCTTTTTATTACCTAAGCACTTTATACTTTCATAAATGCCAAATACGTTCGCTATTCGTTGTTGTTGTAATTGCCTTTTTTCTGCATTACAAAGATTCTATTTTTTCTATTCCATTGATATTCTTCTATTTTGTTGAATCTCTTTCGCTTTTGCGTTTCTTCCATACACATTTACTATCATCATTAATTGCCTGGTGTTGTCATTGTAATGTTTTGAAAGTTTTAGCATAAGGTAATACTTATGTTAAATTCCCTATTGACTTACCAAAATACATTATCTTAAACTAAAAACGATCTTTAGAGTTTGACCAAAATCTCCAAAATTCAATTTGAGATTTTATCTACGAGATATGGACATTTTTAAAACTGCTGTAACTTGTTCTCTTCATCTACACTGATTTTCTTTTGTAGGCAATGGATTTATAACTACAGACGTCCTAAGAGAAATTTTACGTGAATTAGATGACAACTTAAGCGACGATGATTTGGATAACATGATAGACGAAATTGACGCTGATGGATCAGGAACTGTTGATTGGGAAGGTAAGCATTATCAAATAACCAGTTTAGCGAAACAATTATAATTAATTCGAGTACTTATCTCTCTTTTAGAATTCAAAGCTGTAATGATTGGGTAAATGTAAAAATTTTTCCATATATGCCCGCATTTTTTTAAATAATTCCTCAAAAGATGATCGAATGAATGTCATTGTTATACCTCGTTATAAATTAGTGTAATACAAATACAGACTATTTATAAAGATATTTTATAATTAGTTTCTAATTGTCTCCCGCATATGACCTCTCCTCCCCGCCAACAATTAAAGGTAGAGGTGATTGATTAGTCTATAAATATAAAAGTATAATTGTGCATCGGAAAAAAATCAGTGTTGGTGTTAGTGCAAAGTTGTTATCAGGTTCTCCGAAGATGGTAAGTAAAATCGCATAATCAAGTTTAGAAATACCAACATGATAACAAAATTTATCTTTGTGTAAAGGCTGCCAAAGGAAAAGACAAGCTGAATGAAATAGACGAGAAACTAGCAGAATTAGGTAAAGCGCTAGATATTTCAAAGGATCAGATGAGGAGTAAGTATCCTGTTGTGACAGTTTCGCCGCGTGTTTAACCATAAATGTATTAGTTATTATTTTAACACTATCGAATGTTATTATTTTTTACAGTGTTAAAAACTACATTTGATTCTTTCGACCTGGAAAAGTCGGGTAACATTCCAGTTGACATGATTGGCCAAATTTTAGATATGCTTGGTCATCAATTAACAGCAGATGAATTATCGGTATATGCTACGCTGTAATTTACCAACTGTTCGCTAATTTTAATACTTTTTCTAGGCGATCATAGCAGAAATTGATGAGGATAAAAACGGTGAAATGGACTTTGAAGAATTTGCACATCTAGCAGCTAGATTCCTGGTTGAAGAGGAAGAAGATACTGAAGCCATATTAAGGGAGTTAAAAGATGCTTTCAGATTATATGACAAAGACGGTAAATTCACTAAACTACTCTTATATATCGAAATTAGACAACTAAATAATCTTACAGGACTGGGATTCATTACAACTGATTTATTGAGGGAAATATTAAAAGAATTAGATGATAAAATTACGCCAACTGATTTAGATCAAATGATTGAAGAAATTGATGCTGATGGATCTGGTACTGTAGATTGGGAAGGTAATTGTATGACATTAACATTAGAAAACATTTTTAATTTATATTTAATTATTATGTTCCAGAGTTTAAAGCAATGATGATTGGATAAACTGCTGTAATCATGTTATTATAACTTCTCACATTTATTTTTGTTAATTGAATGTTTATAATATATACACATTATACACATATTACATTTAAATACATATATTTTAATAATATGTTTTGCGTGTTATTTAATTTTATAATTAATATGTGGAAAGTGCGAACATGTAAAAAATTTAGTATTGAACATATATTAACTACTTATACGTAATAGTGTTTCTCTAATATGCCGCTAGGTATAGATTTCTGTATATTCAAAGAAAACGCACTTCTCAATTTTAGCTTTTCATATATAGATCGCGCCAGTTGTTTTAAATTTATTTTCATAGTTAATTACTACATTAACTATTACAACATTACTATTTACTATTAAAAGTATTGGTTATTACTGTATGATGCAATTGTATAATTAGCGCTGTTGTATTGTTGGTGACCTAGACTATAGGTATTCTAATTTTCAATAGTTTATCGGTAATGAAAGAATAAATATTTGTTTAACTAAGTCGCCAGATTCTGGTCTGCAAACCCCTCTAAGCTAAATTTTATTTAAAATTTTGTGGGGCATAATTAATAATCAACAATGTGCACTACGTACTTTGTTTGACTGGTGAAACCTATTTGATTTTTCTGTGAAATGAAAAAAATTTGAAAACTCTTCTATTGGAAATCCCTTGAAACATAATTTGGAAACAAAGCCATGTAAAACATTTTAGCGATTAGCCACCTAGCAGTCTAGATTTAACCTCATTTAAATAGCTTTTGCGGTAATACTTTAAAGAGCTAAATTTCAATTATTTCACCAATTCGTTAGCTACAGTCTCTTCCACAAGAAAGGAGGCGAGGTTTCTTCGAAAGTTATCAAGTTATTTATTCCATTATTTTTACATGAATATACAGATAAAATGCGAGGACGCAATTGACTAATATACAGTATAATCTCCTCCAGCATTAAGAATGGTCTGGCACCTCCGAGGCATACTTTCAGCGAGATTTTCACCATAACTTGACGGAAGAGAACGCCATATCTTCCGAATCCCCGTTGAAAGCTGCTTCAAATTGTGAACAGGCTAGCTTGCAAGCTGACGCTTCATAATGGCCCACACGTTCTCGATGGGGTTTGTGTCTGGAGACTAGGAGGGCCAATTAGTGGTGACAATGCCATTTTCCGCTTTCCAGGAGCGGTATAGGCGGCTCCGATGCTTCGGTGGTTCTCTTGCACGACCCAATTTTCATTATCGGTCCCGAATATCGTTTTAGCCGACTTTAGAAGGTCACGTTTGTAAATATTGAGCATTTTGATCGAATCAACATTTTTCGTGAAGAGCTGATAAAGTAACCGTACAGGGTAACAAGAATGAGTGTCGCAAGGTACCTCTATCGATCTAAACGTTTAGTATACAGGGAAAAAAGGATAAATGTCACGCGTTTAAGGGAAGAAAGATGATTGTCCATTTGCGCATGTACATTCTACACAAAGCTGAATGTCACTCATAATTCTTTACTAACCTTTAGTATTAATATAAATTGTATCAGGCACGTGCGTTTGTTGTGCGTGTGTTTGTGTTTCATTAGTTATTGTGACATGAGTGCAGAATACGATCAATTGAGGCCATCCGTTAAAAAAAATACCTAAACATGATCGTATGAGTGAAGTCGCACAAAAACTAAGACTTCGCAGTTATGGACCTGGTGATAGTTGTGTAAGTGTATCAGACTGAAGTGCTTTGAAACCATCAATCAACAAGAGAGGCAAAAAAATTAGAACATTTTAATGAACTTAAAACACACGATGAACTATACTTGGGAGGCTAATATCGTATCGTTCTGTGAAGCGACACCGAAGCAGACTAAACAACGATGGGGATGTTCAGTATCACACATTTTTATATAACTACAAGGTTTGTGTAATTCGTGAAAACAGTGGAGTTAAAATACCAATATGTTACAAAGCAATACTTGTATTACATGGTATTTCTGCAAAACGTCTTCAAAATATTCATCAGCTAGTAACTATTGGACATGTTGAAGCTGACAAGCGAGGTCGCCATTATAATCGACCTCATAAACTACAAGAGAATACCACAAGCGCTATTTGTAAACACATTAAATCATTTAAAGGAAGGAAAGCCCACTATAGCTTACCTGATTCTGCCAGAACATATTTACCAGAAGATCTGAACGCTAAAACTATGTACACGATGTTCATTGAGAGTCACCCTGACAACAGAGTGTCATAGGAAACTTACAGAACTTTATTTCTAACAAAGTTCAACATAAGGTTTGGTTATCCAAGATCCGGCACTTGTAGCAGCTACGATGAATAAGCCAGCCATTCACGTTTGGAGGCAAACCATAAGCTTAATCTTTTGCAACCAGAAACAGCTCGCCTAAACGCACAAAAGAATAATAAAATCGAAGCAATAGCTAAGGACTTCCAAAAAAAATTACCCTTACTCAATATTAGTACCAACGACATGTATTATAAAAGACAGCTTTCGTTTTATTCATTTAATATCCATATGTTATCTACTGGTGAGTCATTTTGTATACCTACACCGAAACAGCTGCAAAAAAGGGATCGGATGAGGTGGCATCAATGTTATTTGATTTTTGTTCAATCACTTGAATAGCTCTGTAAAAGAATTGGAAATCTTCTGCGATTCATGTGGTGGCCAGAGTCTTTCAATTTTCAACTGCATTTTTCTCAGAATATAGTATTTGTGACATTCATCTTTTTCCCCTGTGCCCTTCGTATGCAAAAATATTCTCAAAAAATTAGACAATGATCAACAGGTTTTATTAAGTTTACTAGAATACCGTAATTTAAAAGTCATTAGATTTGAGATGCATTGTTCAAACCGATGGTAAATGGTGGGGTTGGTGTGTAATTTCAACATAAACTTATAAATTATAGAAATTACTATAACAAACCAAAGAGGAAATTCAATCTAGGGGATAAGTTAGTATTTCAGAAACATGGTAGATGGGTGAAAGGTGCAATTATTAAACAGCGCCACGTTCATATATTTATACATTCTACGGTACGAAACTTTTAGAAGAAATGAAAAATGTCAAATTAAAAGGTACATTGAACCATATTGTGTTTTAAGATCTGAAAGAGAATAACTAAATCATTATGTTAAATGAAATCTGCTCTGCTGGAGCATTCTGCTATATTATGTATATTGTATTGTATCAGTGTTGTATATAATTGTTTATCTTGTGCATATTTGTGTACAAATTATATTGTTGGAAAGGAGATATATTATATTTTATGTATTACATATAAGTCTAATTGCATGTTTTAAGCACTGATGCAAAAATAAAGCTTAGTACGTTATCTTTCACCAAGCGGGTTTATACATTTTGTACCCAAACCTATAGCTCTCACCATCTACATCTCTTTTTCATAATTTGCATTAATACTAATACTTACTCTTTCTGCTGCCGATAACAGAACAGATTTTCGAAATATGGGTCTATCTAGCTCGTCACAAAAAACTGATTACCAATAAATCTCTGGACATGATTAATATGGAAAATTGTCATATTTAGATTTCCACGAAATTTTATAGGCCGAATTCTGGTATAAAAATGTGTGCTATTCGGAATTATCCTAAAGCATTTACAGTTCCCCAAATAAATATAACACTTCACATCTTTACAATAAACTATAATTTAACAAACTTCAATAGCTTATATCAATTACCAAAACTTCCATGAATTTCGGAATAATGCATTTTTTGTATCTGAAGTAGATTACAATGATGGAATTACCTTTAAGTAATAGAGGAAAATTGGAATACTAATTGCCTCCTGTACTGTATAGAAAATATAAAAATCGCGTGTAGAGCCACGATAAGTAGCTACATCAAAATGTATTCATAGATATGTGGTAAGGTAACGTATGAAACTTAACCATCCAACCATAAAGCTAGACTGAATCGATTTATTTGTCACGCCCATCAGTAAACACATATAATTGACTATATCATTAAAATTAATTTTATTCAAATACATATTTATGAAATCATAATATAACTGTTAGTTCTCCTTTTCATTTCGTAAGGATTAATACATTCAAAAATAATTTATATCTACTTCCTCGTACAATATATGTATATTAAATGGAGAAATTAGTTCGACATTAGTGCAAATATTCGAGAAAAATTTCACCGCAAAATGCATTTTATCAGAAAGTTTTAAGCCTGATTTCTATTTTCAAATTTGTCGTGTTGTTCTCATCTCATAAATCAGTGATTTCATAAATCATTAGTTCAAAACTTTAATTAATTTAACATAATATAGTAAAATCCATAATACCATTTTTTTTTTGATCAGGAGAAATGTATTATACTGTCACAATTACAGAAGTTACATCCACGTTATTGTATATTATGTAAGTAGGCATTACGCGCAAACTAATTCGCTTTTCCCTTACCGGTGTAGTAATTTACAATTTAAATCGTGAAGATAATTAATTTCAATTGCATTTACGAGAAACAGATGACAGCATACCATTCATTTAAATAAGATGCATTCTTGCATCGTCTAGACATTGACATCGAAATGATAATAATTACCAAGGACTTATGTGAAGTTCATACAGTTACTTTGATCTACACGTTTTAACGAAACAATCACGCTACAACTTATTATTCTACTTGAATCGTATATAAAAAATACGTGTACATTTTTTTTTTTTCGAGTGTTTAAAGTGCTTGTTAAAAATCTAACATATAAGTTAGATGTTGTCCATACTTGTAATCGCACTGGACAAAAAATGTTCATAATTTAATTTTTGACTTAATAAAATATAAAATGTAGACCTTTATTAACAGGATACAATACAGAGACATTCAATTTAGTCAAAATATGACACCTACTTAATTATTTATGGAGATATCCAGGAAAAACCCCTCCAAACTTGTCCATCCATACAAAGGACAATCCTGCCATGCACTTACACTTACAAAAGGTAACCCAGGAAAATAACCCTTTAAAATCCAAATTAATTGTACACGTCAAAATATAGAATACTATTACAATAGCTTGCAATAACTATCATCAAAGCCAGTTAAATTTTAATTAATAAGAAATTTATTCATGGTTTTAAATTTTCCGTTAAACCTCTTCTTGTTACATCTCAAAGCAACAAAATCGCGACAACAGCTAGGCTCTGTAATGTGACAACTAATTCGTTCACATATCCTTTGGTAACGTTCATTTTTCATATATAATGCACGTCTTTACTCTACTATTCATTTAATGAAGTAACTACAAACATTCGTGGCGCGGACTTTATCAATGATAATAAAAATATTTCATTTATAATGTAATTAGTGTAAATAATCTCATTTTCTTAATTCACTTCCATTATCAATTTCCATTCCAAATTATACTATTTTTATGCTTTCAATAAATGGGTGACGTCATCAAGTGTCAAAATGTAGTGACATTACAAGTTATTATTTATAATTCATACAGATTATTATTTGTACTCTGTCATAATTGTCAATGTTAATTGTCGATTCATGCAGGCCATTATTTATACTGGTTAAAAGTTATACTGGCCATTATTCATACTGATTCATACTGGTCATTATCCATACTGGTCAAAATTTATACCGGCCATTATCCATACTTATTAGGAGTATTATTTATACTGGTCATTATGTTTGACTGGCTTATTTTATACAATAAATAATTAAAATAATTACTATCTGACAGATCGAAAGGTAAATGATTAGCTGGGTATGTTGACAGTATTTTGTTATTTGTACAAACGTCAAATGACAACAGAAATGTCAGGTCTCAAACGCAAAATGAATGCGGAACAACAAATTATAGACAACTATTTTACTCATTTATTGCTACAGAAGATTGAATTCCTTAATTCTATGGTTGGTTTCATAAAGGAATGTTAAATTTTGACAAAGGTACTAAATTTTAGCTCTTTGTTAAATTCCAATTTTTCGTTCCACCAACAACTGCTAAATATAACATACTGTTAAATCAAATACTAATTTAGCAGAAGTAATAACCTTTGCCAAATTTTAGCATTGTTTTAAAAGACGCAAGTACAGTTATAAAGACAAGTATTAAATTGTACATGTAAGTACTTATAATTATAAACAATATTGTATGAATAAAATTTAAAAAATGTGAAACTTTTTTGTAGAATGATCTCAGAACCTAGTTCTGAAGATGAAATTATAGATTACGGAATTCTAATTGTCAGGCGTCCCAGAATATTTAGAGACAGAACAAATCCATTTGATGTATATGATGAAATTGATTTTAAATCAAGGTTCAGATTTAATAAAGATACTGTACATTTTCTATAGGAACATATCAAACCCAGTTTAAAAGCAATCACAAAAAGGAATAAACCTATTTGTCCAATGCAACAAATATTATGTACCTTAAGGTTTTACGGAACGGGTACTTTTCAAACTGGTTTGGGGGACCATGTTAATATAAGTAAGGCCTCTGTTTGTAGAATTTTAAAGAAGGTGACCAACCACATTGCGAAATTGAGACCTATGTTTATAAATATGCCTCAAGAGCAGACCATAAATACCATTAAAAGAGAATTTTATGAAATTGGTATATTTTGCAATGTAAGTGGTGCAATAGATTGTACCCATGTTCGTTTAAAGTCTCCGGGTAGGAATAATGCAGAACTATTTAGAAATCGTAAGGGATACTTTTCAATAAACGTTCAAGCTGTTTGTGATGCAAAGTTACGATTTTTAAGTAGGTATAATTGTTTGATGGCCTGGATCAGTACACGATATATAGTAGACTTTTTAATGATTCACCTTTAAAACATGAATTAGAAAATGGCATAAACATTTCAAATTGTTTGCTACTCTTTGTCGATCGACCAAACTGTTGTATTCTAACTTATAGCTTCCCAGATTTCTCGTTTTTTTTTCAATAGTCACTCCGTTTTTTTATTTTCAATTATATCTCTGTATTTACATACAATATTTATCAACTCCTGTTTCTCTCTTTCAGTTATGACCTCTGTTTTGTGGCATATCTACTACATAATAAACAACACAAACACATATACCTTCTAGGAAAACCGATATTTGCACTTTATTGCAAAACATTAAAATGACAAATGTCATTTACGTATGAAGAAAAATCTGAAAGAATCTGGTTGTCATCAATACCAGATCAACACCGATTTTCGTTCAAAATAACCCAAAATAAATTTAACAGACAGTTACTTAACACATTGCTAAATTGTGTTGGTAAATTTTATGAAACGTCTTCTAAAATTAAACATTTGTTAAATTTAACTCATTGTTTACTAATTAAACTTTTAACATTCCTTTATGAAACCAACCACTAATATTTTAATTTATAATATGTCTAAAATATACAGGATAACAACTTGAACTACTAAAGCCTATTGATAGGCGAAGGTAGTGGAAGGTATTAAATGTTTCAATTTTAGTATTGTCAACTGTTTATATGACAGGAATGTCAGTGGTTATGTCAAATATTTTACCGAACCATCAAACTTTATCCTAATGGAATACACAATTAATGAAAAAGTGCAAATTATAAAGTGGTTTTATAATTTGGCATAGTATTTGACATAACCACTGACATTCCTGTCATAAAAACAGTTGACAATACTAAAATGGATTAATTTTACCTCCCACTACCTTCTCATATCAATAGGCTTTCGTAGTTCAAGTTGTTATCCTGTATACGTTTATATAATGCAATGTTATTGTAAGAGCGACAAATTACGGTTATACTCAGCAATATAGTAAGCTGGCCCTGCGGCTCTTTGGAATAAAGTATTAAGCGCAAGGTATGTCTTTATCTACACGTGTCCGGATACCTTTGAAGGTCACTGTACATATATATAGAAAAAATGATTGAAAAGTTTTGGGAGACGGAGTTTGTAGGTAGATAATTCCACCGAATTCAATCTACATAACCTCAAAATGTTTTCAATTATGAGCGTCGTTTGATTTATCCACAATATTTCGCAAATGTTTATTTGCTTCTTCAGATGGTTCTACAATAGCAAGAACAACAATTTAGAAAAAGTAACAATTAAGAAGTAAATGTACAGAAATATTTAAGGTCTACAGTTATAATATAGATAAGCCAGTTGGAAATTAATAGAGTGCAGATGAAACTACATACCCCCAAAATGTCCCACGTGTTTAACGTAAAATTTTAACTGTTATATTTTCCAGTAATAATAATCTTTTCTTCCTTTATAGGCATATCACAATTCGGACCTTCCAAATAAAAAAGCTTGTTTCCTCATTAATATTTCAAAAATTAAATAAAAAAAAATAAACAATCAGAGGTTTCAATAAAAAACAAAAATATATATCGAAGGTACGTAATAATTATTATCCACAATTACGTTTAGTACGTAAATATAACATACATACTACAGTTATGATTTATTACTTATCATTTTTTGTCGATTAGGTAGCGAAAAATTAACACCCGTGCGATGTGAAAATTAGTATGACCGAAATGATTAATGAAATTAATTTCATTAGTACAAATGTACCTGCAACTTATTAGAACCAGGAAAACTTTATATAGTTAGTATAAATTCAAATCCTATAGATAGCACTACATATTAATAACAATATTAATCATTTTTAGCAGGATTTCTCACTAGATATAATAGAATCAACATGATATTTGTAACTGGGCAATTAGACCTATCCTACATAACAATTGCTGTATATTTGAATTCAAGCAGGATACAAATAGAATTGTGCGGACAGATCACGCGTACCAGCCCACTACTGCCGTCATATAATTAATTACAACAATTATTCCTAACGATTTTACCGGCATACCATAACACTTAATCATCAGCGAGTCTAACGTTTGTAAAAACGATCGGGTTTTAACAAATAAATTCGTCTTGATAGGTACTTAACGTTTGATTGACATAATTGCGATAACTCTGATTATAAGCATAATTGAGCGAAATCTGTAGATTATTAGACGAAACATGTCAATTATTTTAAATTTTTAAGGTATTCACAAATTTGATTTCTATAATAATTGCTAAGTGTGAGAAATAGCAAATCACCGTTATACTAATAAAAGTGCGATTTCTGAGCTTCCGTTGAAAATACACAATGTAAGGTTATAAACAGTCATTGCATAATTATCACTGCATTCCTGAAAGTTGTTGATATAAACGATACATCTAATTACAAATTGTACAGCTATACTATACATACTTTGAACTTTTATTAATAGCCTATCAACTCCAGACTGTTTACGTTGTATAACAGTGTTTCGGAAGTACTAACAGTTAATTACTAAAATAACTAAATCTGATTCATACAAAGTTGTGTTGCCCTATTTAAAAAATTCTTAATAAATAGCTTTAAATTATTATCATTACTTTATACCATCTATTATGAAAAATTATTTACTTTATAAGACGACGCTTACAATTTAGTGTAACAAAATCCATGCTTGATTAAAATAATATTTTAGATTTTCTGTATTCAGCGAATATACTAGAAACAACATTTTAATAAACGCCTACATTCCAGTGCTGTGCATTTTATAGCAATCGATGCAAACAATCTACATTGAGGCTTACCAGCAACTTGGATGATTTGACATTTTCCTGGCACAGCTACAACTCAGACTATATCCGCTGTTGCCAGTAGAATGTAGCTTACTAAACACAACGTTAGTTATGGGTTACACAACAAATAGATGGAGATCTTCCACTGTAACCTTCATTCTTAAGGACAACAAAGCAATCTACATGGAACCGAAGTAGTATACATCCATTAGCCTTACTTTATTTTTTTCTTAAAACATATTATAAAGGATTATTGATAAACATGGAAGTTTGCTTTATGCTAATACGATATAACCATTAATGTATACCATATACTTCTCGTCTCGATCAACGCAATATCTAAATTTATCTAAATTTATTTAGTTATTTTCTTAGAGATTGATAAGGAGTACTTTCAACACATTTCTGTAAATGGATCGAATCCTGGAAACAAGGAGTCGTGCTAACTCTTAATAAATGGATCGGTAGCATAATAATAAATTCATTACGCTATAAAAGCTTTCACAAAGCGAAGTACTGTCATCGCTGCTGTTTTGCCCTTCGATTAAATATCGAGATGGAAACTGAGACTCCAAACTGATCGAAAAGTCGCACATGGAATATATAACTATAATAAAACCACCAGAAACTTCTGGACCTGTCGAAAGATGTTAGTAAAATGATGTGCCTCTACTCGAAAGTTCTAGTACGAAATATAACTTATATCTAACTAGCCTAGAGCTACAACGTCAGTACATTCATTCGAAATTTAACTTCCTGATTTGGTCTGATTTAGTAAGTAAGTAAGTAGTATTTATTTAGCATTGCTATTTACATATATATAACAATTATTTAATAATTTAATGTGCCTATAAGCCATCGATTTGAAAAGATTAATTCTATTACATGCTTTAACATATTCTGGTAACGTATTGTATTGACTTAATCCATTTACAAACATGTTTCGTAAAGTTGACTGCGTCGGTATCCAGCTATATAAAAATCCTTATTTTGTCTAGTATGATAGCTGTGTATCTCGTTCATTTTTATCAATTTATTTATTAAATACTCTGGTGCTTCCCTTAATTTGATTTTATGTATTTAATTGATTAGTCACTTCCAAGTTCGAATCGAAAATTCATCAGGTTAGAAATTCTTTCATTCCATTTCCAACATTATTCATTATTCAGGCTGAAGTAATTTAAATCCAGATTTGACACTCTTATGGTACTAGAGACATTACAGTATAATTCCGAAGTGATGTTAAAGTAAGAGATCCGATACGGTACTAAAATCCTTCTCAAATATTTTTGTAAATGAGGAAAGATGCCATAAGACAATCTGAGTACAATCGAGTTTGTTAATATTACTTTGAAAGAACCTTAACTGGTTATGAGAAAAAGTTTATGCCCTGCATGAGCTTATTTTATTATATCCTCGTATTATTATGACATCCCCGTATGAACTAAGCTACTTGCACTTTAAAACACAAAGATTCAATTTTCATAATTTCTCACTTTTATATTAGAAACTTTTTTTCCATCTTAGTATACACTTTAATTTAATTTCTCCCAAAGGTAATTGGAAAAACTATATTCAAAATGAAAGTAACAATAATAGAAATCTAGCCTTCAAGGTCACTGATAGAGATCACCCTATGTTACAATATAATTCACGTAATTTTAAATATTAACACAAATACCGATCGATTGTGAGAAGAGAAAGTGGACAAGGAAAAATCAGAATAAACTAGAATGCATGTACTCGGGAAAATTAAAGCCTATTATACTATATCGTTTTATATGTTGTGTCCGGAAATAGGACAAACAGACTATCAAAACCTTAAATAACTAATATTTTCAAACTAAATTTTTAGTAATCACAAACAATTTTTTTCTCTATTAATGTTAGTTTATATATATCTCAAAACTGTAAGCAAACTTTACAAGTTATCCTCCAAAACAGGTATTAAAGTTAGACAGGTAGCAGAAACCATTTCCGTTTGCATTTTTTTTTAACCAAATTGTTTCCATGCTTATTTAATAAATTGAAAAATTAATTACCAACACACGCGTATATTGTATAAGCCTTGCATGCTGTTAAATATAATATTTTACTTTTATTGTAAAGTGAGAGTAAAGCATGTTTATTAAAAAAAATAAACAAATCAAAATAATTCCGTTTACAAGATGAATTAATGAATTTTACAAGAAAAGAGAAAACATGTCTTATATGCGCTTTTAATGTAAACACTAGTAATAAACCAATCACGTTTCAGAATAACATTTCAACTATTAGAAATTATCGCAATTTTAATTGCAGGTAATATCAAATTAACGTTGCGTAAAAACTAGGCACGTATGAATTTTAAAAAATTCATATTGTATACCTTTCTTTTGACATAAAAGTAAATAATTTATACTTGCACGCATTTTATAACGATCTAAATTATACTCGATTATACTTAACATATTAATTATTTAAGAAGTTAATTTCCGACAGAAATCGTGATCGAAGATGGTATCGTGTTTAGTAAAGTGCAAAACTGCAAAATACCTGTGTGCATAAATTAACAGCTCGTAAATCTCATATGTTTTTATTTATATTGCAAAATTTATTAGATGTTATTAAGAACGCATTAATTTCAAAAACGTGGCATAGATATAATATATCTATGTATGTATTTAAAAACGTTGGATTCCCATTTTAATACATGCAGATACAAAAAAAATGTTGTGCATTAATTCGTTGTCGTTTTGAATTATATTTCAATTTATGATGGCTATTCTATATAACTTTGCAACAATATTAATAGGTCTGTACTTTTTAATATCCCAAGAAGTTCCTCTCCTAAATACAACAATCACTCATAAAATTTTATAGGCTTTCACAGACAATATCTCCGTCTTCCGGAAGCTGCAATGTTTGTTTATTTAGCTTTAATACTTCCTTTACATAATAAAACCGTATGATGAGAATATTATATACACTACATTTCCTCGAAATGGATAACGCTCTTCTGATTAAGCACTAAAATTTGTATTCTACAGTTGTACTCTATAAATCTATTTTATAAGAGCCAATAGTACTATAAATAGAATTAAGATAACTACATATTTACAAAAAAGCACGTATATCTAACATAGATTCTAGAACTTACTATCCGTTCCTTATATCTACCAACTTCCATACCTGAAGCTCATAAGTCACCAAGCGTAATTAGCGAACCAATAAATTGTTACAGGTTGTAACCACATTCGCTCTTAAACGTTCAAGAAAGTAATACTTTAGGTTAAGTAACAGAAGCGAGTAAGTTAATTGCGCTCATTAAAATATTTTTCTGCTGCATAGCTGAACAAATTTGAATCTCTCACCAGTTGGCGCTTTTGCGTTCTCCTTTAATTAAGAAACGCATATAATAAATGCTGCAGATTGTAGTTTTAATGAAGACATTGATTCATTAATCGAAGGAGGCTGTTTACAAATTCTTATCATAATTATTTATTATGTTCTCAAGTTTATCCGGCAGTATAAGCCGAATTGTAGTTTAAAGATGGATACATATGCCGACACTGTACAGAAAAAAGACCAAAAAATAACAGATTACGTTTAAATTTAAAATTATTTCAATTATAGTCCGCTCACTATTAGTAATGAGCTTCTAGAAACCCGCTGTGTATCCATAGAGTGTCCAACTACTGTTGAATATAAAGTGGTTGAACATAAAGAACATAAACATGCGTTAGTCAAGAACATCTACAAATATCAGCAGCTTCTTATTTTTAAAATATGTTTATTTGCAAAATCGGCAGAGTAATTGTGCATATGAAGTCTGAAAGTAGTGCACTTAATTAAAATGTTTATGTGATGTGTATGAGATAGAGGAAAAAAAATAAACGATCAAAATAATAATTAGAGAAAGTCCAACAAGAATGATATGCTAGAACAGTGGCCACCAATAAATATATAATAATACTAAGTACAATAAAATATTTACAATATAAATAATAACCAGATAACTAGAAACTAGAAGTATAAATAATAACCACTATAAATAACAACCAGTATAAATAATAACTAGTATAAATAATAACCAGTATGAAAAATATCCTATATAATTAGAAGAGAAGAAGAAACATTATGATTTGATAATCCAAAATTATGGATTATCAAATCATTATCTTTCTTTTAGTGACATAAATTTAATTCAACTCTCACCACAAAGAGAGAGGTGAATTTTCCCATACGTACTTCAATGCTTTTGTAACTTTATTCATAATTAACTTATCAGAGAAATACTTCACATTTTGGCTGTTCTTATCGTTAATGATCGATTTGTGGTGAAAGAAATCGTTTTTCATCTTCTATTTGTAAAACAAGCATTTTTTTACCAGTATGTATACTTCCGTGAGTGACTACGACGTACGCATATAGAACGAGACAGAAAAATTTTGATTGATTCCAAATTTAATTGATAATGTCAGCAATAACAGTTATACGCAACAAGATTTTATAGTAATTAATTGTACATTTTTATATTGAACAGTATGTGTGAATGGTGAACACGTTTAGTTTCATGTTAAACATAAAATTTTATAC
This sequence comes from Holotrichia oblita, assembly GCA_023690525.1. Taxonomy (NCBI): domain Eukaryota; kingdom Metazoa; phylum Arthropoda; class Insecta; order Coleoptera; family Scarabaeidae; genus Holotrichia; species Holotrichia oblita. Next base: position 42,123,631 of record CM043019.1, on the reverse strand, counting down.
ATTTCACGGAAGATTATGTTATGCATTTTTACCAAGATGTTATATAAAAGTCATAAAATTTTCATTCTCAATCATATTTTTATGATAATTACAGAATATGTACATACATATATTACAGATATGTAGGTTGATATATTCGACATTTCTGCGTCAAACAATATGCGTGAATAGCGATATCTTTAACTTCCTATAAAACATAAAATTTTATGTATTGCACGGCAAATTACCTTTATACATTTTGCTACGATATTATGTAATAGTATTCTGTACTAAATACTTTGCGTTAAGTAATATACAAACGTCCTTTATATCGCTACTGTAACTCAACTCAAATTATCTGTTATATAAACAAAGATTATGTAGTGTGTACTATATATTGGAATATTGAATTGGGATTCTTATACATAAATACGTTGTTTATTTCACAAAAATATAATAAAGATGTAATAAGTTGAAAAAAAATTGTATTTACTGCGAATTACACACACAGAAAAGCTATGACACGACAACACACTTGAGCAGCCCAAATTCGAATATGTATGGTTGAAATAGACACTAACCATATCCATCTACAGATAGGTAGGGGAGGGTTGGCCACAATGATACATGGGGCGCAATGAGACAAACGGAATATCTTCTAATTTCCCGGGTAAATATCAATCACATTCACGTCAGTAATGTAGTTGAGTGAATTTTTTCAATAAAAACATTCTTACGAGGTATGTTGTCTTTTTTATTGTACAAATTTTGACATAAAATTTCTGCTTTTGAAACATATCTGTGATATTCGATGATAATGATATATTGAAGTAAGCTTTAGTTAACTATGATTACGAGTAAGGTTATATGTAATTCTAAACACGTGGAAAGTAGGGCCGTACAGAATATCTGATGTCGTTTGGACCACTATGAGACATGTCTTATTGTGGCCTTATTGTTGTATTAGCCTTTTAAATCATTCATCTAGTCAACTAAGTATACCATCGTTTTCTTCTCCCAAACTGGTACTACTGCCTTTCGGTAATAATTTTTCTTCTACTAACGGTCCCTTATCAGAGTTATAAAATCATTGGTATTATCAATTCATTTCAGAAGATGTCAAGAGGGCAAAAGAGAAAACAAATAAGGGAAGTTTCACGCAAGAGCAGATGAGAAAAGCTGTCGATCAAGTTCGTATTGATAAAATATCATTAAGAGAAAGTGCAGAAATCAATGATGTCAAATTTCAAACGTTAGCAAAATACGTTAAAGAACAAAAATGTAATCCTGATGCAGATATTCGTATGACCCCCAAATACGACTCCAGGAAAATATTTACAGATATGGAGGAGACCAGTATAACTGACTACATAATTCAGTGTAACAGAATGTGTTACGGGAAGTCTATGAAAGACATCCGTGTAATTGTTTATGAATTGACAATTGCAAATAAAAGAATGTCCCAAGAAATTGGATTACAAATAAACGAATTGGGTTCGACTGGCTCCAGGCATTCATGAAACGACATTCAGTACTGAGTATCAGACAGCCTGAGGGTTGCAGTTTGTCAAGACCCACGTCCTTCAACAAAGATAATGTCTCGCTTTTCTTCGAAAATCTTCAAACTGTGTTGGAAAGAACAAAGATGTTTGCTGACCCTTCCAGAATCTTTAATATCGACGAAACTGCAACAACAATGGTGCAAAAACCGAAAAAAGTGATAGCCGAAAGAGGTATTAAGCAGCTTAGTAAATGCACAAGTGTAGTAGAGCGCGCTACATTAGTAACGACATGTTGCATTATCAACGCTGCTCAAAATGCTCTCCCACCGGTGATGATATTTCCAAGGAAGAAATTTAAAGAGCATATGATTACTGGCGCTCCACCTGGTACTCTTGGTTTAGTGTGATGAAACATTTTATTTAAAAACATCCAGTCCAAAAGATAATCTGAGTTTATTAATCATAGATAATCATGAAAGCCACATTTCTATGGGAACATTGAACCTAGCCAAAGATAATGGGGTAACTATTGCAACATTACCACCACACTGTTCCAACAAACTGCAGCCGCTCGATGTGTCAGTTTTTATTCGTTCAAGGCATTCTACAATGCCGCAGTGGATAGTTGGCTAGTGGCCCACCCAGGCATTCCGATGAATATCTATGGAATAGCTAATTGTGTCGGTCAAGCTTTCCAGAAGTCCATGACACTTTCGAACATCACTTCGTGATTTAGAAAAATCGGGATTTATCCATTCGACAAGCACATTTTCACCGAGGTCGATTTCCTATCCAGTAAAGTGAACAGACAAATTCAAGAAACATCATTGAACCTGGAAAATGAACAACCATAAATTCAAATTGAAACACAAATTAATTGTTTTCAACAAAGCACTGAAGAATAAGAACAACCTTGTTAATTCGACTCGTCAATTGGAGTCTAGACGAAAATGTACCGAAAAATTAAAAACAAATTCAAGATGATTCTCCAAAAGGAAAATTAATTGATTTCCATTCGTCTGAATCAGAAGAGAAGAATACTAGAAAAACGGTCTGGATGATGAAATTGAGGTTTATCCAAAAGAGTTATGGTTTGATCCAGTGAAACTCCGAATAAGGGGAAATGTGTTCTAGTAGAATTCTCAGAAAAAATTGAAAATTTACTATGTTGCTAAAAAACTCTGAAGATGTATCTGATATTTATCTCAGAAAAGTAAAAGGTCGGAACTGTTTACTTTTCTGAATTGCAGAAATGATATCAGAATGAATTCCAGATCGAGTTCTGATTGAAACAATTGAGCAAGGGCTTATCCAAAAGAATTAATTTTGATCCAGATAGAAATGAATAAATAGGAATTCTTATGTTTAATTTATTAATCATTTGTTTTTTTTATCACTCAAATTGCAAAATGATGAAACGTTTTTCATACATATTTTTTTAATTTTTGAAACAATAAAGATTTATATTACCATTTGAAAATCGATTTCATCTACATGTTATTTATCTCAGGAAAAGACAAATCTAACTTTTTTAATTTTACTTTTTGTTTTTTGTTTATAAAAAAAGTTCAAATTATAGTTGGTCAGAAAATAACAGTGAAAGGATTACTATTAAATTTTATATATCCAAAAAAAAACCACATTTTGTCTCATTGTGACCCACTCTCCCCTATATGTATATATCACTTGATATTCCAAATTCAAAGGTATAAAGCTATGGAAAAAATAAATAAATATGGGAATACAAGAAAATAACATTTACAAAATCACCACACAACTCCATCACTTTTTCTGTTAAACTTACTTATTCAAAAAGTCTTTATGAGTTACTAACATAACCTCACTTTTTATGATTTACACAATTTTACTAATTTTACCAAATTCAATTCATTTTCTACGGCAGCATATTCAATAATTCATGTTAGTTGAATAACAACATTCTTATGTCACTGTCAATAGGATAGGATTCTTTATTTCAGGCCCCAATTTTTGTCTCTTGTATTTTCAAACACATATTTTTTACACTTGTCTCTCAGAAAACACAACAAAATTACACAATTCGTTTTTCTTAAACTCGGAGACGTATATTATGCACAGGTTGTTTCAAATTCGCGGGGCACTATAAACATCTGGCATATTATAAAAGGTACACTAGAAATACAAATTTGAAATAAAATTTGTCTGCTGGAACAGCGAGATATTTGCTGACTATTGTTGGACTTTCAATTCATATTATTCTGGATGCCAATATAAAAGAAAAGTGATGAGCAAGACTTTCTGAACACATTCCATACATTAGTTATTCTTGCATTTTATCAATAATTAATTATTTTTTATTTAATTTTTGCCGAACCCAGACGTGATAGAAGAAATGTCTCTTTTTTGTTATTATCAGCAGTGTAAAACAAAATAAATCTATATAAAATTAATAAACAAAAATAAAAAGAATTAAAATTCATTGTTTGTATTATTTAAAGTATGTTTACGCATTGTTCTAGTTTTATTTCCGTGCTATTTAAACTTGACCTTAAACGAATTTACATTTCATAACAACCAATCAATTGAGGGTTTACGGTCAATGTATGTCGATCATAAATTCGCCTGATTTAAGGTTTTATTCCTGAGGCAAGCACGAATGATTGGCATTTATATCGAGCGAAATATACAAGGCTTACGTTATTGCACACAATAGGATATGTGCTTTATTAGTGACCAAAGACGAATAACAAAGCTTACTCAGCGAAAGGGAAATTATTACCACCAATAATGTGAAAATAATTGCGATAAGTGCTATTCGAACGGTGTCCATGCCGTCTAGTCTATATTTATTTCCGATTCGATTCGGGTAATTTTGGAAAAATTGCATATTGGTAATTACTTAATAAAGTATTGTTACAATTCCTAAGATATAAATAGCTAAAGTCACAATATTAGCGCTTTATGCCCGGTGTCTCTATGTTTATATGACGTACTGTAAAAGAAACTGAAAAAATAAAACGAATTCATTTAAATAATCCTCTAAACTTTCACGTCTGCTCAGACGTGTCTTATTGGCGTAATATATCACATATTAATTATTGGATATATAAATTAGATATTACAAAGTTTGATAAGCAGTGGCACACAAAATTGTTAATTTTTTCATTTTTTCTCCTTAACCATCTTTTCGAATTTAAATGTCATTCAAAAAATGCCAACTATATTGTTCTGTATTGAAATTTTTTTTATATTTTATCTACCTAACTATTAAAGTAACGAGTTAGGAAACGAATTTTTTTTTATTTTTCACTGCAAGAACTATTAACACTGGTATACTTATTCCAAAGTTTTTTTAATAACACTATCCTTTTAAAATCAATTCCACCGTACAGTCTTCATTTCATAAAAATTGACACTCTTTCAGGTGCTTTTTGAGTTTTGGAAAGAAATAATAGTCACAGGGTGCGCGATTGAGACCACAGATAATCGCATTTTACAGTTGCCCTGCAAAACAAAACTTTTCTGAACAACAGTCTTTTTCACATATAGTATTTAATTTCTTAATTAAATTAAACTGTGGCCGTCAATTTTTTGTGCATTCTTAGGAGTTTGGCAATCATAAACTCGTAGAATGGGCTCTTATTTTATAGGAAAGTATCCAACATTCATTGCCATTTAGCAAGTCTTCATCTTGGGATTCACAGATTTGTCGTTTACACAAATTAACTATCGCCCATTCCCAAATCTTCATATAGAATTTTAAAAACCTCCGTTTCTGGTATTCTTATTTTTCTAGCAATAACCTTCACTTGGCAGGCAGTCGACACTAAATGTTCAACTTTATTGAGGATTTCTTCAGTTCATTCTTCTAGAGACTCTTCATTTTGCGTCATTATCAATGGATTCTCTATCGCATTTGAACTGCTTACACAAAAATTTGACTTAAAAATGGGACAATTCTCCAACTTCACTTATTCTTAGTGCACTTATCCGTATTGTTATAAAGAAGGGTATCTGAAAGGAGCATATCTCCAGCCTTGCCATTTCTGAATTTTAAAAACCCATATCAATGATTTTTTTGTGACATTTGTGGCCCATTTGTGTGATAGATAGATAGAGCTTTTGTTCTTTTTTACTGAGTGAGTTATAGCTCTTTTTCTGGCGGATCCAGAGACATACCAGCCCCGCCACTATTGCATTTTAAAATTTCTTAAAAAAATGATTCTTTTGTGCTTGTTTCTGTTACAAATAGAAAGTTTTGTGCTTTCAGTCTTGAAATTCATTGTTGAGGAGGCTAACATATTTCTGGCTCTGCCAAAAAGAAAGCTGTATAACTTGATTAATATGAAAGCATATTTTGTTAGTCGCACCACAAACGAAGCAAAAACAAATCACTTTTAATACTTTTTGAAATTCATTAATGGCGGAGTTGTCATGTCACTGACCACGACTAGAAGAAAACACTACAACAATGGTAGGGGGGCTGAAATATCCCTGGCCTCGACAAATCAAAACCACTGCAACTATGCTGTATTTCATGCTACTGCTATGAAAACACAAACGTTTTTATTTCCGGCACAAACGAACACAAACAGAGCACAAATGAATCATCTACTTTGGTTGTTATAATTCACAGATGGCGAGGCTGAGGACATGCACTTGTACCTAAGGCCATTTTAAAATGTCAAACGTCATCTTGACTATGTCATAATTGTAACATAATAAATTAATATTTTAACGATTTTGTAGTTAATAATCACACTAAAGCTAACTCTTTAACAGCCGCTGTATAATTTTAGTTTAGACAAAATGTTTAAGATATGTTTTATAATTTTTATCATTTTTTTTATTTTTAATGAAAAATGAGTAAATATTACATTATTTTTATTAAAGATTGAAAGCAAATATTTTACAATACCGAATTAGTCTTAACACTGACAGCATCTAAGCAATGTAACCATTTGAAACTTGCAAAATAATAGATGCCATTCAGCCGTTATATTCATATACTGTACAGCAATATTGTTTATATCCGTATTAAGCGTAGGCCAGACCTTTTGGACTTTTACATCACGGTGCAATTGTAATTCGTTCTAAATTTATAGAGTTATTGTTTTTTTTTGTTCTGTCACCTCTACATTGAAAAAGTCAGTTTTTGCACAATTTTTTTGTCTTGAAGTAAGAAATAATTGTTAATAAGTTGTTAATCAGTTTTGTGTTCTGAAATATGCGGCTGGGGTTTGGTCAAGAAATTAGCTTAAGATATCGCTTAAGAAAATGTCAAAATTAATGTAGCAACATACTTTGCAGTTTGAAAAGCTCGAATTTCCATAGGAGACTTTTGTTGCTGTTTGTAGAGATACTGTATAAGCTTCTAGTATCCATTATTTTTGTGTTGTTATTAATAAGTTCAAATTTCCCCCACTCTAAACGCTCCTAAATTGATTAATGATAGATGTAGAGACTTGAGTTTAATAGAAGGAGCTACAAATCTATCGTAATCAGCCCCAGAGGAGGATATTTGATATAATAGCCGTAATAATTATTATGTATATGTCGTATTGCGCGCGTTTAAAATATATACCTTTTTTGTTCGACATCCTGTACATATCGGTTAGTTCATTTAGAATTTGTGCACACCTTTACAACACACAAGCAATATTCTCATTTTTTTATTCACGTGTACGTCGTCCCTCTATCACGTATCATACATTGACATAATACGAAAGTGACGGAAAGACATTTTCTGATCTTGAAACATGCCGATATGGAGTTTAAGATAGTGAAAGGTGTTGCGGACAACTGAATTCCGTGCGGACCTGAAACTCACCGCCTGATGCGGTTGTTATACATTCTCTCAGTAGGTACACACGTTAGACTTAACTTACCGTCTTACCCCACCTACATTCACCCGTATCAAGGATAATGCATTACTAAACTCACATATATTGTATGCGTATCCACATCTATACTACGAAATACACGACACGATATATGTAGTTGATACTTACATGATATTGATTAACCATGTGTGCAAAAGTTATATAATTTTAAAACCAGAAAAAACATGCGAGAGAATGTGAACGCGGGCCGATATAGTTTCGTAGTGTTCCTTGCCGTTTTAATCACATTTTTTGATTTATTTAATTAGGTAGTATCTGTCAAATAAAAAAGAAACTACAAGCCGCTATCGATTTTATTTGTACTTTCTTTAGAGTGTTCGCCGTATAAATGTTTCGAAACGAATTCTATCCCTTGTTTTTATCTCGCTGCTTGATCTAAATAAAATTTATCTATTTAATAAATAATTCTAGTAGAATATGGTAGGAGAGCGGACGTTATAATATTTTAGATGTGGCTTAAAAGAAATGGTAATTGCGTGGTGAAAGATACCAGTGTGTTACGCAATCATTCATATTAAATATAAAAACACCTTTATCACACGCCAAAATAAATCTAAACATGCAACTACAGTAAGATGCCCGATGATACCACCTTGATCAAAAAGTTCCCGGAATTTATTCAGAAAATTAAAAATACAAGTTTATTCATCTAAATGTATATTGTCACCTTCAAAGTAATCCCCATCGACTTAAACACACTTATGCCAGCAATTGATCCAATCCTCGAAACATTTTTTATATTCGGTTTTCCGTATGTCCATCAGTGCTTCCAGCGATTTTTCCATTACTACCTCTCGGCTGCTAAAACGCATTCCCCGTAGTGGTTTTTTTGGCTCGATTGAACAGAAAGATGTCACAGGGAGCTAAATCAGGTGAATTCGGTGGCTGTTGGATGGTATTAGTTGCATTTTTTGTCAAAAAATTACGAATAATGATGGCATTGTGCGACGGTTCGTTATCATGGTGCAAAATCCACGAGTTTTCTGCCCACAATTCTGGTCTCTTTCGGCGAATTGCTTCACGCAAATGTCTCATAACGCCCAAATAATACACTTTGGTTACTGACTGGCATTGTGGAAAAAAATTCATGATGCACTACACCGTTGTAACCCATGAAAACCGTGAGCATTGCCTTCTTTTTTGACTGAAAACGACGGGATTTTTTTGGTCTCGGGTCATTTGGTGAACGCCATTCACTTGCCTGATGTCTGGATTGCGTGTCGTACTCATAAACCCACGTCTCGTCTCCAGTAATGATCCTTTTGATGAATGTGGGATCGGATTTAGCCTCGCTAATCATGTCTTTTGCGACGTCAACACGGTCTCTTTTTTGCATGAAATTGAGGTCTTTTGGCACCAACTTTGCTGCTACACGACAAAAACCCAAATCATTAACCAAAATGTCTTGGGCGGATCCATAGGCAATGTTCAAGTCCTCCGCTATCTCTCTGATGGTTAATTTGCGGTTATTGACCAACATTTCTGATACTTTATCGATGTTTTCGTCGGTTTTCGATGTCGATGGTCTGCCATTGCGTTCATCATCTTCAATTGACTCACGACCACTTTTGAACCGCTCGTGCCATTGGTAAACGACCGTTTTCTTTAGAGAATCGTTACCGAAACACTTTTCCAACATTTCCAGCGTTTGCGCACCATTAAATCCGTTTTTAACGCAAAATTTAATACAAGTTCGTTGTTGCAACTTTAAATCCATTTTTAACACACACAGAGATAGATGTATTCTTGGCTACGTAACTTTTGTAAATGTAAAGCTACGACGCTAAGATTTAGAGGGACTGTCAACAACAGATGTACCAACTTAACAAAAAAATACAACTTAAATCAGAATAATGGGTGCGCCACACGGTGGTTATTCCGAGAACTTTTTGATCAAGGTGGTATATTTGGAGACAATTTATAACTTGAGTGTACATACGCACCAATCAGTAAATTGATTATGGAGGTCCTATATACAGTGTGTTGTCGGATAGGTGTCCCAATAGGAAAAAATTTAACTTTTTAAATTATTACGAATTTATATAAAAAAATCTGAAACACACAAATAACACTAGACTTTTAAAATTAATATCATTATAATGCGTAAAATCGTTGTTTTTTTGTAAATTTTTGAGTCGCATTTTTCTAAGTCCGTATAATGTTGTGCTCACATCTAGTTCCATTGAACCTAATGCATTGCATATCGTGTTAGGCCACGATGTGTTGGGCATATGTATATTAGGTGAACTACTGTCATGTAGTATTTGATTGTCAAAATACTGACACACAAAAAGTGTATCCGGTACAATGTTATGGTACAGGCGAAGCATCAGCATAATTGAAAAATTTCACCATAAGTATGCTAATGTTGTAATTCGATTCGCAAAAACAGGAAGTGTAATTCCTAAAATGAAATGAAGAAAGACCTATACGATGATGAAGATGCTGGTACTCTTTTGGCCTTGGATTCGCTTAGATAAAGTCACATTAAATTTGAGCACATCATTTCTCTGTCGTTTTTATGCAGCAAACAAGGTAGAGGCGTATAAACGAATTTACGACATACACTCAAACCTGGCTAAGTGGTTAGATTTTTGCCTATGGGTAGGTGACGAAATTGCAAACAATTAAATGTTAAAAATATTGCATTCTCTGATGAGCATTAGAAGAACTTGAAACGCTTCCACTTAATATCTACAGACAATTATATTTTCAACAGGATGGGTGTTCGGCCCATTCCACATTGTAGACTGGTCGACATCACAATTTGGATGCAGATGGATCGGGAGAAACGGGCCAAATTTATGACCACTTCGTTCACCCGACTTGACCATTATGGATTTTTCTTTTGGGGGTAGCTTAAGCAGAAAATGTATAATGACATCCTACCCAATGACGAAAATGGTTTAAAAATTCGGACAACACAAACCATTAACACTATAATACCTCAAATGTTACAAAACTGTTATAATGAATTTTTTAGAAGAGTGAAGTTATGTGCTATGGAAGGCAGATATATTATAGAACAATAAATAGTAAAATAAAGCAAAAATAAAAATTTTGTGTTTTGTTAGCTTGCTAACTCCTTTTATTTGATAAAAGATGTTAGGATATTATACGGACTTAAAAGGATTATGCTTAAAATATTGCCAAAAGTTACTTATTGTACGTTATTAAGATTATTCCAACATTATTTGTGTTTTAATTAGAAACGTTACGTAAGAATATTAGAGAATAAGCAAAAGCATTTTTTATAAGCTCATAATAAAGTATTTCCTTTTTTGTATCCGCATTTTGACAATTAAATACTGCATGACAGTAGTTCACACACGATGTGCAATGCACAACATTATACGGACTTAGAAAAATGCGACTCAAAAATGTGCAAAAAACAACTATTTTACCCATTATAATGATATTAATTTTAAAAGTCTAGTATTATTTGTGTATTTCAGATCAAGCAAAAACTTTAATAATCAATTATTTTTTTCATAAATCCATAATAAAAAAGTTTTTCCTATTGGGACACGTATCCGGCAACACACTGTACATATGTATATATATATGAAACCTGTTGAATGGCGAATGTGTTTGTACAACAATTTCAAATTTGATTTAATATGCGCATTTGCATTATTTCAGAATTAATTCAGAAATACCTGAAATTTTCCAGAACTGCAAGGTTTAAACAAACCTTCTAATTTTGTGGTGTTGGTGTTAGTGGTGCACCACTTGATAAGTTAGAAACTCGTTTATTGAAAATACAAAACCTCACATAAAGAAAATGATAAAATTTTGGGAAAATTCATATAATAATCATTCTATGATATATTTTCCTTATTATTCCTTCAGTGTATGTTTGCAAAAAAATGTTCAACGCTCATTAAAAGTATTTCTGCAGCGAAAGTTATTTTATTTTTAAAAATAATGCAGGAATTTATTCAAGGTATCCATACTACAGCAATTGTATACGATGCAGAATTGCATTTTTAAAAGATGGACTGATAAAAAATAATGCAGTTCTGTTTACAGAAATAGTTTAAAATATTATGTTTATACTCCTAGTAGAATATAATTCATGGAAAATACTTCTTACGCAGACATTTAAGAAAATGTAAAAGCTATTGCACATACATATAGGTACAACATTTTTTCGATTTTTTAATTCTTCTTGATGTTCTGTATCCATGATGTTAAAATTGTGGAATTCAAATATTGTCATTATATTCATTATACTCACATGGGTTAAACTCTAAACAAAATATCATTTCTTCTTATTTTCTGAAGGAGCTCTTAAGGAAAAATATGCTTTTAAGTTGAAAATTTAGGACATACATATACACTTCTTACGACATTACTGCAGCAAGCCGTAATGTCCGAATAATAACCAATAGACAATTTCTCTTACTACTAATTGCGAAGCAAAGAAAAACGCCTATCATTATTTTTATATAAAATCCCTTTTATTTCTACTTTTTAGAAAAAAATTATAAATTATAACAATTAGAACAAGAACCTGTCAGCAGCGTCATCGCGGGCTAAGTTGCTGATGAAGGTCCTTGCTCTATTATTGTTTTGTTTATAAACAAAATGACCGGCAAATTAATGATTAATACGTTTTAAACAGTTTACTATTTGCATAAACATAGTAAGACCAATTTCGAAAACCTATTACAATATTGTGTAATAAACAAACAATTAATTGGTATGACTGGAACCTTATAACAAAACGACAAACTTTGTGCGAAATAATATTTTTGATATTTAATTTTAACATTAATTTACTCTGAAAGCTTTGCATTTTTTATTTGTTATCGAGTAAGCGTTCCTTAGAATGTCTTAGCCACCACTTAAGGCATTTGAACGAAGCACTGTAATATCCACGACTTTGTTCATTACTAACAAAGAAATATGCACACACTCTGATGATGTATACGTTTATGTAAACAAAAATAAATTTAAATAAACCTCTAAGACACAGTTGACAAATCGTTTGTCAGGTGCTAAGCATGCCTAGACATTATTATAGGTGACGAATCCTAGATAGATTTTTACAAATCGGAAACAAGGAAATAATCGGCCAATTATCGTTATAAAATTAATTTTGCCGAAGATAATTTCTTACCAAGCATTTCTAACCAAATGATTGCACGTTTCAAAGCAAAATCTCTTTATGTTATTCTGCAGAATCGTTAAATAATAAATGCAGAATGGTATATGGCCAAAGTTATTGACTGTGTATTAAACTTTATTAGGGTCATATTTACAGTTCCTGCTTGAGATTGTGTCGATGCTTGAGCACGCGATTTTGACGTAAATGTCATTAGAAATCGGACAAAATCGCGTGCTCAAGCGTCGACACAATCTCAACCACGAACTATAAACATGACCCTAAGACCTTCACTTCCAAAGTGTCATTTGTAAATAATCGCAATACTTGTAAAATTGACAAATTCAAAAGTTCAGTTTCAGTTCAGTTGAGGTTAGGTTATTTTTCGATAGTTTTGCATTTTAAAACAGAAACCGCTACAAAGAAATTGTATTTTACAACAAATCATTGTTCCCGCGAAATTCAATTTAAATGTTAGGTTGGCTTGATGAATGTCAGTCGGTCTTACTTTTATTCAACGATTTAACCTAAACGTCAAATTGAATAGAACATGCAGGTTAAATCGTTGAATCAATCATAAAGACATAACTGAATTAATTCATAGCATACTCTGCAAATTTTAGTGTTCTCTTTGCATCTGCAGCAGTTTGAGAGAATGGAACTATATTGATTTAAATACGTATTTTATTGCATCAATATGAAACGAATTAGTCATAGCATTCGTCAGTACATCATGTAATCCAGTGTAAAATACATTTTGTACACTGACAACCATATCTGTGTATATCTGATATATTTCCAAACAAAATGCACACCAAATAATTCAGATAAAACCCATGAGTCATATCGAAATGTGAAAGTTAAAAATTATTCATAATTTTGTGCTAAATACCATTATGTATGGTACATTGGAAGCGTATTTGCATAGTTTTACCAAATAATTTTTTACATGTTAACGCATAACTTGCCGACACCTACTTGCTTTCCAGCGAATTTTATTAGTTAATTATCAATACTGAGTACAGATGATTCGTACTATCACATTTATATAACTTCCTCGACATTTGCTTAAAAGGCTGTAACAAGTCAAATATACTAAAAATATGTTGAAGGTGTGAAGAACAATAAAAGTCCAAAACTAGTACTTTGTGGAGGTATTTCCATATCTCTCTAACATGTGTCATTTCTGTAGTAATGAAAAAAAGGTTATAGAAACTGTAGTATTATCTTCACGATAGGTTACCTTTTGGGTGCCATCATGGTAAGTTACATTCACTTCTTGAAATTATCTGTCGTCAAATAAACTGAAGAAGCCCTTATCCTCAAACTGAACAGTTTAGCAATAAAAAACAAAGATGCCTGTAAAAGGTGCTCATGGGATACTGTTTACTTCTGGTCCTGTTGCGGAGTTGTTTATTTTTCCGACTAACACCGCTTCTCTTTTTTCTATTTAACCTTCTCTATAAACAAGGAATCTCCTTTGATTTACTTAGTTGTTAGTGTATCTTTAATAGTTTTGAAATGTTGCTTAAAAGCGTAGAATAAGTTGTATCACTTCCACATCCTTCACAAGACCAAATGTAACAGTGTCATTTTCCTTGGATTTCAACAACAGAAAAGGTGTTCAAAATTGCATTAAAAATCCAGACTTTAAGCCGACCAAAAGTAGTTAATTAAATAATTATGTGTGCTTTGATTAGATAATAAAAATATAGAGCTTTTAAAGCTTTAAGTTTTCGTATTACAAAATTATCTGCCTTACTGTTTTAATTCAAATAATAATTATATATTATATATAATAGTTCTGCGCACAAAAAATACAACACGTTATACAATTACGGACTTGTTTAAACCCGGAAGAGCAGTAATATTGATTGATTGAAAAAAAGGTCGCGAACATTGCAATCGGTCACATATCAGTAATATATGTGTCAGCAGCTTTCTTTAACTAAATATCCACGGCTTACGTACAACGCAAATCCTGTTCGATTCCTTTCATTTGACAAGTACAGCGGTACTATGTACGAGAAACACGGACAGGAGCTTCAACTCACGATGCAATCCATCGATTACAACTTACGTAACGACCGAAGCTGGTAGAGAGCGAGTTCCTCGGCGACAGGAACGGACGGACGAGTAGGTCTCGCCAAAAGAAAACAAGAAAGAGAAGAAAAAGGTAAGTAAGACTCATGATAAAGACGAAAAATCGCTTACACGATAAAATATGCGCGAAACAACTTTCTTTTAATCTTGTTTTGGTCACTTAATTGGTCTCTTATGTAAATCGAGAACTATTTTATAATATAAATTTATCGCATTCATGACCAAGTGTGAAGGTAAGGTGTTCTGGTTTCGATTGTTATCGCATGCTGGATGTATTCCTTCCTCTACCGTTTAGGTTTTTTGCAATTACATTTTATGTGAAATGCGCCTAAAATAGTAAAATATACGCATATAAAAGTATTCTATGTACAGAAATAATTGAAATAATTAAAAGTTTGATGTGTGATAAGCAGAATTTGACTAAATTATAAATGTTTACTAATTTTATTGCGTCTGTTTTCTACACATAGACCATTACGCAACTAGATAGATATTCTCTAGATAGATGTTCTCTTGATATAAGAACGCAAATAAAAACTCTCCACTTTTTATCCCATAAGTATATTTCTCTATTTTTTATTTTGCATCATCATTTTACTTCTAATTTCGTTGAATACTTATTGTGTAATTCTATAATAATTCAGACACCACCAAAATAGTCTAGATAGCAGCTTCGTCCATATTACGAGAGTTAAACAAAACTATTTTGTGGGATGGAACCATGATACATTTTTCCATGTTATGTAAATCGATTTTGTAATAGAAATAATTAGCATGACTGTAAAATACTCAGCAATCGTTCATATTTATCTGTATGATATTTTGAATTTACTAGCTAGATGATCAAACTTAGATAGACGAAATATATTGCATTCATTTTGTACATGTATAGATTAAGACATACAATATTGAGCAAAAATTTAAATCGCCATTTTACAATGTCAGTAACACAAACTTTCTAGTTTTAACTACAAATTTTATGAATTAATTTCAATCCCAATTAAAATTTTCACAGAAAAAATACATCCTATGTTTTACATAGACTTCTTTCATGAAGTGTACGTGCATTTATCTCTTTATATCAGTGTTGTAATATGTAAATTAAAAGTCATTTTATTAGCGAGTGAAACTTAATCCTCATTGTATTATAATTTTATAATGGTGTAATGATGGCTGCGAATGCACTTGATAAAATTATATGCTTGTTACTGCAATACTTAGTGAAGAAATTCCTCAACCTACCTAATTTATAATCCTAATCATATGAGAATATAGTATAGGATTGTTCACGTCTATTGTAATAAAACTGCATATAATTCAATTCGTTTTCCAGCGGCAATGTTAATTTATGAGTACTATAAATTTAGTTTATTTCATGATTTCCCTAATTCCTAATTCATGTATAATCGCACGGCGTTCAATATCGTCCTTCTTCGGCGAGAAATTACTGTCAAGCTACTAAACCTCTGTAAAAGACAAAATTCAGTAATTAGCAATCGATATAAAAATATGTTTCTTTCAATAGTTAACTACTTCTATGCATTTCGGTTTGCAAAATGGTACCATATTGATGTGGCAGCATTGTATTGCAAATTGATTGTACATAACGACAACAATTATTTGTCAATTTGGACAATAGCCATCCATACACACTACATACATTGTGTAAATACAGGATTCGTTAGGGCAAGTAGGCATACTATACAGGGTGTCTCTAGAAGGTGCGGAAAAAACGCTACCACACATTTCTGAGGGCAAAATATGGCGAACCAACTACCACTACCGACTAACCCAACTTACCTCAGTCCAAAAGTGGATTCTTTGGTAGATACAGTGTCAAAAGTTCAATTTGGATTTAGTTTTTTATAAATAATTTCTGTAATAATTGGTATATTGTCACAATATTTGCGTAGGGAGGTTTCGTGGGGTAAAAAATTTAAATCTGCTCTCATTTTCATTGCAAAATGTAGATGGCGCCACCCGCGGCATATTGTATCCATTTAAAACGGCGAGACACACTGTATTTAACTTTTAAATAAAAATTATTATTCTCCAATGTTTTTTACCTAGAAAAGGTATACCTGATAGGAGTTGATTGGAGCAGCCGTTTATGAGTAATCTGGATATAAAAAATTCAGAAATTCATTTCTGATGGCAAAATATGGCGATCTAACCCTATTGCATTGAATTGCCACAAGAATAACATTACAAAAGCAGTAAATGTCATTTTATTTTCGAATAAAAGCAGTCAACAAGAGAGTTATGAACAAAAACAGTTAATTAAATGCTTTCAACAAATGTTCAAAATGGTCTCCAAATTATTTATAAAAAACTAAAACGAAATTGAATTTTTGACACTCTGTATCTCCGAAAGCATCCACTTTCGGACTGAGGTAAGTTGGGTTAGATCGCCATATTTTGTCCTCAGAAATGTGTGGTAGCGTTTTTTTCGTACCTTTTAGAGACACCCTGTATATATAGAAAATAAGTTTCAAGCCGTATTGCCCATCGGGTCGTTGTGTCAATATGTTCTAGGCAGGGGTAGGCAGTGTCGATAATGGCCGCAATGTCGACAAGTTGGGCAATGTCAAGAAAGTCATCAACGTCAGCAATGCCATAAAGACATAATGCAAATTTGAAAAACTTTTTTAATGAACAAGAGATACATTTCTTAGCTTCGGGATTCTATATTGCATCAAACAAACTCTTGTACCGATCCTGAACCCGACTGACTAACGTTGAAGTATTGAGATTTTAGTGAGAAATAAATGTGGGCCAGCTTCTTTGAATTCTCAAATGTCAGTTTATTCCATAATCGAGTGTGGACATGACCCAGTTAGAAAATAACCTATTAATTTGAGCGGAAGACGCTGGTATTCGTAGTAATCCGCAACTTTAATAATCTAAGTATTCTATGTAGCACGATGCTCGAGAAAGGTCCAGAGTACATGATAATAAAAACATATTGTTTACCAATGTATGTAAAAAGTATAACCAACATAAATAAATTTAAAATCGAACTAAAAAGGTATTTAGTGGATAAAGCATTATACTCAATTTCAGAATACTTTGTACAGAATTTATTTTTAAATTGTTTTGTACCATGTATTGTATTGTATAGTTTTGTACTACTATAGATTTTAGGTATCTAGATTTGACAATTGCTCATGTTCCCTTGAACCAGAAACAAATAAAACATTATTATTATTATTAATTTTAGTGCTAAATCACTGAGAATAGGGCATTCCAGACTGGCCATTCGACAAGAAGGTCAAGGATTTTTTTTTTAATTCGCTTTTGAAACAAGTTTCCAAAAATACCTGCAATAAAAATGAATATATTCAGTACTGTGAACATATCCATATCAGACTTATTGTTAAACTGATCTTATTCTTCTATTTCTTCCTTATTAATGGTTTTCAACAAAAACTCATTAATTTTTTTGCGATGGTCTGATGTGAGTTTCGATGTCATAAGTTGGATGTAATACGCACTTAGCGAATAAAAATTTAAAGTCATTTCTAGCCTGTGCTTTAATTTTTCTTGGAAAGCTTCTGGTAATTTTAAATTTAGCCAGAGATGTACTGTATCAGTCACTGATGTAAAGGGACTCTGACAGGTATTAATAAGATTGCAAAATGGGTAATGCAATTCTAAATGTTGTTGGACTTCATCAACGAAGTAGTAGTTAAACAGTAATTCAGTAACTTTAGTAGTTCAGTAACTTTCCGGTATGGCTATTGCAAGTGCTGTGCCACATACAGTGTTAATATTTCATACAAAACAACTTACTTCGCGGCATTTAGATAAGCCAAATCAAACAAAGAATGCAGGAAAGAATCTATAAACAGAAATTTGATAGTATGAAGAAAAAACAAAGTATGTGTTGATATAGCTCAAACACAACATTAATTACCTACACTAATCTAATTTCAAATTCAATTCGAAGAAAACCTTACTAAGTTTTGCTTAAAAATAACTCTTGCCATCACAGCCACTGATCTAATATTCACAAAATATCTCATATGTATTCATTTGAAAAGCTAATTGAGCTGCACATCTAGCGCCTAGTTCCTTTCAATTCCTAGATTGATACCTTTCCATAAAATTGTCTCATATATTCCTTTGTCTAATTTTGATTGCAATTGCTTTTGAACACAACTTCCACCAACACTAAATCCCAAAAAATTCTGTAACCTTTTTTTGTAAATTGGACATAATTTCTATTTGTCTGGCATTTTCTCTTTTCTCCAACGCTGATCTTTTATCTTTTTAATTTAATGTAGTTGAACTACCTGTAGCTGAATTACCATTAGGCATCTATAATTTGTCGTATGACTTACGATTTCTTTGAGTTCCTAAATGCTAGCTACTAGTCATCCTCTTCATGCTCTCAGTGTTTCCTGACTTGTTTAGTATTCGTTTGAAATAACATTTTCATTTAGCTATATTTACGCTTTTATCTACAAACATTTTTCTCCGATTTCCAAAAGTGTTTCATGGTTTGCATCTTTCTTTTTCAATTCTAATCTCTTGGTAAAATTTTGATTTTGATAATAATTGGCTTCAATTATTCCATTTCCTTTTCAAAAACTTCGCTCGTCGTTTTGCTTCCTACATCTTTGCTTAATCTCTGTAGTTCTATTTTGCAATTCAATGTTACTTACTTTCATTTTATTCGTCTTGTCCCTTTAGAATATATGTCTCTCAGAATACATGTATTGACCCTAAAAATTTTTAATTTAGTTACGTTTATTACCTTTTTTACTTCTTCATTGCGGCGTCCGTTAATGGAACCCATATTCTAAGTATATTTTGCTACATCAGACATTTAATATAAACAGTTTAGCAGTAAACAGAAAAAGAAATAATTACTATATATTCTTTTATCTTGATACGATACAATACGTATATCGTGTGTAGCAACTTTAAAGGATATAGTGAAACCATAAACATACATAATATGAAAACTCAAAATTGTCGCCGTTTCCAATCCAATATGTGAACGGCAAAGTACACACATTAACCAATATACATACAAAGTTCTTTCGAAATTTCCCCATAATTGTACCCCACTACATCACTACCTACTGCGTAATCATAACACAATTTTCTGAGTAAATACGTGCACATGACACTATACCTAACCCTAGGGCCAGTTTCGAAATAATAACCGTCAGCTTGACACGCCACTGTTGATTTAAAGAGATTGCGGCGCGGCGTTGTTACACTTACTAATATAATGCACCAATCCGTAATGTCCACTACACCAGCAATATATTATATGACTGCCCAATGCATTAGTTCACATTTTTTAGACTATACGTATCCATATATGTTTATCTAGGCAGCTAACTGCCATCGACTGTAATAATATGTTCACAAGTTTTTATTTTATTTTGGTGTTTATTCGTAGAATAAGCAGGCCAAATATACGTTATATAATATCTAGTTATATAGTTACTCTTTGTTTAATAATGGAAAGAATTAATTACTCCAGAATTAACAACTAAGTATGGAGTGACAGATGTAGGTAAAGAATTATATATCTTGAATAAAGTAGCTTTTAACTAGGCTAGCTATATATGCATGTCTTAATTATATAGTAGTGAATATTGCAGTCATAATATTTCTAGGATAAGTGAATGTAATTTTTAAGACATCAATAGATTATACAAATTACTAATCAAAATATGGCCACATACTTCCAAATAATTTTAGACACTATATAATTATTACCTATTACCTTTTTTTCTTGTTTATCAAGAAACAATTATTAATATTAATATGAAAGTTTAGATTTACCATCGAAAACTGAAGGCACAGCCAAGTTTATCTAATTGTAAACTTTTCTCAAGTTAAACTGAAGTCGATGAATTTTATGGCTCATAGAAATGCACTAAGTTATAGCGTGCAATATACATAGGTATGTCGATAAAACTAGCATTAGTGCTTTAATGCTCTGTTGGGATAAACTGCTCTTAGCAAATCGCCTCTAGCTTTTGGTAGATTTTCTTTTGTTGCAGTCTAATTTGCTAGTTATCGTAAAAAAATGAAAATCTTTATAAAAGTAAATAGTAATACGTACGAATTAAAAGTAGATGAAGAATTACACAAGAAACTATCTATTAGGTACAATGATTGTTTAATTATTATTCATTTCTGAAAATGGTCTTTTAACGGATATTTTGTATAAAATACGCAAAAACGTATTTCATGGATGATGATTATAAACAATTCGTATCATTATCTATATCTGAGGATAACATAAAGTAGTATGTTTCAAAATGTAACAGTAATTTATAGAATATTTTCGGCCATAACGATTACCCGACGAAATATTGATTGTATATATTTAGGTATATACCCACTTGCCCACAGTATGCTTATCGAAAGTACAATAAACTGAATAACTTGTAATAACTTCAGATAGCACTATAAGTGGCCCCGTAAATTTTGAGAGGTCCAGTTTTTCGCACTCAAGGTCAAATGTAGTGACGCTCACATGTCATCACTTCTACGTAAGAAGCACGAAATTTGTCAGTGCAACACGTATAATTTTTGCTTGCAACGAGTGCTAAGACCAGTGGAACAGCCAACACCGTATTAGTGCATTTTTAGTGTACTCTAAATGTCCCAGTGGAAAACGCTATTATATGCTTTGGAAAGTACCATTTTACGAAGCAATTATAACATAGTGAACTTGATTAGTTCTCATTAATGAACTTATTAGGACTTTTGCGCTGTTGAGCATCATACAGCTGGCCAACCAGAGTTAATACCGCTTCAATTTGGCAAACAAAGATCTAAACAGAAATATAATGTCCAGAGAAATAAAATTAGATGGATGTAGAAATGAAATACAGCTCATCGTGAATAAATTCGCCAAACAATGTTCGTCATTCGCCAAAGAAAAATGTGATATCAGCCTTAAAATATAAGAATTCTGCAGGAGTTGATGACATAACACCTAAAGTAATTAACGGATTGAATGATAGACCAATATCGATATTAACTGTTTTTGCAAAAATATTGGAAAAAGTTGTCCACAATAGAATTACAGATTTCCACACTAAATACAATTTGTTGAATGATTGTCAGCACTGATTTAGGAAGAAGCGATCTACAGATATAGCAGTTATAATCCTGACGAAATTCATTTATAAGGAACTCAATTGCGGGAAGAAAGTGGCGACACTGTGTTTCTATCTTTCATCTGCATTTGATACTATTAATGAGGACATAGTAAAGAACAATTTGTACGCGGCTGGAGTACAAAGAAAACCTGTTTAACTTACATATCTTTCTTAAGTAAGAGACGACTTTAGCTTGGTTTGAACTATATATCATTGGATACATACAATGTTGAATTGGAGGTTGCCCAAGGTTCAATTGTAGAACCACTAATCTACCAACATGGCAGATAGTCACGTTATTAACTTTCCAACTTGTACAGTGGAGTGACTTGGACGGGACACATTAATTTTGTGGTAAAAAAATCGATGCCGCATATTATGCCGTTCTAAAATTACAAAACTATCGTTGGACGATCTTCTAGCAATTTATTACTCACTTGTGTTTTCTCACTGCAAATATAATGTTGTTGTGTGGTGTCGTGTCGTCACAAAATGAGCCGTTTTGATTGGTTAGTTGGCTGATAATCTGATACATTGAAAAGAGATTTTATATTGTATGTGATTTTATATTTATATTGTTTCAAAAATATTTATTCCATTAAGTGTAGTATGAGATCAAAATTAAACTTTATTGGAAAGTAATAAGGACATTCGTTAAGATGAAAACAAATATACAAATAACATAAAAAATGACAAAGTCTTCAGTAGCCCACAAATCATCTAAGTTGCCTTCCAAATTTTTGGATACCAGTAGCGTATTAAAGTCCTATGAATGTCTGTATTTCTGCAAGTGTTGTATCTTTGACTAAATGCTACCTGAATGAGCTTGACATTTATAAACTTTACCATCTCAGACATCATTTGATCTGTAAGAAGAAGTTTCTAGCATTCTAAAAGCTTGTTCATATTTGAAAAACATCGTTTTACACCTGATACGTGAGTTGATGTTCTCAGATCTCGTTTTTACTCTATTGTTTCGATATACCCTAGATCATTTTGTACTGCCATATTTTCCTACAAATACAGTCTCATCATCTGACATTATTTCAATAAAATCTTCTGCTTCTGACACGATTGTCCCCCACTTCCGAACCGGAATCCGTCTCATATGTTATCGGCGAATTGTTATACTCATCTTCAAATTTTGCTATACTAATGACACTAATTTCAGCACAATATAACTTTCTTAACTTTTTCTGATGGCAGAATGTATCTCTAAAAAAACAGTTACAAAGTTATTTCAGTCACTTACATGTTAGCTATTTTAAGCCTGAAGTCTGCTAAAATCAAATCCACAATGCTATAACTTTATGATATTCCAACGAACAGATTTGCTTTATAATAAGAATAGAAAAGGAATTCTTATACCTCCGCATAAATTATAGATGAAGCAATAATTTGATATGCATTTTGAACATGAGCTATTGTTTATGCTAAACGCTCAATTGCTAAGAATTTCGATTAAAATTTTGACCCCTTAAGCAAAGAAAAGAACACTTTACCGCTACACATTCAGTTACATAAAAACGCGCTATAAATATTACTTTCATTTTTTGTGCGTAATCTTTAATGATGTAATTTTTGTTTTCAAATTAATTCCGAATTATTATAATTATTATAATTATTCCATGCAAGCTATTGAAATAACAGTATAATACGATCTGCTCACTTGATATTATTTAATATTTTATATTAATGAACAAGTTGCAAATTATACTGTAATATCAAAAAATATCTAAAATATTCAGCAGCTTTTCTACCGTGATGAATTAATAAAGCAAGTAATGTAATTTACTAACCGTTACATAAAGCATTATTTAAATTATTATTGCGTTTTTATTGATATACACAGAAAAACTTACAACTTTGTTAATATACCAATGTTTGAATTATTGTATTACTAATATACATATAGTTTTCTAAATATATGGATACTTACATATGTAAATTAGTTGTATTTACAAACGGGAAGTTATAATTATCAAATAAAAAATATTTAGTGTTCGTTGTATCTTACAGAAATGAAAGTACACATTAGTCAAGCCAATTATGCTATAGATTTTTAATAAATTAATAGCACTTCCACCACTTCCCAATTTTTTAAGGTTTAGTCAAAAAAATGATAAAGCAACAAATTAATTATACTTTCAATCTAAGAATCAATCTGTGTGTGTGAACATTTAAAATCTCCGTAAAGAACTGTTAAAAAATACAATATAATTAATAACTTTATTATGTAGAAGTAACTACCATCAAGACACACCTGTGTACCAGTCCAACTCGTTGAACAAATTCTTCTAATGATCTGGTATCATGAAAATATCTTGAAAACAACTATTAGAAAGACACATTGGAGACGAGGCGCTATTATGCAAACATTTACAAGAATCAATCTGCCTAGTAAGTAGGATAATCTGGCGAACTTGTTATGTATAGTAATTAATAGATCAATAGGTCGCACCGCAATATCACCCTCATTTCAAATCTAATCTAATCTAATAGTAATTAACAGTAAAATACATTTCAGACCAAATAAATTGTTGTGGAAACACCTATGAATGTCTCGAAAATACTTGCTAATACGTTTCTAGATTCAAAAATGGAGTCAAAATCTAAAGATGGCATCATGCTTATAATTCCAATTCCATCTATATATCGTAGTGACTGAAACTATCAGAGTTTTACAAAGATGTAAAAGAACAGTTGGGTTGAATTTGAAGTTGCCAGCAAGTATGAGGCATATGATATATGCCTGAGACAATGATTGTACTTATGCAGATGAAGGAATTTCAGGTATTTTGCCAATGGGTACCGTTAAAACCATAACATTAAAAACAAAACCCTCAGTACAACGTTGAAAATTTAACACTTGCAAAGACGCTTTAGTTAGAAGACACTAAACATATAGAACACTTTAGGTTATCTACTCTAAAAATATTTGTTCACTTTGTTTTAATATTTTAACAGACTTAAACCATTACAATTAAGCGACACAATATTTTTTTCCAAACGAAACCTAACGTATCCGACAGGTTTATAAATATAATGTGAATTCAGCCTTACATCGCTGGTTGAAGAAGTTATACAATTACCATACAAGGAATCTAGATAAAACCATACTTTTTGCAACCTCATCTGCACACATATCGAAGTTTCAATATTGTTCAAGGTAATCAAGTGCAGCCGGCTATGTATCACTTGTAATAAGAGACTTCATATACGTCACATGTGCTCGTTCATCTTTACGCGGACTTCTTTGTTGATTTGATCATCAAGGTTACAAATCACATAATATTTATTAACACACATATGTATGTATCGGTAAACCATTGCGCAAACCGTGGAGATGTTCTTGGGATTCCAACAAATGCAACAGTTCAAGTTCAATAAATACGATGACCTATTGTTGCCGAGTTCTATACAAGAGCCGACAACCACAAAACCGACTTGAGGCAGGTTGGACGATTACATATATATACATATATAATACATAGATAAATGAGAGAAGATCATTGACTGGATCGCTAGGAGGGTCACGATCGTGATCACGAGTTTATCTTCGGGCGATGCGCATTCGTGTTTGTGTTTATCTTTTCAAGTACGAAAGTATACTACATGTACACAAAGTGGTGGCATTGTTTATTGAAAATAAGGTAACTGGAATTTAATGGGAAGTTATAAAAAAACCGTATAGGTCAAAAATAACTAATACTATAGAAAGTATTTGATCTTCATTTCAATCTTTTCAATTAATCTGCCGTGGAATTCACGCATCTGTCTTTTTACAGTAAAACAAAAGCATACCTTTAGTTGCCTCTAGAATAAGGTGTTTAAGTCGTATTAGGCTACATTTCCACATAGAATTGGTTTTTACAATATAGAAAAGAAGGCAGTGTAGGAACATAAAAGTCTCTTAAAATTATTTATCTAATTTAACATTTGTGCATCATCAATAATTATTAATTACGTATGCATGAATTACAAATCGTCAAAAAAGTTAAATATATCAATAAATGTTTATATTCATCATTTGGTGATGACACATTTGCCCTAAATGTAAATCAATCACTTCGGATATGCCGGATGTCGACATATGGCGTGATTTTTGGAAGAGGGCCCGCCTCAAATATTTCAAAAACAAATTCGAAATTAAAAATGTCCAAAACATTTCTGACGTTTACGCTTGCGCCCAAACGAATATTCCCTCCAAAACTTTAAATGGAACAACCGTCTGATACCTCAAATGAAAGCTTATTTAGTTATTTTAGTTTCGTAGTATACAATCGTACCATCAGCTGGACGTAAAAAGTGTAAACACAAAATAAAAAATCCAGTTGACGTTATGTATGACAACTGCCACATTAGTTGCTTTATGCACTCTGTTGTTGAGAGGGTAGAAACTGAAAACATGGATTGTGCTTGAATAATTTGCTCGTGGCACAGCAAGCATTTTTAATCAAAGACATCCAGATAAAGATATGGATCACAAATACGTTCGCAAACTTGTGCAAAAATTTGAAACAATTGAATCAGTAGTGAACAAGAAAAGGCGTGGAAATAAGATAGTAAATGAACTGGCGGAGATAGAGGTAATGGGAAATTTTACGATGGGGCCACCCAGCTCTTTGCGTCACGTTGTAGCATTCCCTGGACTTTCTTACATGTTGGTACACAAAGCCGCAACGACACATAAATGGGTGGAGCAAAGGATGGAGAGTTGGAGTTTAGACCTATAAACGAAAGATTGGCATACCTCACAGTCCAGGCAAAACCAGTTAACGTATCGATGCTAAATGTATACGCACCAACTGAAGATGCTGTTAAGGAAGAAAAGGATAGGATATACGAAGAAATAGAGTTTGATAGAATGCCAAAAGAAGATACGATGTTGATATTAGGAAACTTTAATGTTCAAATAGGAAAGGAAGAACACCTATAGCAGGTAGCAGGAAAATATACAGTCCACGAAAAAACAAGCGATAACGGGCAACGTCTATGTAATTTGGCGGCAAGCACAAATATAGGTTATAGAAAGCCCTAAATTTCAACATCCGAGACGCCATAACTTGGCTGGAAAACCAGGAATGGGAAAGCTCCAGGGAAGGACAACATAAATATGAAATTAATAAAATAGGGTGGAGACGAATTAAAGAGTGTATCAAATTATATAAAAAATATTGAGGGAGGAAAAGATGCCTGGAGAATGGAAAGTAAGACAAATCGTAACAATTCACAAGAAGGGGGACCAGCAGGACTGCAAAAATTATAGAGGAGTCACACTACTAAGCGCTGTATAAAAAATAATGTCACTACTAATCCAAAGACAATTGGCAAATAGAACAAGATATATAATGGGAAAGTTCCAATGTGGATTTACTAAGGGAAAATCGACAATAGATGCTATACATATTATAAAGCAAATAATGGAAAAAGCCAACGAACAACAGATGGACATAGAAATGTTATGGTATAAATTTTGAGCAAGCTTTCGACTCGATTAAAAGAGATAACCTTATGCTAGCATTAAAGCACCTAGGGGTACAAGCAAAACTAAGAAGATTGATATGTGTGACAATGAATCAATCAAGAGCAAGCATACTGACACAAAAGGAAGAAACCGAAGAATTTGCAAGTAACAAAGGAGTAAGGCAGGGAGATTGCTTGTCGGCAACCTTGTTTAATTTGGCGTTAGAATACATATTGAGAGGAATACAAAGAGAAAACATAAGGACAGGTGGACACCAAATAATTGCATATGTCGATGATACAGTACTGATAACAAAGAAAAGAAAAATAATGGAATAGAATTGGCAGGGGAGAGCGAAAAGTTAAAAATAAAACAAAATTATTGAGATTATTATTAGATTGGAGGCTACGAATTCGAGAAGGTAGATAAATTTAGGTACCTGGGTATTACGGTTGCAAGCAGTGGAGAAAGGAGAACAGAGATTGATGAAAGGATAATTGCAACAAATAGAGCATTCCACGCGAACAAAAAATTATTAAAAAGTAAAGTACCCACAAAGAGGACAAAACTAAACATTTACAAAACAGTGATAATGCCAGTGATGATTTATGCAGCGGAGACTATGTCAATGACAAAGCGGGAAGAAGAAAAATAAAAGAAAAATAATGAGAGTAATATTGCGTCCAAAAAAATTTGGAGAGAACGAGTACAGGCAGAAAATGGATCATGAAATAGAAGAACTACAGGGGGAAGACATAGTAAGAAAAATAAAGAAACAGAGAGTTAAATGGCTAGGGCACATATGGAGGCAGGATCCAGAGGCGGTGACGCATGCAATGACTCAGTGGGAGCCGGGAGGTAAGAGAAGAAGAGGAAGACCTAGATCCAGGTGGCTGAAAGAGGTGGAAGAGGACTTGAGAAGAGTAGACATTGTGTGGTGGAAAGATAAAGTTAGGGGCAGGGCACAATGGAAAAGAATAAGTGAGAGAGTGAAGTAGTGGAAAGTTGGGGACTGATTCACCCCTGATAAATGAATCTAGAAAGCAATTGCGGCGTAACCTCGCATGGGGTGTATAGCCATTATATATATACAGTGAGATTTTTATAACACCGTACATAACCCCTATGTTCGATTTTATTTGTCCCATGTCAACTCACAATAAATAAATTATATACACATATACATTACCATAATCTTAATAAAATAAGCTTTCATTTAAGATAACACACTATGGGTGATTCTATTTAAAGTTCTCGGGGTAGAGAGAGGAGGGGCCGCGTCTCGTGGGACCGCAGGTGTTTTTTTAGAGATACACGGAGGTTGGATAGTTCTTTCTAATCGAAGATATGATGAACATAAAAAATTACAAATCGATGATGAAACATTATTTGAACAAATAACTTGCAAAACGCTTACCGGCAGGAGGAACAATTTTTCAGCAAGATTATGCTCCCTACCACACGTCGAAGGCAATGTTGAAATATTTTCAGTATAGGAAGATAACTGTTGTCGATTGGCACGGGAATTCAATACTGTATGCTTATACAAAAAAAATCTACTGATATTAAATCAGGAGATCTAGGAGGCATTTCCAAGGGCCAGTGTGTAACAGCATATGAACTGATTGATTCGCCTATTAAAGATAAAAAATGAAGATAAAAGATTTATTGCGTTCTATTTTTTGTTCATTATTGCAGGCTTTAGTTTATATTGTTCCTATGATACTATTTCTGACAAATACCGATTCACATGATGTACCATGGTTGCAAACACACGGTTTTGCAATTATTCCGTCGGTTATATTTGCATATGCTAACCTAATTTTTCTTCATGCACATTGCATTTACGATTTTAATAACCCCTTTTGTAAACTAAAAGTTTGTTGTTAAAAAAATGTTTACAAAACCGTAGGTGTGCTACGAAAATATAAATACAGAATTCATTTTATAAATTAACATAAATTTACAGTAGCAATCAGTTATTACATATAACTATGTATTCTAACTATTATTAATCATAGGAATTTTAAAATTGTAACAAGCAACAGCATAGATATAATTTTTTTACCAATTATTCCAATATATGTGCACTCGCGTATAAAAATCATTTGAAATGTATGTAAACGACCTCGTAATTCTTTTTAAAATTTTCGCGTATTTCTGGGCAAAATTTCGTAAAATATTTACCGAATACTGATTTGGAATAATAACTACCTACAACATATAACGTAACACAAAAATTAATTACACTTGCAGAAGATTAATGTATACAGTTAGGTGGATAAGCAAGAATAACGCAAGCAACTTTCTACCGCTCTTAATTAATGCAAAAATATGTTACAGATTTTCTACACGCGTCTGTGTCCATATTAAACTTATTTAGATATGCATACTAATATAAAAAATTATATACCTACTCAGGAAAAATAAATACAACATGTAACTGTAATTATTGTTTTTAAAATCTAAGGCCGTACGCGCACATTGATTCTCACATAGTTTCTAAAGATCTCATGTTGCTGTCATGTATTTATAGTATACATTTATCCTGAACTAGCCTGACACTAGAATGACCCTAGATACAGCAAAGCATTTAAAAGGTCTTATTAGAAATCTACTTGGAATTAAAAGTGCCGTAACGGAGAATGATATTCAATTGTATAGGCTGTTTATATTTGCTATAATTTTGTCATTCTTTTAAGCAAAACGTCCTATATATTAGTCTATTTTAGGATTTTCCTCTCGTTTTAACGATATATAATATAATATAATATATAATATTGGAGATGTTCAGACATTACGCTTGAAATATTTATACTTTAATAGTTTTAGTACCTGCCAATAAAATATTCTTATGTAGGTACTGTATGTGCAACTAATCCATTACTTAAGTTACTAAAACTAGAAACAAATACCTTGCCTTCCGGGTTTATACTATATTTCAGTGACCACACTCTATAGATTCCAAAACTAGTCGTTTATCAGGACGTTCTAGATTATAAATCATTATGTACTTCTTTCCTGGTATACAAAATAATCTTAGCGGATTTTAACCCCGAAATCGTTAAAATCTTCTGCTCTACTTTCAAGATTGCGACTGTGCAATAAAACTCAAAGACATTATCTCTTCCGCAAAACGCCTATTTTATTTATGCTTTTTAGCCACGCTCTTCCGTAGGTGTATTTCTAGTTGCAACAATTTTCACTTCTACAAGGAGCGACACTCCTTCAGAAGTCTACAGACAATACGATGGGTTGTATGTTCACGGTTGCAACTTAATCTTGATGCAATCTAATAATGGGTGCACAGATTAGGATTCAGGACCCATAAATGACAAATTATTGCAATTGGTTTTGTTACAAGATTACCTTAAAAGAGACATCCTTCAAATGGCCTTGCCGAGGTGAGGTATTTTACTCATCTGTTCTTGTCCCCAAAAATTTCCTCTCTAGGAGTGACACTCTTGATATTCAAACTTTTTGAATTTTTCTTTTAATTGGAAAAATATATAGTCCCCATAAAAATGAACATTGGATTTTAAGCTTTACAATAGAAAAACCGTCTTCAAGTCGATGATTGGCGAAATAGGTGTAAACGTAAAATTATGAAACTAAAATCATCAAATTAGCGTAAATTAGCAGATTATAGAAAATTTAAAGACTGTTATTTATTATGAAACTCTATTTCCAGTTATGAACACGAATATATCGCACGTATCACAGAAAAATTTCGTCTTTTTATCACAGTTATGGGTTTCACGCCTTACCAAGTTCTTTAAATATGTGACAATCTCTGGGAAATGTTAATTCTGGTTTCTTTGAGTACGTGATGGTGAATTACCAGACACCTTTAGGATTTGTTCTGGTTACTGATTGTACTAGATTGACTATCCCTGTGATAAAGAATACATGAATTTGTCACTGCCAGGTCAAAGAAGTGAGGGATTATTCTAGTCCATATCTTTCATCTAGCCTAAATTCTATAGTAACTGATCATCCTATTGAGCAAGTCAACCCCCTTTCTTTCCCCCTGTCCCTCTCCCTACACACGCACAAAATCAATGTATTTTGCAACTTAGAGCCTACAGTGTTCCTTAGACCACCTTATTACACTAATCGGTGGGTTGTGCTCCTGAACCACTAGATGACTAAAGCACATATTTCAAATCGTACAACTTATTTTGCCATTTTGTGTTACTATTTATTCCAAGCTGCTCGACCTATCTTGCCCATGATTTTGTCAGAAGTTATATATACAGCAGCTGGTATACTAGTTTATATGATCGTTTCTTTTCGATAAAAATATTCCAGAAGTAGTATTGTCGTGAAATATCTATCACAATACACATAAACTCCACTATAAGTACCTAAGCCGAACGCCAGCAGAAGGTGTAACACCAATCCCTTTAATTGTATCATGTTTGACTTGATACAATTCAAAATTCATGAGAGATTCGTCAAGAGCAGCGGAAATAAATTTGTTTAATTCCACTACCAACCTTCTAGAACAATCACATGCTTTTTGGGAAAGCTCATCGTAAAAGCACATGAATAGATACGTTTTTCTTTCCAATCACGAGAAAGCTCGGAGCTGTATTCACTCGACAGTCTTTCAAATTTCAAAGTTGTAAGCTGTGCCTTGTAGAAACAAACAAGTGTAACTCAATTAAACTTAGCAAAATTGCAATAAGGGACAGCCCTTGCTTGTCCACAATGATGGCTACTAAGTCTAATGCGCGTAAATATGAAACTAGAAAAAAAGCATGAAAGAGACAAATACATCCATTATAGACATTGGGGAATATAAAGTTTGACTAGCCAACATATAAAGCTCTGTCGTGGTCATACGTAGCTAAAATCCACCTCAAGAAAATGGAGACTCAACCTGTAAGATCCTTAGACTTACAACTGAGCCCTTATACTTTATCAGAAACATGATGGGAGTTTAAGGTTAGCAGAAATAAACTGTTGTACTGATAGGAAGATCTGCAAGCCTTATCGTTGTGAAAGCAGCAATACAATTACAAACCATAATTTTTATGGGACAAACCATTAATAATGCTAAAGACATGAGCTTTAATGTAAATTATTACGACTGACAAAAGTTGTAATTAAAAGTTATCCGATATCATATTTCCAAAAAAGAAAACAAGTGATACTTAGTGTCTTTGGATCTACCTTATATAATATATGACCACCAGAAATCTTACAGATAATAATCAACACGTAAGTACTTACTTAGGTAGACACATAAAGAATTAATCAACGGTGTATCTTGCAACGAACAGAAAATTACGTAGTTGCTGTTGTGTTTAAACAGTAATTTAATGGACAAAATGATTATAGAGTATCATACATATCATATAATATTATTATATCACTGATATATACTAAACTGCTGACATATAATTATGTCAAATTATACCTCCAAATTAAATAAAAGTAAAAATATGACGAAATCAGTAGAATATATTTCCGTAAATCACATATGTACACATACAAGTTTATACACTTTCTTTTGTTTTCCGCGAATTAATGTTGTAGTAAGAACTGCTACTGGATGTTCTATTAATGAAAACCTAATAAAAAATCGTTATGGAATGTGCACAAGCGAAGAGTTTCATTTACGCAATTCGCATATTTGACACTCACCTTGCTGTATATACATACTAACTTATTATAATAGCATGTAATGCTGTTTGTTACATTCACTAACGATTCCATATCGTAACACGATCTCTACAGACAACAGAAAGCAACCGTTTCTTTAATATTACAATCATTTATTCTCTAATTTTTCAACACTAATTAAACTGGTCCATACATCGTTAAAAAGTTACACTACCACTTCGTTACTAATTATATGACCTAGTTACCTTCGATCCTTTTTGTTACTTTGAAATGGTGTAGTGATAGCAAGGGCGAGATTACATGACTGGAATTTGTACATTGTTTAGGCTTATAGAATGACGCAAATAGATAATTAAACGCACCACCGTTCTTTGTGGTACTCTTGACCGAAATTTGACAGCGGGTGATTTATGTTTATTCGTGATCTAGAAAAATTAACACGTAAACTTGATCTAGAATTTATTTCATTATGAAACACAATCAACAGTAAATTTCTCAATACAAAAATTGTGTTATTGATAAAGGCTTCAAAATATGTTTAAAGAAATTTTGATGTTATTGGTAGCATCTTACAATGCACGATGAAAATATGCACTTACGAATATGACACCCATGTGAGATTATATTTTGTTATAATTTTATGATAATTAACTCTGAATATGCTGATTAGTTTTAGATGGTTTAGTACAGCAATAATTATTATAGTTTAGTGTTATAATAAAAAACCTTAAACGCTAAGAAAGTATTAAAAATATATCAGTTAATCAAAGTTGTAATAATTACAGGAATAAAAAACGTACGTATTTGAAAGGTAGAAATAATTTTTTTGCTAATACACTTATTTACTAGAATACTGTTGATGATCCTGATCCGGACTTGTTAAATTATGAGCTCGTCAAACTAGGTTTTGACCTTTCTGGTCCTATTTTTAGTTGGTTTGAAACTGTTTTTGTACTAGTTAACTTGTCTGAACTGGCTTTGACATAGTTTTAATCTGGTTTGGAGACGATGTAAACTTGTTTTTGGTATTAAACAGGGTTTGATATAGCTTTAAGCCGGTTTTTCATAGCTCAAAATCAGGTTTAAACCAGATCAAACCCAGGTGAAAATCAAATTGAAATCAGACTAGCTCAAAAAACTCCAAAAAAAAACCAGCTCGAAACTAGACAAGAATAAGTAGATGCCAGAACACGTGAGTATAAAACCAGTTTAAAAACAAGTCAGGATAAGTAAAGGACTACAAAAACTATAAAAATCTAAAATCTAAAACTTATGAGGAATGTATTCAGAAATGAAAATGTTTGTGTTCGTAGTGTAAATAAATGGAGGTTGAGGCTTTTTGATCGAAGAATGATGATAAAAGTTTTTATAATTATCCAATCGAATCCTGCTAATTATGGATATTAATTCATACTGGTATATTGTATTATTAATCCTTTTTCTTTTAAATTATTTCCACATACAGTTGAAGATATTCAGCTTTTACGCCATACAAGAAGTTAATCCTAATTCAGAAATCTCGTGAAAATCGTTGTTTAAAATTATCCAATCGAAATGGCAGCTGTACCGAAGATCATCGATCAAGCTAACATCTTAATCATAATGCAACTAAGAATCTTACAGAAATCTAGTTGTACATCACTTACTATCTTTTCTACTCTTCCTTATTCTTCCTTTTAAAATTAATTAATATCAAAATTAACACCAACCTAGTTAAGTCCTAAATGATTTTCCAAGGAGAAGAGATCTTACTTTGCTCGATTTTTATTTTTGGAAATTTGTTAAAATTCAAGCTTATCTGCTTAGAAAATGTTGCATAATCTTGCAGCACATTACATAACCATTAAACGTAAACTCCCTCCACGCTCTTTATTCGAGTATGCTTCTTTTGCACCTGCAAAATCATATAATTTCCTAAAATTTCTAGGTTAATATTCGCAGTTAAGAATGACAGACATGACTCCAATTTATATTTCCAGTAAAACCATATCAAACTTTCAAAAATTCGACTACTCAGCTCCCATGAACTCCAACAATTCATGAAGCAGTTACTGTGGACAAAAAAATATGAATTAACACTGACGAGATAACATAGACATAAATTATTCTGTTTCAGTTAGCATAGTAGGAGTGTATTCAACTTTGTGTGAATCTATTGTGATATAATATAATAAAAAAATGTAATAACTTGTACGTTTAAGATAAGCTCCCATTTCTCTTATCTTGTGTATAAAAAATTATACAGAAATATGGACACCTGAAGGTTACTAATATGTACGTATGTGGTATAATATTTAGTTGACGTTATTATCTGCACGCATTTTCGTGACTTCCTACTAGTGCATACCGCTGTCCTGTAATTTGAAAAGTCAACACACCACAAAGATAATAAATCAAATTGGAAAATATATTACATTCGCATATGTAGCACATATGAACGGAGATTGAAAATTCTTCTGACACCATAAATGTAATCAAAGATTGCAGCAAAAAAATATCAGGATTTAATTTAGAACAACACACATATGTTGTAATTAACCTAACTGAAACATAAAACATAATGTATAGAAATAAAAGCCTTAATCAACAAGTAATTTCCGCCACATACGGTCTAGCAAACAATGTATTAATAAATTAGCAAAAAATAACTACAACAATGTATGCTGGAACCAAAACAATTCTAAAATTATCACGATAATGTAAGGTGTGTCTGATATACGTTTGCGTTGAAAGTACGATTAGACCTGGTGATTTGCAGCCGAATGACCTTCTGGTAAGTATTACGAACGTTGAACAACAAGGAACTGGGGTAACAAGTTTGTCATCTTAAAAATTGTATTACAAATATACAACAATTTAAATAGATATAGATACTCATACAAGAACACTTACCAAGATTACGCAACTCTTACAGCCTAGATACATGTATTATTTGAACATTTTCTGTTGACAAATAGATATAAATTCTGCTACTTTAATTGATATGAAATAAGACTAAATAGATACATGATACTGTTTTGTTGAATGATAATTTTTTGTGTACTCTTCTGAGAATTAGTTACCTTATGGCTTCCAGGTCTTCAAAATGACTTTTGATTAAAACAATTTGAGTTATTTTACGTTTATCCTTTAAATACGAACATTTGTCTGTAAAAATGAATTTTCAATTTCATTTCTGTTGACATTTGTATCTAATAGAAATTACATAAACTATTTAGAAAGAAATGTCCATCCCTCCTACAGGAAGCCACTACATAATGAAATACTAGTCCTAAATGCAAGCGAAACCAGTGTAGTTTGTATTGTTTTGGATCCAAATAAATCATTTTTTTAAATCGTGTTAAGAGAAAATGATGTAAAGCTGATACCATTTTAACGGGGTCGAATTTCGAAACTGATTTTGTCCAAAAAATTTTCAGTTTCTGGTAACATTTGTAGCGAATAGTTTACCTCTAGGCGATTTGCAAACAAGGGTACGTTCATAGTGACGCGACGAAGCGGACGATAAGCAGCGAGACTAGAGTGGGCATGAAAACAAGAAACTACAGTCAAAGCTCAGCGTTTATAGTGCCAGAGACGCGATTCCAACATCTTGTTTAAGTTACTACTCTAGTCTCGTGGATAGTCGCCCGCTTCGTCGCATTACCCTCAGAGGAAGTGCTCCACGGGGTGCGTTTATTAAAACATTTTTCGTAATACTACTATATAGATATTTAATGGCAGTTAAGAGTACTATATCAAATAATATGAAAAAATGATGATGATTGCTTTTAAATGTATTTAAATTCGGTTTAGTACCATCTTCATTAGGCAATCCTTAACTTCTACTATTCAATTTCATTTTAACTTTAGCTGCATAGCTTGTTTCGTTATAATTCTACCTCAAATTCCTTCTCAATAACAGTATCGCTGCAAGTATAGGAAGGTGCTAAGCGTTTTGTTTTTGTTTGGAATAAATTTCTTACTATAACCTTTTCATCAGTTACCCTAAAATATTGTGTGTACACATTATAAATCATACAATTGGGCTGAGAATAAAGATTCCTTTCCAATTATTGCGTAGAGGATGAAGAGTAGGTAACGTAATAATAGAATTGTATTTTATTATAGAAACTTTTCTAACGATAATACAGGGTGGTGCAACCAAGATGGGGTGGACGATTATAATTAAATGGTGAGAAATTTCGAAAAACTTTCTTGGAATTTGATTGAGGGTTACATGGACTACGTTTTAAAAATATTTTCGTTATAAAGGGTGATCGAAGCGGTCGGTGAAGAACCAAACTTATGTTTTTTTTTTAATGGAACACGCGGTATTAAAATATTACAATCGATTCTGCTAATTACTACAAACAATTTGGTATAACATTAATTCAGTCTAAAACTCTTGGTTACGGAAAGAAAAGCGATTGAATTTGAAAAAACGCTATAATGTCAATTTTTTATAAGAACCGGAAATGAATACTAAAAAACTAAATGCATCACTAAATGTGCTAACTGATGGAGTAAACTAATGGTCTATACTCAACTTGAAATTATTCGCCGTCATACAGGGGGATCGAGTTTTATAAATCTACTTAACTTAGTTTTTTCAAATGGAACACCCTGTTTATTATTTTCGTAGAAAAAAACTTCATCAGCTTTCTAAAGATACCATACTCTTTACTCTTTACTCTTAACTCCTTTGATCGACGGTTTTTAAGTAAATTCAGTGCAAATACAATATTTTGAGATTTGTTACATTTAAAGATTTAAAGTCATCGTGCAATTACATATGTACTTAACAGTAAGCAAAACATAAAAAGATATTCCGTATGCAAAGAATATAAGAATTTTACACCGATTTAATGGATAACAAAAGGAAAAATATTGGTAATCCAAAATTGTTAAGGGTTACTACAATAGATGTTCAAATAAAGCTCTGTGTAAACGAAACACATTGAGGACCGATCGGTAAATTGTAATTTTACTTTTTCTGAAGTACGTTCCGGAATATTATCCAAACTGCGCTTTTTTAACAAATTTTTGCTAAATGCAATTTTCTGGGATTTGCTACAGATAGTTCGTCCAGTTAGAGTATTTTAAAAAGGATGCTGTAAAACTTAACGAGTGAATAGTAACTGTCATTCCTGTCTAAACGTTAACATTTGTATTTGTAGTTCATTCTTGATTTGCTATTAATTTATACTGGACGAACGTAAAAATATTGGCTAGTACAATATATACTTCTCCAAACCAAGAACACAAAAAAAGCCAACACATTAAGGCAAAAGTTAACGTTTTGACAGGAATGACAGTTGCTATTCACTTGTTAAGTTTTAGAGCATCTTTATTAAAATATTTCAACAGGATGAGTTTGAAAATTACAGTGACGAAAAATTTGATAAAAAAAACGCAGTTTTGACAATATTGTGGCACGTACTTCACAAAAAGTTAAACTATAATTTACCGATCGGCTTTAAATGTGTTTTCGTTTACATGGAGCGTTATTTGAACATCTATTGCAGTAACACTTAACAATTTTTGATTGGACCAATATTTTTCCTTGTTATTAAATCGGTGTAAAATTCTGATATTCGTTGCATACTAAATATTTTTTTACGTTTTGCTTATTATTAATTACATGCGTAATGGCATAATGACTTTAAATCTTTAAATGTAACAAATCTCAAAATATTGTATTTGGAGTGAATTTACTTAAAAACCGTTGGTCGTTTAACGGTATCGTATTTTTGGAAAGCTTCTGAAGTTTTCTTTAACATACGAAAATAATATACAATTTTCCATTGGAAAAATCTAAGTCCGCAGCACTGCATAATGGCGATTAATTTCAAGTTGAGTATAGACCATTATTTTACTCCATAAGTTAGCATATGTAGTGATGCACTTAGTTTTTTAGTATTCATTTCCGGTTCTTATAAAAAATGGACGACATTAAAGCGTTTTTTCAACTTTAATCGCTTTTATGGGTTTCAGACCCAACTAATGTTATACCAAATTGCTTATATTAATTAGTAGAATCGATTGTAGTATTTTAATACCCAGTGTGCCATTAAAAAAAACATAAGTTTGGTTCGTCACCGACCGCTTCCATCACCCTGTGTAACGAAAATATTTTTAGAATGTAGTCCATGTAGCCCTCAATCAAATCCCAAAAGGATTCTTCGAAATTCCCCACCGTTTAATTATAATCGTCCACCCCATCTTGGTTGCACCACCCTGTATATAGACCCACACATATCATTTTAATGGATGAATTAATTTGCAACAATAAAATAAATACTGTATTAATGATTGTCAGCTAAAGCTGGATTATTTCAAATTTATATCAGTAACTGAGCGTAAAAGAACGAAATCATGTCATTATTTCTTGGATAATATATTTTTTTCTACTTACTCTCCTACCATAGTAAATAATAAAAATCAACATAAACATCGCATACATATTAAACATAAAAAATATACACCTATATTGTACTCGATACCCGCAGTCAAAATTTGACCCAGTTGAATAAAAATTAGACGAATCGACCAACAACGGTAACTTTTTTTGACGTAGTTTAACAAATAAGGTTGCTCTGCCGTAATGTGTAACCTGTCACTGTGATCGCTCATGCATTATGAAAGCAGGTTCCACTTTTACACTTTCGATTTGTAAATAGAGAGCTGTTAATTATACTATATGTTCGCCTATTGTTAACAATTTACGCGCAAAACTACAAATGTTGTGGTTAAAAACAGCATGCGCCAATACAATAGTTACACAGCGGATTTTATGCTCCGGAAACACAATTCGTCCGATGTACTAATTTATATTATACGATGACTATTTGAAAAGTACATAGGCATATACAGATATATAGATACATGTTGGAGAATATGGAGAAGCCGGAATCCTTGTAGAATTCAAAAAGCTTTACTATATTCATAAATTTTTAAAGTTTAATGAATCATAGGGGGTGAAATAGAACGTTTTTGAGGACAGAAATGAAAATGCTAACTATAACCGGAAAAGGCTATAAATGATAGACAAATACAGATTTATTGTATTGGTCGAAATGGTGTCCGAAGAAACATTTAAATATACGTGAAAAAAAATACCTACAAGCGAGTCTCTGTTATTTGTAAATCACTACTGACTACTGTCCTCAATATTTCTTCTACCGATTTATGCGTATCCTTCGTTTCTACTACTAACTGAGAAAGCAGGAAGATGAATAGTCTAATATTTACTAACTCAGATGTACCTATTACTTGGTAAAGTCAATCTATTTTTGTTCACCACGCGATGTTCCTCAAAGATTATAGTTATAAAAAATTTGAATTCTTTGCGAACGTATCCCTAATATACCTATAAGAGCTAGACGGGGAAAAATTGGATAGAATAGCGTCTTTCCAGTACAAATTTCAAAATTCTAGACTTGTAATCCCTGTACTATTCGTTCATACTACGAACATGTCTTGCGACAATACCGAGAATCCTCAAAGTTTTCCGCCATGGGACATTCTAGATTGAATCTTACTAAAGTAAAAAGTCAAATGAAAAAAAAATTAAGATTTCTAATTAAGTAACAGAATTAAGTCTCAATGTTAAGTAAAATATTGAACAGTTTAACAGATAAGAATTCTTCTTATAAAATTGAAAAATAGATAAATACCTTCCTGATTGTGGCACAAGGACGCTTGTCTTTGACGTGGTATCTATTCACAAACAACCGAACCACAAGAATTACTGACAATATAAATAAGTTTATTTCTACTATATAATTTTATACCCAAGAAGTTAGATCACGTTTTAACACCAACATTAACAAATACTCAACCAGAAACGATACATATTTGAAGTGAGTATCTATTTGAGCATTGAAATATGTCTGTTAAGGAAGAATATATAATGTAAATTAAAAACAGCGAAATCTTAGATTATCACATGTTTATTTTAAGAATATTCAATTTAATCATAAACTGGTCAATAGCCGCAGTGGTTAGGCGGCTGACTATAGTTGTGGCAGGACGATAGGAGCCGGGTTTCAATTCTCTGTAGGGACGGTGACATTTTTTTCAGAGGGTTGAAAGCCGGATCGACTCACTATTCACTGTTGGGAGCAAAGTGATTAA
This sequence comes from Holotrichia oblita, assembly GCA_023690525.1. Taxonomy (NCBI): domain Eukaryota; kingdom Metazoa; phylum Arthropoda; class Insecta; order Coleoptera; family Scarabaeidae; genus Holotrichia; species Holotrichia oblita. The sequence goes on along the minus strand of CM043019.1, from coordinate 42,082,703 downwards.
CAGCGCGGCATTATAAATGGCGATATGATGCTGTCATAATGCCATTTGAACAAAATTTATACACACACTACACCGCAAGGGTTGCATGAGAGTCACACAAACAATACAGCTTACGGAGTCACTGCAACTAAGCACGTACCACACATAATACCCACCTTATAAAAACATCAGTAATAACCGGAAAGTGCAAATATTTACTTCAAGTGATACAGTTTCATTTTAATGGCGGTAATTTTACTGATGATGATGTTTTGTTTATTTCTGTCGTTTTCAGCTTATTGACTTATATCATGGATTGGTTAGCATCACTTGTGATCAGCACTGCATCTGAAAATTAAAAATATCACTGACAATGAGTTGGTTAAAATTTCGACAACTAGTAACAAGAGGAATCTCACAAGTCGGACTATTATTCCGAATGTTTATAGTACAAACGATTATGATCAGCAGTGTATTCAGGCGCTTTGAATAAACTTTGTACAATTAAAGCCGATCGTGCCGATTGACAATTGTTAAACGACGTTTTATAGAGAATCTGGCATTCTCTATAAAACGTGGTCCTGCAGTAAACCAAGAAAATTTTTGTTTACAATTTAATTTTTTTTTTAATTTAATCCATAAATTAATTGTGGACCAATACATGCAAATTAACGTAATCTAATCTTTTAATATTTTTACAAGCAATCTCGAAGACTTACCGTGGAATCACTTTATGCCTGTTCATAATATACGAAATTAAACTTTCATAAAACAAATAAAAACATTTTAGCGACCTTGTTTATATAACCAAAACTAGATCTGTAATATACATATCACGTATTACACTAAATTATAAACTTTACAGTTCTCGATTACACACTTTTCTATTCGATAGAAACGCAACTGCCGTCTATCACAACCCGTTACAAATTATCGGCTTTCTCTAATCGGCAAGAAACAAATTAATTAGTTCTATTGAGTGAGAAATTGAGAAAGAGGAAAAAAATTAGCAAACAAGAAAGAATTTGAAATAGAGCAGAGCGATACGAAGTTCCAAAACCGTGCACGTTTGCACTGTATTTCTTTTTATTAATTATTGTGAACTAGTAATTTTTAACTCGATAACTATTAGGTAACTGACAGCACAAAAATGTATAGGTTTACACTTCCCTGGTTCGTTCGCACAATTTTTCTCTCGTTGAACAATTCGTAGCAGATAATAAATATTATACGCACGAGTTTATCTAATTTAAATAATATTTTGTCTTAAACATTTTAAGGAAACTTGTATATAATTTTTATTAGACTAAATACAATTTATCAAATATTACAATCATATTAGTAATTCTGCAAAATTGAAATAACTAAGTACATGAAAATAAAATAGAAATCGTGATGCAATGGTATAAAAAAATAAGAACACCAAAGTTCTATTTATTGCAAAACAATAAAAAAATTAAATTTCTGAGTAAGATTATCGAAAATTGCATTTAAAATTACCTACCGGCATTGCAAAACGAAAGTAAAAGCATAAATCCAATAGTCAAGGCAAAGTTTTCAAAATAAATCGATTTGTCGACAATAAATAGAAAAATGTTAGCATTGAATTAGCATAACAATATTATTCCGTTTCATTACCATGACTGCTACATAATTGACGAAAAAGGGGATATCATGGACAAACATTTACCCAGCATCTATAATTCATTCTAAGAATTATAGTCGTCTACCTTAATATACTTAGAAACTTTATCGTGATTCCGACCAGGTAATAATTTTCATTATTTCAACGATTGCTGAAAATTACCAGCACCAGTTAAAATGTATGATTTTATTCTTGTCGTCATTGACTATTGAACCCATTCAAAATTACACTCATTAACTTAACGGGTCGATGGCCGCAGTGGTTAGGCGACTGACTATCGTTGTGAGAGGACGATAGGTGCCGGGGTTCAATTCTCTGGAGGAACGGTGACATTTTTTCTGAGAGTTTAATCTCGGATCGACTTGCCATTCGGTGTTGGGAGCAAAGTGATTAACAGCGCGGCATCATAAAAGGCGATATGGTGCCGTCACAAAGCCATTGAACACACGAACTACACCTCGAGAGTTGCAGTGATAGCCAGACAAGCGATACAGCTTACAGAGTCACTGCAACTAAGCACCCACCACACATAAAAAAAAACTATCCTACTAGTCAAATGTTTTGCATCGCCACTCAAGTAGTGAGTTTAAAGATTTGAGGTTATCTTTCAGAAAAATATCAAAACAACTTAAGAGATAGAGCAAGCTATATGTGAAATCCATCTCACTCAATTCCAATCTCGATCAATACTAAAACGCACTGTATGTATGTATAAGTTATATTATTTTTCGTTGCCTCCAGAAAGACAGGTAGCAAATATATTAAACAATTTCGATATGCATACCTCATTAATAAGTCTTCTTAATCGAAAAATTAGTCCAGTGACCAATCCGAAAGTTTAATAAAAAGTGATGCTGATGATGTGACTGATCTTCACGTACTTCTACTTATGATTGAATTAGAAGAAGTTTTGCAGGCATAAGTTCCGGAATTCCTGGAATGTGATATGAACTCGTTCAACTATTTTTACTTAAATTGGAGTCAACTTACAAGTGATCAAGAAAGATATGCAACAACATACATATAACCTAACACCAAATGTGAGTGCCCATCTAGAGCGCGGAAGTTCAATAGCTTGGTTGATAAGCGAGATAATTGAATATTTTTTACGTTTTCTCTTACCTGTGATAGATGTAACTACACTGCCTTTCAAACTGCACTGCAACACTGCATTTAAACACAACTTACACACACTAAAACTACACCGCAAGAGTTGCAGTGATAGCCAGACAAGTAATACAAACTGCACTGCACCTGGACTACCACTACAGCTCGTATTGTGCATTTTCTGCCTGTAAATGTATTTTTAAGCTGTCTTACAACATAATGTCGCCGTAAGTAGTAGTGCACTGTGAATTGTTTCTAGACAACGAAGACACTCGGCTAAGAAGAAAGACGTATTCAAGCTAGTAAATTGGGCAATATCTCTACGGTAATTTATTAAATTGGTAAATCTGTTAATATAACACATTTCTAAGAGATATCTTTTCTTGTCCTGTTGCATTTATATAACTTTTTAATTAATCCCTGCATGTTGATTAGATTTTATTTTTAAAGTAGATTCGTTATATGCCATATTTATTCGGGCTTGTAACAAACTGCTTTATAACGTATTATATATTATACTGTTATTATATTGTTTCCTTATAATTACACCTATGAGGCACAAATAATTCAAATTTTGTAAGTTTACTTTATAACATCAATCATCGAATGTATGTAGTGTTAAAATTGTTTTTGATTTATCCCTTAAAAGAAAAAGCTGACAATTATTGAGTAAAAACTTGGCTATTATAATAAATAATTAGTTATAGTAGGCGTTCATCTCTATCCTATACCTCGTGAATTTTGAAATTATAGACGTTAACGTTTCTAATCATCTTTCTTAGATACATTCCTCTCAAGGTATTATTGATAGTTATTGCTTCATTTCGTATTTCCTCATTGGTAGTAACTGAGTACTAATTAATCCTTTCTGCAATGAAAGGGACAACTTGTTCGCTTTTTTTAATTCTTTTAGGTTCAATTTCATCCCGTATCCTGTATCGAAATACTAATAACGTCTGACATCTTCTACTGCGAATATTTTAGTTTTAGTCTCATTGATTTTTGCCTTACGCGTATTCAGTATAGCACTCCAAAATTTTTCCAGCTTCCGTTTAATTATATTATTGTAATGTTATTTGCAAACGTGCACTAAAATATTTTCACTCCTTCTGTACCCAAAATAAAGTGGTTTCGCATTCCTCTTTTCTTCTCTTATTATCTCTTCCAAGTAAATAATAAGCAAATCCCTAGACTTCCTTCTTACCGAATGCTTTCATGCAAAGTTCTTCAGATTTAGCGTTTTGCTATATCTACTGGTCTTATACAAACATTTATTTAGTCCTCTAAGTTTCCTATTTACATTTCGTTTCTAAAAATAATCTAATTTATTTCTCCGCGTTCTATCAAATGCTTTCTCCAAGTCTGTAAAAGCTACTTTACTTCCTGATGTCTTTTTACTTTCTCGTTCTCTGTACCCTACACCTGTAATTATTCTTATAGCTCGTTTCTGTAGTTTGAAGGCATGAATTGCATGTGGAGATGCTCTCCAGAGAGCCACAGCGTAACTTATGTGACTATGAAATACTGAGTAACAAACTGATAAAAGCGTAGCCCCGTCCAGCACATTTCTAAACTGACATAACAAAAACAGAAGATGACAATTTACTGCACAACCCATCAATGTGCTGGCACCAATATAATCTGTCATCTAAAGTGACACCGAGCAGAATAGCCGCACTTGAGTTACTCCCACACATAGATGAAAAAGTTAAAGTTTGCGTTTTAGCTGGGTCCAACTGTAAAATATTTGCGGAAAACCAGTTCTCAGCCTTAGAACACAGAGACTGTGTCGCATTCGCTAACAGGTTCTTATTCATTACAGAAGTAATCAATGTGGTATCATCCGCAAATAAGACACAGTTTTCAGTTGCTAAATAGTTCATTAAATCGTTTCTGTAAACGATAAACAGAAAAGGTCCCAAAACAAAGCCCTGTTGTATACCATAGTCAACCGGCAATGTATTGTTTCCTGCTACCTATTATATCCGTTTTTTCCTTTAAAATTGTTCTTTTTTTAATTAATTATTGCCGGAATATGAACTCCTTCGATATTTTAGTTCCTTTACTCACCTTTCTAGTTTTTTTTTCCAAATTCTTGCCATGATTTTTGTTTCGATTTCTTTTTTTTAATTTTGGAGTTTGTTCGTTGTTTGCCATATAGTTTCTTTTATTTTTATTATGTAAATATGTCTGCCACTCCTTCTTCTGTCCACCGTATCTTCCATGATCTCTTTTATAAATATTCTCTCTTTCTGTCTGTCCTCCTATTTATATCCGTATTTGTGTTAATTTCTATGATCTGATGATCTTTCCAATTGTTGTTTTTCCCTTTACTACCGTTTTCTCATTTTCTATTCCTTTGTACTATTAATTTCCATGCTACTACGTAGTGGTCATTACCAATTCCAACCTCATTTTATCATTACAACAGTTATTACTTATCTAAATTCTTCTTTAATATGTTTTTGTATGTATTTGTTAGCACTATGTTGTGTATGATAGGGACACCTATAAGCTGTCTATCAATGTTATTTTCTTTATCCTTTCTTTTTTCTCTCATTACTGAAATATACTTTCTCGAAAATTTCCACTCTACGTTTTTTTTATTTGTGTTTTCCTCTTCATCCTCAATTTTTGATAACGTAATGAAATATAACTCTGTTAGAAAAATGACTGGAAACAAATCCAAGATTGCTGTTTCTTTTGCGAAATATTTTGTTGCTTCTTCCTTCTTAGAGCTCATACATGTACATCATGACGTCACCTAATTTACGAATATTTTGTAACATTTCCGATCAGTAAATCTCCTGTATATAGATCATCACGCACATAAATTTCGTAACATATAATTACGTAGCCGAATACAATCTCCACGTAAAAACGTCGTACAACTTTATGTTTTTCACATTCCCAATGAACAGTGGCAATTAAATTAGTTGTCGCAAAAAGTAAAGGAAGAGGAAGACAATTTTTCTGTTGCAATTATATAATGATCACAAAATAATAACATTCATTAAGAATAAATAACCAAGATCTTTCATTAAATGAAAGGAACTGAATTCTGACAACGGCTAGATTTATGCTGTCTCTCTTGAATTGTGCAATTTGAAACAACCAAACTCGAGGTCATCAAGGTCATTCGATTCGTATATGTTACCGTCATTTTTAAGAAAAATGATATGAAAAAAATCGAAGGAACAATAAAAAGTAACAATGTTTATATAAACCTTGAAAGTTTTGTAGACCAAATGTGTGACGACCTTGTCAGTGACCGTGCTATACCTTATTTATCTGAAAAGATTTATACCGTATTTACGGTATTTACTATACTATAATATATTCTAAGTTTATAAGCATATTAATTAATTTTTCAATAAAAAGTGTTGTATTGTATGTTTAGCAATATATCCTTTTTAGTTCACTTCCGTTGGACTATAAGCTTCTTTCTCTACTTGTAAGTGAAATTCAACTGAAGTTCAATAAACCTAATACTACATACGCGCACAAATAAAGTCATTCATTATATTTCAAAATATCGTGAAACAATTTATAGTATATCTTCATTTTAGCATCTACTAAATGCTATATCTATTTATAAATATGAATGTAAAGCATTTTTAACAAAATTAATACATTTTTGTATTACTAATATAACAAAGGTATTTTAATTGAAGGTTTTTCCTATTCCAACATGTTAATTTACTTGTATTACACTATCGAATAGCTAGTATAAATTACAGCAATTAACTATAAAAGAAAACAATCAATTTCTATATAAATTAACGTTACGCGTAACATATTATGTGTGTATGTATACATATATGTAAGTATCGTGTCAGTTGAATTGCTAAATTGCGCTTATTCATACTTACATGATGTGTGATTTCTAAAATATTTCTTTACGTTTATTATAACGCAAACTAACCAATTAGGTTCCGTTTGGTGAGTAACATGCTTGACAGTGCGCTTCTAGTTTGCGGTAAAAGAAAAAATCTGCAATAATTTCACCGCTCGTTGACAGCGAAGAGTGAAATGGGATGCGTTGCATAATTGAATTGCTACTATTAATTACACTGCTATGGCTTTAAAGCGGAACATAATATTTAAAATGTGCAATGTATTGACTGATCACTTTACTTTAAATATGATTTCGCATTTGTTACGGGTTTAACGCACAAGATACTCCATCCCACAAATATTCTAGTTTAGTGAATTAATTTTTATGCATCCAAATAAGGTTCAACAGTTCTAATCAACATCTGCTACAAAAACAACTTATCAACAACCTCTTTGTTCAAAAGTACATTAAAAGGGATTAGTCACTTATATTCGTCAAGTATAAAAAGCTACAAATTTGATTAATGCGAGTCAGTTTTCGTTTTCTTTTTGTGAACCTATTGCCCCAGCAAACGATCTTAGTAGTTTTGGTCAGGTTGTACCCTCTAATAAAGTTTACCTAATCAATTTTGGAAATTGCCTATTTCGGGCCTATTGGCAAGAAGGTGCATCAGTTTTGATTTATAGAAATCAATCGGTTATTTAAGATTCCTGTGCCATTCTAGAAGCATCTTAGAGTCAAATCTGCAAACCACAGAGAAAAGTCGCAAAATTCAAGTGCGTTTTTTACATAAAATTAAGTTCAGGACTAACTTTTCTTGTATTCAGGATTATTGCGATTATAGCTTAACCCTAGAGAACATCAAGCTACACAACAACATGATTGCTATGTGGTAAAATTCAAGTGCGTGATTTTTACAAAGGAAACCTACAACGGTCAGCAAAATTGATTGGAGGTACTTGGAAAGTTCATCGTCAGCTATCTGCAATGTTTTAAAATTTGGAGTTTTGTTAATTAAATTCTAGTTCGTCAGTGACCCAATCCTCCTTAAACACAGCACATTTAAAATTTTGTTAAAACCTCTCAAATTAATTTGAATCATAACAAAGCCCTAGAGTGGCGAAATGAGCTCAATTAGGGTAAAGTTGCAGGCTAAAAGATTAAAACGTGTTAGCAGTATCTCTAAAACTTCTACTGATGACCTTTCTTTAGTTAGTTCAATTAGTTTTATACCATGTTAATTAATAGTTATTAAGGAGCTTTATTTATTTATTTATTGTTTATTATTGAAAATAACAAGAATAATTCTTGTTAATGTAAAAATAAGATACTAACAGAAACACCAATAATTTCTATCGTCGTCTTTCCATAATAAACTATTGAAGAAATTTAGAAATCAAAGATTGTATTAGATTTATGTAGATATTTCTCGTTAGCTGTACAATTTTTATTGCTCTTCTTATGTATTCTACATTTTACACGCATAAATTAAGTCATATACCATAATTGTATCAACTACGCGCTCATATGTGCACGTTTCTTTTTATTTTCTTCAAACATGAATGAAAGTATGAGAATATAAACACATATAAACGTAAAATTAAATATTACATAACTGTGTAAACTGGAACAATACGATATAAGGTTTTTTTTTAATTTAAGAAAGGAGATACTATATTATGCGGCTAACTAGTTTAAACAAAAAAAGAAAGAAAAGCAATCCTGGCAACCGAGCATTCCGTAAAAAAATAACACACGAAACTGTATTTAGCGATATCATTGCATAAGTGGGATATTTCCTGCAGCTCCTGCATAACTCGGAGTTGCTTTTATAAATTTATTTGTCGCTTATTTTTAAGCGAAAAAAGATATTAAATCCTATAACAAAATTATATTTTCTTCATGTAAAAGGTATTTGTAAATAATTTAATACGAATATCTAACTAGATGCAAATAAGATTAAGAATGTTTCAGCAAAAAGTAGCCAAAATGTGTATAGCTTTATACCTAATGAACATGTAACAATATCATTAAAAACAAAAGTTGTTTTTTTATAATTAGTTAATTGTTAAGCAAGGCTCTCTTAACTGTTAGATATGTTTGAATTCCCAAAAGAAACAACAAATCTTAAAGCATAGAATACAGTTAAGGCATGAGTATGTTATGTGGTCTGCATGCTTATAAATACATATGTATATACAACTGGTACTGAGAATTGAAAATCGATATAATAAGTATGCACGACTGCTTATAATTATTCTAGGTAGTTGTTAATATGGTTATTTCTTCACTTATAAATCTTCCTATTGTTACAGATAGTATACATGATTGTCAGATAGACGTTAAGCAGTCTGTGGATAATGTTATAGACTTACAGAATCGTAAAAAGCACAGCATTATACTTCAGGGAGTGAATGAACTGAAAAATTAATGAATCATAGTTTCTATTTGTGCATGTATATCTGTATTTTTAGGCACTAATTTATAATATATATATATATATATTAATAATCACGTAATGCTTTAATACAACCGGTTAGAGATTATTCATTATTATAACCCCCGAAAATCTAAACATTCAACTTCAAATACTGGAACGAGTGTAATTGCTGAGTAAAGCTGAGTAAATCAAATGTGAGATTACAATACAGTCTTTACAGTAGATAGCTAATGTTCGTTAACACGTAATTTTTCTGGAGCAATTGTTGAGCAGCTTTTGAAATTAATTGTGGGTCGTTCAGAGGAATCAGCTAGTCAACAACTGGTACTGGATTTATTTTCATAAATCATTACATGCAACGGAACTTGTTTAGATTGTAAATATGAGAGTGTCGAAGTCTAGTAAGTTTCAAATACTATTAATAAATAGTAATGGAAAATACTACAAGCATTAACTTGATATAATAATATAATATAATAATATACACATTTATTGAACCTGCTCTATAGATACATAATAATAAATGACAAATAAATAGTAAATGACAAATAAATAAATACATAGTAATAAATGCTAAATTAAACACAGAAGTACATAGTACTTGTTTGTGCATAAAGGAAACAGACTAGACAGTCTCTAAAAAGTACCAGCATACACCATCCGGATCCTGAGATCCTGAGAGAGACGTACACACACGTATACGAATCGTATACTACAGACGCTAAGTATGCAATTGCATCTTGTGTTGAAACTCCGTCCCGGAACCCATATTGTTTCCCGGAGAGTATGATATATTTTTGTATGAATCCCGAAATACGCACTTTTAATATTTTTTCAAAAACTTTTGCTATATTCGAAATAAGCGTTATTGGCCTGTAATTAGTCGTAACTGATCTATCACCTCCTTTGTATATGGGATTGATTAAGCCTATCTTAAAAGCATTGGGAACTACTCCATTTTCAAACATTAAATTTATTAAGTAAGCTAATGGTTCCGATATATCATTCGCAATCTTTTTTAAGACACTCGCAGGAAGTTCATCAATCCCCGGCGCGGCGCGCGTCCGCAGTAGCAGAATTGTTCTATTGACTTCATTGTAATCAGTGGCTGAAAGAAAAATTGTGTTATTGACCGTTGTAACATTATGGTCCATTTTAGGGGGCTTCGGGATATTCTTTGCAAGTAATTCCCCTACGTGTGCGAAGTGATTATTAAAGGTGTCAGCAATTTGCCGTTCGTCTGATGTGTTAGTGGTTTCATTTAGTTTTATGGTTTTTATTGGCTCGTTTGTTAGTTTATTCTCATTGCATATACGTTTTACACATTGCCACAGTTCTTTTGTTGTGGAGCTATTGTTGTTATTTTGATCTCTGTAGTATTTAATTTTTGTGTTCTTTATAATTAAATTAAGTTTGTTTCGATATTTCTTGTATTCCCCTTGTAAAACTAAATTTTCAGGTTGTAGTTTGAGGTTTTTAAACAATCTATTTTTTGTATTTATACTCGGAATTAGTCCATTAGTAATCCAACTACTCCGCTTTTTTCCGTTTGTTTTATGATTACTTGTTTCGTATTACCGTTAATATAACATTTTAATGTACTTATGAAATAATTCGTAGCCGAGTTCACGTCACCCATCGCGTATAGCTGTTCCCATGTTTCGCGCGACAGATCTCTATTTAAGCTGTTGTAGTCTAAGTATTTTTTGATATTATTCGCTCGATTATCTGCGTTTTTCTGTAATTTCTTATTTATATGTAACATCACTGTAAAATGATCTGTAACGTTGTATTCGTATATAATAGGCAACAGGGAAGGTTTGTTTCCTTTAGTATTAACAAATATATGATCAATGCATGAGCGCGAGGAGCCGACTACTCGCGTGTCTTTATTTATATATGATACAAAGCCAAAGGTATTTAGAATATTAAGATATTCATGCACAAAGTCGTCCTCTTTTTTAATATCTATGTTAATATCTCCGATAATAATTTGTACCTGTGAGGAGGTGGTTTTGGTTGTGAGTAAGTAGTCATTGAGATCATTGTTAAATGCATGGAGGCATGTAGAGTTTATAAGTTAATGGATCTTGTAATAGTACCATGGTTTTTTCCATGTAATCAGTTTTATCCTTAGCTACAGTGCAGCCTCCTTTGTCAGCCTGAATGATGAGCAGGTTAGGATGTTCTCTCAGGAATTTTTTAGTTTTATGGAAGCAAGAGTTGTAAATGTTAGTTTTCTGATTTGAAGAAAAAGATCACAACTTTGATTTTGATAATGTCAAAGTATTAGACTCAGATACCAACTACAAGAAGAGAATCCTCCTCGAAATGTTTCACATACAAAAAAAATAGTACCGTCAATTTTAAAACAGACACTAATCAATCAAGTAACATGTACTGCAACACTCTGCAATGCAACAATAGTTGAATTATTTTGGTACCACCTGTATTTTCAATCAGCTATTCTCGATGTATTTCCATCTCGATGTCTTCGTTTTTTGCTTTGGTTTTTTCACTTCTGTACCTATTTCGTATAACTTGCATTTATCAATTTTTACAATTTAAAATATCAGATCTTGTTTGTCTTGTGTACGTTAGTTTTCCCTTCTGAATTAATTTTACTGTAAATTTTCAAATGTTTTTAATTTAAATTAGTTACTTCAACTTTTAAAACTCGTCAAAACAATTTTAATGTAGTTGACCATGTTGAATTACGTTCGTATCAAGTATGCAACTTATATCATCTACACTGTAAGTATTCAATTAATTTTGAATTTTTTGGAGAATATTGTAAAAAAAAACCCTTTTTAAATATTTTAGTTTATACTCCTGAAGAAGTTCTGAATAAAGAGCGAAATGTTGAGTTTATGAAAAAAGGAGACTCCTTTTTCTTGTAATCACCACAGACCGATTACCCGTTTAAAAAATCCTGGCTTCCAAAAAATCTAATGTTTGTCAATTGTATTTACAAAGTGGAAGCTGAACATCGTCGAAAAAGAAGTTGCTGAAATAGAGCAGTAAACTTGGTCTGTAACACGACAAACAAATACAGAAACGTATGATAGGTATATTCTACCAGAAATGAGGAAGAACCGGCCAAGGCGTCTCAATTTGCAAATTGCAATAATTCAAAATTATTACAGAATCGATAAACTTTCTGTTGTAAAAAACATTTTATTCTTAAAAATGTCAAATCATTTACACCACAAAGACAAAGATTACGGAAAACAGTTCTATTTCAAATCTTGCAATTGGCAACGGGCCTCTGAATAAAACATTTCAAACTTAAGATGAATAAACGGGGTTAGAGGTTATATCAAGGAGAAGACAAGTAAGATAAACATGAACAGCCAATAAACTTTCACGAGATGTATAAAAAAATATTAAAGATCATATCGACAGTTTCCCTTTAACAGAGTTACATTACTGTAGCAAATGGTTTCGAAGAAAGTAAATGATGCATTTATGTAAGATGATGCGCTTGAAAACGTGTAAGTAGTTGGACAGAAATAAATAAATGAAGCAGGTAGCAATCTCAAAATTAGTATGTACTATGTTTGTAGAAATACCTCATAAATTTACCTGAATATATAATGGAAGTATATATTAGGTTTTTTGTAACACTTGCAGCAGTCAAAGTCAAGTGCAAAATGTTCTTGTGATACTATTTTCTTGATTATAAAGTTCACGAATCTGGACACACTATGATGAAGTGTGTAATATATGTACATAGTAGTTATTTTTAAAATTCTTAGGTTCAAGCGAGATAAGAAGAAGACTGATCACTGCAGAAACCCAATAATAACAACCTCTTCAAAATGCGTCATTCAGGAGGAATTAATTTGTACATTTTATGTCCTGAATCTTTTCAATATAGATCAACAAAATGATGCATAGAATCAGTCTCTTTATTCTATAACACAATTATTATGGATTTTTGTGATTAAAGTACTTACTTAATAAAAAAGTTAAAGTACGATAAAACTAGTCAAGAGCAAAGAAGTAGAATTATATTTCAACATAATCATGGACAAATTGAATTTAACTGAATTAAAGAAATTGAACTGTTCCTGTTGATATTTCTTGTTAATTCAAAAAATTAGCACAATTTCAACCTCTCACAGAATGATTTCGATAGCCATTTCCGTATATCCTTTTCAAGATAATATATTGTGCCAAAAATTGAGAGGCGTTTCCAAATCATTTAAAATCATTTCTGCTTCGACAATTAAAATTCTAATCTCTCCCTCCTTTAGTATCTGAATATTGTGGTAAGAAGTGTTTTGCTTCGTTGCTCCTGATTTGAAATAGTTTACAATTGAATAACTTTTTGTATCCCCCTTGCTTTTAAGTAAATACTGTAGAATTTTCTTTATTTTTTTTGCAATACAAAAATATAATTCTCACCTTTATATGTTATACTAAAGTAGTACCTACTTTTATCTTTAAAATATATCTAAATACACTACCGTTCACGGTGGTTTTATAAATTAAAAACAACACTTACGTAAACTACCACATTTCTAACGATAAATGATTCGTAACTACATATACTTGCATGCTCCAAAAAAGTAGATATTTAATGACACACCACCAGTAAAGTAGAAATTACAATATTACTCACAAAATTTAATTATTGATGTATATACATATTATTATGTTGTGTTTTACAGCTATTTACAATTAGAAAATTTCTGTGAAAATTACTATATTATCTGTTTGGTTGATATTTAAAATATAAACATTTTTCATGGTTATATAACTCTGTTGTACTTAAAGAACAATAGCAGTCATAATTTACTTTTCTTAACATGTCGGTTACATGCAATTTAACTTATACATTTTTTATCAAAAAATCAACAGACAATAGTATCATGATTCGCAAAATTATTATCCTATTCCAAATTTAATTATTTCACGCAAGGAAGCGCATATTTTTGTTAAAACGAATGTGTCATCGTAATCTTGACATTAGAAAACCGTATATAGTAATTACCTACAGCAGATACAACACGGAAATAAGTGAAATGTGAAAGAATAGCTTCTACTTCTTCCTCATTCTGTTGCATTCTGCGTTAATTAAATTAAAATAAATACGTTCGGTTTCGCATTTAATATTTACGCAATGATGCAGAAAATTTAATGTTACGTAAGCATTATGATGGTGATTCATAAATCCAACTAGTAGAGCAATGAGAGACGACCTTAAAAATTAATTATATTATACGCATTGTAACAAATATTTCTAATGTTCCAGTTTCACATAGATTTTTTAAACAAAGTTTCGTTTTAACTTTCCACTTTTCACATTTTGCTCTTGAGCTTTTTTACGTTTTTCGTTTTCTTTTCTTTTTTTTTTATTTTAACTTCCTTGTTCTTGTTTTCTTCTGTTCCCTTTATCTATTATTTTTGCTCTTTTTCACTCTCTGACAATGCAATCCATTTGACATCCATTAGGAGCACGCAGATAGAGATTCTTTATTTTTTTGGTGGCGATAGGCGGTTTAAGAAAGTGTACTGTATTTACCGTCATCCAACTGCGTATCAGTGATTCGGCATGTTAGGATCAGGAGGTGAAATTCCTACGAAATTGTAGCTACGTGTAAACATTCTTTCGCGATGGTTTAAGATTCTCTACTTCCTTATAGTAAAAGCCCAACAAATTTTAGTGTATTGCATCTAAACCATTTGCTAATATTAAAGCTCCAGAAGGTTAAAGCATATCGTAGATGTGGGGTGACTAGAGCTAGCAAACAGTTCCAACAGTAAGACGAAACACGCAAAATCTTCCCTTTTGACTACTGAGCTTTAAGGTGGCACAATATCCAAAAATTTGGAAAAGGTTTTTATAGAGCATGAAATTTTCTGCAAATCAATCTCGCACAACAATATTCTATATAGTTTTTGAGTTACACTAATTTGAAATATGTTAATGTTGGCGCTATTGGCCAGTTCAAGAGATGAACAAAAATCAAAAAAAAAAACCCTTCCTTTGCTTTAGTAATAATTTTAGCGAAATAATTATTTTAGCATCGAACTAGTTTTATTTTGCATTGATAATAAAACAAGATCTCTTACATTATACATAAAACTCTTTATAATAGCATTTTCGATACTACAGGGTGTTCCGTTTTCACTGAATACAACACAACTTTGTTATTCTAAATACAATGGTATAATTTTTTTTCAACGCAATCGATTCTATGCATTATTTGAAAATATTTTGTACTAGGGTTCCCTAACTCTAAATTTAACTGTTTCGAAGATATTTACAATTTTCCGTAATAATTTCTTATTGCACCATCTTAAAGAAAAATTAATATTGTAAAGCCCTTTGAAGAGTAAGATATCAAACTTCTGCAAACGAAAGTAAATTTATGTAAGATACTGAGAACTCTCATAACTTTCAAAAAAATTTATACAGGGTGTGCAGAAATTAGCCATAAATTCAGATACCGTCAAAAATTAAAAATTCTCTTTTTGTTAATGGCACATAGTACTTTTTATTGTAGTGCCTAATTCAGCAAGAAATTCTATATCGTTTCGTATTAAGGTCTCATATATCTATTTTTATAAGTTTTTGAGTTATTAGAGATTATTGGGTCCAACTACGAAAAGTATACTATTGATGTTGTTTTTTGACCGTTTTTAAAAACCTAAAATTTTTACAGGTTTTTCGGTCTTTTAATAATAAAAATCTTTATTTTCAATATTTCGTCACAATTCTGTGACTTCTTCAGGAAATTATATTATTTAAAAAAAATTTAGATTAACGTCGAGTTTTAATCTAAATTCTAAAAAACCGGTAGAAAATTTTATTGTTTAAGGAAAGTATACTCATATCTGTTATTTTTTTCTCATAGTTAGCTATGAAAATAAAATATTTCGGTAAGAGTTGCCAAATGAGTGACAGTTTTGTTGCTTTTCATTTACACCAAATCTCACTTGCTCTCAGTTAGCCACATGTTTAGTTAGTATGGTCGAATTTTGTGTCGTTTCAAAATTCGAAAAATGGTCTTTTATAACTTTAATAGATTTAAAAAGTCGATTTCAATTCTTTTAAATTTCGCTACGGTCATAGCTTGTGGATATTTCTCATTAAATGCACGACATATTCTTGCTACTATCCTATATCATTTACCATGGATATAAAATTAATTTAATATATCAGTATTAGTGTCATTTTGGTGATTAATAGTCATATTGCGCGGACCAACGAGTCTACTCGATAAACTGTCACTCATTTGACAACTCTTACTATATACTTTCCATAGTTGGAACCAATAACTAACTAATAACTTAAAAAATAATAAAGATAGGTATATGAGACCTTAATACGAATCGATGTAGAATTTCTTGCTGAATTAAGCGCTACAATAAAAAGTACTAGGTGCCATTAAAAAAAAAGAATTTTTAATGTTTGAAGATATCTGAATCGGTTGCTAATTTCTGGGGGGATATGGTACTTGGACGCACTAGAGAGACACCCTGTACATTTTTGTTAAATTCTAAACAAAAATAAATGTCTATTGATCTATTGATTGTCAAGCAGACGAACTTATAATGCAGCAAGAAATTCTGTCAGATGGCTCCTAACTAATTATTGCATTATATTAAATCTCTAAAGCATCAATATCTTAGTATATTTACTGCAAACGTGTAAAAAAACATCACGATTAGAATTAACAAAACCTTTAACGAAACATACAGAACCAAATTTCACAAAAATTCTTAGAATACTGAAAAATGTTTGCCAAAGAAGAGTCATCTATGGAAGCTGCTGTGACAAGCAGCAGTTCTCTGGGAAACTACTATTTTTATATGAATCAGAAAACAGCACGCACTAAAAGAAGTGCCACATATAATAAATAAATATTTGTGAAGATTGTCCGCTTAGAGCAAGTACCTGCACAAATAAAACTGGACTAGAGTTGACAATGATTAAATAACTACATGAAGTTTCCTATTTCGTTAGAATGTCTTCCATGTATGCTAAAAAATAACAATTCTGACTGTCCATTTTGGTGTGCAACTTTAAGTCTCGAAATTTCTGAATAAACTTATTCGTCCTGTCAGCCGATGCATAGTGCGGGGCATACGGTCTGGGATTTTGGAATTTAGCAATTAACAACTGTGGCACATGTCACTAGATAGGTACTTCAGCCCGCAACATTATCTACGTCGAGATAATATTGTAACAAAGCCATAGAAATGCATTTACGCACACGTTGTAATAGTAATTTTAATAAGCAATGCAGCTTAGGAAACTGCTAGAGCTGAAGCTACGGCAAAAATACCATAGAGTCGGTAGTCGCTTTCTAATCGTCACATGTTTGGCATGAATACAGGGTGTAAGTGTTTTGAGTAGGTACCATGTTTCAAAGTATTTTGTCAAATAATTCACTAAAATATCGTTTGATGTAATCTAGAGCATTTCTATTCATACTGAAACGAAATAAACGACAGGAATCATACGACTTAATTGTAGGAGGCAGTTTATTCTTTAAAAGTGCAACGTCTGCAATTTTCTTATCGATGCCGCAGCCTTCAGCTGCTGTGAAACACATCTATTTGTATAAAGTTATGGTAGGTCATATTTCAGCGTTGCCAAAGCTATAGACATTTTGCATGTACTTCGATTTCTTTTTCTTTAACCTTACCTTAGATTGTAGAACAATTTTCTATAACAATTTTTTCTTTATATTTACGTGATGAGTCCATTGTAAAATTCGCACTTTAAAATACTTCTGCCTAAGATAGCGCGATTTAAAAGTTGGGACGCCTACTTCATAATAAACTTTTTTTAATCCTATTTATTTGCTCTATATGGTCGGAAAATTTTGGCAGTAAAACTCCTTACACCCTGTATAATGAAGCAATATTAATAGCGCAAAAAAGCCGGGTATCTAGGTTCTTGATGGTATTTTATTAATGATTGAATTAATTACAAAAACTACTCCAGACAGTCGACTTAATCTTTTGTTTTCCGTAGATATACTAACATTCCACTATTTAAGCAATTAAAATTCAATTGTTTTTTCTATTATCTTGAATGGTTAACGCTAGTAATCTCTCCTTACCGCTTATGCGAATATAACTCTTTTAATTTCCTGAATAAGTTAATACCGATTAAAAAACCGCAAAAATAAATACCAAGAATCTTTCCATTAAATTTCCTGTATATACCATTATACAACGCATTTCTTAAGAAATTATTAATTATAATATCTACCATAGAAGATATCAATTTCCTCTTCTTTGTGTGTCACTTTCTTCGCACTTAATTTTATAAAAATATTCTAGGAGGTCTAGGACTTCTCTAGGAGCTCGGACTTTCAATTTATATACCAATTGAATAAATATTCCCCCCACAATTCTAAGAATAGAACTCGAACACAGTTCTGCATAAAAGGACAATGAGTAATTTTTATCACTTCATTATTCAGGTTTTAGTTTTAGATGATAGGCTTCATTATGCAAATGCATATTATTAGAAAATGCTCTAGAATCTGAGCCTGCAAGAAAACCCCATTGCCTTTTTAACATTATTATTCATCTGTTAGAGTAGAGAGTTCTATCAACATACATATCAGCTGCAAACTAAAACAACCAACTATGGATCATTTTAGTCGCGGTATGTGAGTGTGCAATTGTGCATGACGGACCTGTTTCCGTCAATTCGTTTCATATTTTCATAACATTCGACCGGTACAACGCCTCGCCGTACCGTACAACAACGCAGTTCTGCATACCGGCAATTCATAACTTTCACCAACACCCGCTCGCCATATAGTCCCTCGAGTAATTAGATTGTTGCTCGCAGTTCTGACTGATAGAGTTATGATTCAAATGACCGACCTAAGAATTGTCTGCGAGGCTTATTAAGTGTATAATGATACGTATAGTTAGAGGACAGTGAGTGGCTGTACACTTTATCAAATGCGTGTATCGGTTAAATTCTTGTAACTAGAGTTATAATTATTTTCTCGAAAGTAAGTTGCATATTTATTAACGTTTATTGTTGTGGGACATGTTTTTCAGAAAATACTTTTCATTTTGCATTAACAGTAGAATAATTAACTTTGCAGATTGTATTATAGAATGTAACAAATTTAGAATATACACAGAATTATTATTTTCTATTCAAATTAGTCTAATATAGCATCGATTTTAAAACCCTTATAAATAAATTCAGTGGGGTTGTAAAAAGGTATGGTTCTGGTAATATAATTCATTGGTTATCCCATTAAACGATGGTTCTGGAAGGTGCAGGTGCAGCAGCTTTCTAAGCTGCATTTTTTTTACAAGACTACTACTGCAGCCCTTGCTATATAAAGTGTGTAAATGTGTTTCCATGGCTTTGTTACAACATTACTCTCTATAAAAATATAGCGCTGTTAATTATGTTTCTGGTATTTCGACTACTGATCTAACGAGACGTTACCACAAAAAAAGGAAACCAACCCACAACTGATGTGACAATTCATATGTCGATTTGCTGCAGCATTTGAAAAACACAATAATTAAAACTGTAGGGCCTTCAGATAATAGAGCCGCCTAAGGGACGTCCTGAACGTCCAAGGTTATGCAGATAACCTGATCATTACGATAAGGCACAAGCTTGAGGAGATTGTGACTAATCAGTATCAATCTAATCAAGACAAAATATGATTTATTTACTAAAAGGAGGAACTATTCCTGGGATACATCACTCCTAAATAGATACTAATATACTCCACCAAAACCAAATATCTGGGAATAATCGAAAGGTGAGCAAAAAATCACAATGGTTTTTTAGGAGATACCAAAGATTATTGGAAAAAACCTGGAGGCTAAAACCAAAAATAGTACATTAGTTATACCAAATGGTAGTATGCCCTATGGTCACCTAGTCTACTATTGAAAACACAAAGCAAACCAAATTGTAGAAACTGCAACGGCTTGTCTGTCTGGGAATCATACGGACAAGACGATACTTGTACAGTGATGTGCTTTAGTACTGACTCACCCCTCGAGGGCAGTCGCCTATCTATCGTTTCTATTGTACATAAGGGTTATATTTATAAAGTTTTATTACACTTTGAGTCAGTTTTAATGCACATCACTGTACAATTGCCTTGATGGAAGTACTGTTAAGGCTAATACAAATACAGATACTAGTTAAAAGAATTGTCGTTCTTAGTGTACACCTGTTGGAATTACCATTGTGAAATCGTTAAACAATCCAACAAATAACATGTCAATCAAACTAAATCATTCACAATGCTATTTGCAAGCAAAGAGTTGTGGTGAACTAAAATTGAAAAGCGGATTACTTGTCTGATAAACATACGCATCCAAGATGGAAGTGGTTAGAATTAGAATTCACGATCCAAACACCAAGCTCCAGAAACCATGAGCGCTATCTCCGACAAACATTTATATATACATATTTATTGATATCATACAACTTTCAGACTAAACAAATTTGGAAAGATCGAAGCGATGTTACAGCTGGTCACATAACTAAAGCATTCCTAATAGAGCACTCTAATGCTAAGCAAAATACTAACATCAGTCAGATAAACTTGCGAAACAGAAACTCAGTACACATTTCTTTGAACTAGAATCTTTGTTTGGCTTTTTCAGAAGACAGCTTAGGAAAGAAGCCCAACAATATGGATCGTCCTTCAATAAACGAAAAAATGTATAACCTTTTGGTGAAATAGCAGTAAGGGGCTACCTGATATTAGAAACGCAAAGTTAAGCATAGTTACTGAGCTTTTAATTGGTCATTACCCTCTCAAAAAGATGAGCAAAGCAAAGGATCAGCACATATTTCGATTTCGCGAACTTAGAACTAAGACCCCCAAGTCCGGCTAAGATTTCCAAAGTTTTGATTCACGAAGTGTGATTACTAAATGTTTTTTACACCTTTGTCTCGAATATCATGTGTGATGTTACCTCTTCCTTTTCTGAAATACTTTTTTTACCAGTTTACTGGTTTTGCCAATCCTGAATAGAAACTGGATAACTTGCTAGCAATTATTTGTGTTTGACAAATTATTTACATTAAAGTAGATTTTTATCTCTTTGAAATTGAAAATATTTTTAAACAACACATACATTCTGTCCTTACTTGAGTTAATAAAAAAGAAGTTGTGACAACACTATTTTACGCCACCAAAAAATCTTTAAAATAAACGATACCAATTTCGCAAGTTTTTATCACAATTGCAATAAATTTACTCATATATAATAATATTCAAAATTTATAGATTGCCTACATATATAAACTGCACGTTCTGCTTATATAATAGACACATAAAGAATGAAGGCCGTTCAATTCTTAATCGCTCTCATTTTGGCAATGTTCGACATTTTATCTTTTTTACTGCTAACCGTTACTGTTACCTAGATTCTCAGAAAAATGGAAAAAAGGTAACTTGAAGTTCACGTTACAAAATCTCAATTGTGCGCAGACTATAAAATGTTTTATAATTTTAATCAATAAGAAACTAGATTGCATTGCCAGATAAGTTCTGTCTGTTTCGTAGTGTCATGTCTCTCGAAATAAGTAAAGCTTGGCTATTAACTTAGATAACCATAGCACTTTTTTATTCTTTGAAATGAATAATAAATCGATTCCGTATTAATTTTAATATACGCTTTTAATATCACAGTTTTTTGTCCCCCGTATAAAATCTTATTTTGCAATAGGAGATAATCGACTTTAAAAAATAATGTGTAACGTAGAAGCCGTAAATACAGTACAAAATTGGTCGTTCTTATATAACAAACATATTTAATACGGTTATGATTTTACTATCACTTGAATGTGAAAAAACTGTAATAATCTCCTTGACATAGATAACATGACTGCAAGGAATGTACTACTAAGTAGATAATAATACAAAAAAAAACGAATATCCTAGTAAGCGCGACTGTTGTATGTTGACTATTATAGATAACATACGTTTATATCTAATTTATATCTAGATTATTTCACGTAATTGGTTCTCAGTCGATAGATAATTTAATAGATCACATGCGAATACATTGTATCACCAGTATTAATAAGTAATCGATTCTAACGCTTAGCTTCTTATATGGTATAAATCACAATCTGTCACAGTTGCACGCACGAGTGAATGGACCTTATACACCTAGTATATAATTTTTGAAAATAATTTGTCTATTGTTGCCTAATTTTATAATAAAATAATCTAAATCGTGAGGTGTTGGTTTCATAGTTGTAATATGTTGGTCACGCATAGTGTAAACTAAATAAACCAATATTACGCATTAAATAAAATGTTATATAGTATTTGTTTTTGGCAGTATTGCACTGTATTGACATTCAGTCAGGCATTACAACCGTATTTAAAATTAAATTCCTTCACGAAATTAGTGCAAGTCAAAAATCTTGCTTACTATCAACTCCCACGAGTTTTGCTATTGTATACTGTACAGCGTAATAAATAGTAATAATGAAATTGTTTGCATAGTAATTTAGTCAGTATAGCACTTGAAACATTGTGGTATTTTAATATGTAACTTTGCGTTAAAAACAAAGCATCTGTACTATCTCCCAATCCGTAAATAATAAATGATGACCTTTAAAAACTATATCACAACACACAATAACTAGTTCTATTTACGTTTACTACGTCGCGAAATGTCATTTGCTAGTCTGCAGAATTATTTAATTATTAATTCCACTCTTAATAATAGTTTTTAAGATAGGTAGGTTCTTGTCCCACTCGGGTTGATCTTCATAGCAGGGGACTCGTCTTGGGTTCTACCAGTTTTGGACTACAACCTGGCACATGATTTTGATGTTTCATGGTTTTATTTGAATTTTATTCTAAAATATTCCAATTTCTCGTTCCTTAAGTGAATTGTGTCTGCTCTGGAAATCACTTAACCCCAGTCTCATAATTTTTATATTACACGGTTTGATCTATTTTTTTCCTTCACTTAGGTTATGGAACTTAAAAGAAGGTCTGGTTTAGTGACTTCGGCTATAGTTACTACTGATAATAGATAACAACTGTTTATCTGAACATAAAGGTAATTACAATAAATAATGTACTAACAATGTTTCAGATTGGAATATTCAAAAACTTTTCTGTAGTGGCCCTGCATTAGGTACCAGTTTGTAACATTATCCTTATAACTATAAATGCAAGCTAATCTCTCCAAGCTCGGATATTGACATGTGCATAAAATGCTGATAATTTTTTTGTCTCTATCCTTGTCTGTTATCTATTTGCGAGGATAACAGGATACCTAGATCCGTAGGCAAAATTACGAGATAACGTTTAAAAATCGATATCTCATGTAATTCATTTAATTTAATACGTATGCATTCAACCGAATACTTCATATATATATTACTCAATCAATTCCGCATATTAAATTACAGAATGCACGTATTACACTGCTTTTGCAAGTCAACTATACTTAATATTGGCATGAAACACGTTTTCACAGCTATAAAAAGCTAGTCGCAGTTTTACAAATTTTTTAATCTGAATTTCCCAACGAAAACGAATGAGGCCGCATATGCTCGTATTTATTTTGCATGGAATAATATTACCGCGAATAGGTATACATTTAGTAGATCTACAATCTCTCGATTACCATACTCGAAGTGCGATATTGAACTTTAGTTGGTTTTGTACAAATTAATTATTTGAAATTCAGATTAGAAGGGATACTATTTTCATATTCGTATTGGTATAAAATGGCTTAACATTAGAACCGTAAATGGATTAAGAATAAGCATTTTTGTTTCTTTGGCACCCTAAACTATAAATGCAATAGCATCTGAAGCTACGTATATATGGGGAGTTCATTCAATATTGAATGGATGCAGTTTCAAATCAAGAATGAATGGAACACGTAAAAGGAGATGTTCAAATCAATCAAATAGAAACAACTCGGCCAAATAAAAACGTAACTTTAGCTTATCACTGCTTTGTGCAAAGCAAGTCGCCGGTAACAACAGCCGGTAACCAGATGAATTATCACTGAAGCGGTTGTTTTTTTTTAGTGCCAAAAGACGTCAAATTTGTTTTGTTGGGAGACACATCTGCGTTATTAATTTAGCCTTCTAACTATATTTCCCTTACCAGGAGGCTACCTCCTTCCCTTCTCATCATAGGGAACTGTCGAGTGATACCTCATTTGAAAGGCAATTAAAGTCTCTTTACAGCGATGCCATACTTGCTAGAATTTACTCAAATCATGGACAATAATACGAGGAAAGACGTTTATTTAACATTTACCAGAAAGATACAAAAATAACTGAAAGGTTTTGGATTTTGCATTGACTGAACTTAAACTTTGTTTTGAAAGATATATGAATAACATGGAAACGAATATTGTTAATAACAGCAAACAATTTAGGGCGTATATAAATGGTAAAAAACCATCTTCCAATATTCGGCAAACAATGAATTTCAACTTAATAACAAATTCTGACTCGCAAGAAATTTCAAATTTGTTTGCGCATTACTTTCGGTCCGTGTTTGAGCCCTATACGAGTGATAATATTGTTATGTCTCAGGATACTGTATCGAGTGACACGCTCAATTGTATTGGTTTTACTGCAGAGGATGTTAGAGATCGCCTGAAAGCATTAGACTATAACAAGGGATCCGGTCCTGATGGATTGACACCCTTTTTTATCAAAAAATGCGCATTATACAATGTTTTACCTCTTATATTTAATATATAAGAAGGCCATAAATACTTGTTCTTTTCCAGAACGTTGGAAATCCTCCCATGTAACTCCGGTTTTCAAATCAGGAAACAAAAAAGATGTCACCCACTTCCGTTCCATAAGTATCCACATTTGCCAAGGTGTTCAAATCCATACTTAGTGATCATCTGTTGCATCACATTTTACCTATCTTATCTGAACGACAACATGGTTTCATACCTAAGCGATCTACTGCGACCAACTTATTATACTTCACAAATTTTATATCATCAGCAATAGATAGTAAGCTGCAGGTAGATGCAATATATTCCGATTTCTGTAAGGCTTTCGACAAGGTAAATCTTTCTCTATTAGTTAAAAAATTGAATTACTATGGGGTTGTTGGAAATGTATTAAATCTTTTTCAGTCGTATTTAGTGGGGAGATACCAATATTAGACTGTAATTAAAATCTAGTGGAATATTGATCTACCCCTCCGGCAACATTTTAAACATTTCGACTATTGTATATCTGTGGTCCAAAATTTCAAACCACTTAACTATGAGGAAATGGTATAGGTAATCAAGTAATTGTAGTTGAACTGACAGAATTTTTCAGAAAGTTGACCAAAATGTCCGTTAGAAAAGCATACATACATACATACTACAACATTTCAAATCGATTGGCTAAATAGATTCATATTGAATAAATGAATACACTACATATTCTGGTTGCAACTAATGTGTGTAAAATTTCAAGATAATTGTTTAAATGAAAATGATCCGTAATTCTATTCGCAAGTGGTGTAGGAAAGGGCACCAGTAGTAGTGCAGTAAAAGTGGTATGAAACCTAAAACCAAAACATGATACTATTGTTTCATTATTAAATGTGCAAAGCTTCATCTCAAATTTGAAGTAAATCATGTGTAGAAAAAATAAAAACATACAGATTACATTAAATTTTACTTGATTAATTTTTATTTAACTTATTCCAGTTTTCAGGATTTTTCTTTTTGACTAATATTTTATATAACAAGAAATAATAAATATAATAAAGATCACAGATCAGTTATGTGAATACTTTAAATGCATTACACTTGTTGTAAGCATTAATAAAATTGACTAACCACATCACTCTTATTTCTTGACATAAGTAATGTAAATAAGTAAAAATAATAAATTAAGGGTTATACATTACACTGCATCTCAAATTAGCTGATTTCTTCCAGTATGATTACTATACTATCTTTAAAGTAAGTGTAAAGCTAGAGACTTCCATTTTAAAATTATTTTATGTTTAAATGCGACAAATGGTAGTTTTATTTTGAACAAAACGTGTTCTCTATTTCGTTATTTTTTATATTTCTTACTCGCAGAACATCTTATGTCATTTAAATAAAATTTATCGCTGTAGATACTTGTATCTATTTTATATGTATATATTTTACATGTAAACAAATATGTACCACATTAATCACCGTTCTTTCCAGAGTGATATTCAAGGTATTTACTTCTGAAATCCTTTAGAAAGTCCATAAGCATCACACGCATACAACAAAATTTATTTATAATAAATTATCTGTAGGCACGAATAGTATTCCACGTTTTTGTCCCATCGCCTATCCATCAAATTAGTAACATACAACACCTGTTACTTAACAATTTGCCAATATTACAGTTACTTTGTAGAGAAACCGGACTTATTTTGTGCTAATATGTGTTTATAATCTTGGGCGCCACGGTAATTTAACAAATCCCCCTGTGAACCCACAACGACGGACGTTACTGATACCGAAATAAACAAATTAATTCCCCTGACTAGCAAAATGTCGGTCGCAATCGCTCTAACGTAATCAAGGAAACAGATACTTACTTTACAAACTTTCTTATAATCCTATCCTTTACGTTCTCAGGTGCGTGCGGTAAATGGAGGATTTACAGTATTTAAACAATAATTAATGACACAAAGCATGCAATCTGATTGACCACTGAATAAATGAAAATGCAACAAATGAACGAATAACAAATATATTAAACAAAATATCTGAATAAATATGTAAATACAAAAGTTAGAAAATATTAAACAGAATCTTAACATTAACGATGCACCTATCTTACTCTTACTATAACTACTTACGCGTTTAATCTCTAAATAATTACAACGGAAAAATATCGGTATGTGAATATGAACTTTACAACGAACGCGGAATCAATTTAGCTTTAATACCAATGATTCTATTTATTACGAGCTCGTATTCGTAGCATATAATAGTTTATTGGCCAAATACCTGTACGTACGTATTCTTCGCTTATCTGCGTATACTTGCTGGCGTTGATTCGATTCACCAAGATGTCCGCTTCCTTCTTCGCCTAGTCTATGGGCTTCGGGCGTGTCCTTTCTTGTTTGCTGCTTATCAGTATATTTTATTTATGACTTCGTGCGGGGTATCCCCGTGAACACGGCCTTTTTGTACTGACTAATTTAACAAACGCAATAAAACTGGTACACTAACTAGCCCTGAACTGGCAAATATGTATAACTAACTGCGAAGCGAACTACTCTCTGTGGTGGCCTAGCGAAAAGTGTTCTTTTTTAGCGGAGGAAGCGATGCGAATCCCTACGCAGGTACAGCTTACACCATAAGTCACATGTTTTACAGTTAACGGTTAAAACTATTACAATTTCAAACTATTATAATTATATGAATGATTTAACATAGGGAACTTATGTATGATTACGGAATATATTCGAATAGGTGCATTTCATTACTTAAATTATAAATAATATCCTTTACTACATTTAATAAATATCTGTTTCTCTTGTCAGGTTAATGCGATTGAAAAATAAAATAATATAAAATATCGCGACCCGTTACAGTACCCCCCTTACTTTTTTCGCGATACCGTAGCGTCCTCGTTAGTTATCAAGGAAAAAGTAACTAATCACTATTATTTACATATATACAATCCTTATTGGTCTACGATAGGTCCTTGGTCGGTTCTTATGACGTCATAAGTTGGTTCCAATCCGTTGCATATCGTTTATCCGGATCACCTGGCCAACAAGCATTTTCGTCTACGAGTCTCAATATTGCGTCAGGTTTGTCGTGCCGTTGAAGAAATTTCTTCCTGTCTTTTACGAGCGCTGACACACATTTTTCTTCTCGGTATATGATCGAATTGATTCTATGGTTAGGTCTATTAGTCCTATTTTGGTCTTTGATAAGTTGTTTGATCAAGTGTTCAGGTCGTTTGCCTTCTATATTTTCTAAAGTCTTCAGTTGTCTTTTGCAGCTGGTGACATCTATCGCAACGTTATCCTTCCGTTGGTTTTCGGCAAAGTCCAATCTTTGGTTTACGATATTCCGCTGATCACATTGGTCCATCAATACATTGTGTGATTTTGTGTCAGCTGATTTTTCATAATTTCCATGCTCAGGTGTCACTAATTGTGTCTCTAAATATGTTGTCATCCAGTTGTTTGTTTCTTTTTCTACGGCCTGTTGTCTCGCCTTTTCTCGTTCTTGTTGCATCCTATCCCATCTGGCACTTAAGACGTGTTGACTCATTTGGGTGCTCATGGTCATATTTTTTTCTATAGTTGTTTCAATCGGGTATTGCGAGCTAACAGTTTTCTGCTTCAGTACGGACGATTGATCTTCGACTTCCATTCCTACGCTCTTTTCCAAGTCGGTATTGGTTTCTTCTTCATGTTCAGGACAGTTTCTGTTTAAAATGGACGCCAGTTGTTGTAGGTATAATCTTCTATCTCGTATTTGGGTGTCTCGATCAGGTGTATATTTTTGTAATTTAATTCGTTTCATAGGCTCCGCTAATTTTAGGTGCAGAAGGTTGGGAGCTCTTACTTCTGCCTTTCCTCGTTTCCCGAATCGGAGTAAGGTGACGGATTGCGAGGTCTCCTACCTCTATCGTGGCCTCGTGATCTATTAGAATTTCTACCTCTATTAAACATCTGGATGTTCCTGGGGTTATCGCGTCTATCGTCCCCCCTGTTTGGCCTATGATCTCTGTCTTGGATTTTCTCCAGCAGGTTTATTAATCCCTCGGCTGTTTCAATTTTGGCTCCTAATAAGATATTCTCTACTTCAAATGGGAAATGCTTTATCAAGGCTTCTATTAATAGAGATTGACTTATGGGTGGGTCCATATAATGCGTCTTCTTTACCCAGTACCATGCGTGATGGGTCATTGTACCGAAACGGCTATTATAAATTCTAGGCCTTAACAATTCCGCCAGGACCCTCTTCTGGACGCCGTCAGACCAATACATTTTCAACAGGTCTCTCTTGAGATCCTCCCAGGTATGCCACTGGTTTTTCTTACTATTCGCCCATATTGCCACATCACCTTCCAACTGGTCTATGGCAAAGTCCAATTTGCGGTCTTCAGGAGTCGCTCGGATTTTAAAATGTCTGTCCATAGCTTCTAGGAACTCTTGGGGTTGAGTACCTTTATTGCTACCATTATATGTAGGAAGTTTTCAACTTCAACTATTCTCCCTATATTTATCGGCGCTCCGTTCCTAACTCCTTC
This sequence comes from Holotrichia oblita, assembly GCA_023690525.1. NCBI lineage: Eukaryota > Metazoa > Arthropoda > Insecta > Coleoptera > Scarabaeidae > Holotrichia > Holotrichia oblita. The sequence goes on along the minus strand of CM043019.1, from coordinate 42,053,449 downwards.
AACCTTCTTTTCAACTTCTTGCTTGGTCGTTTCAAAGTCATGTTGAATCGCTTCCACTTTTTTATTTACTTCATGGTTAATTTCTTCTCTTTCATCGTTCCATGTAATTTCCCATTCCTTTCTTAATATTGATGTTTGCTTCTGGACTTTTATTTCTAAGTCTTTTTCCAATTTCGTTTTAGTCTTTTCTTTAAACTCTTCCAACTCTTCTTGCATTTCTTCCTGCTTCTTTAACATCTTATTATATATTTGTTGGTGCGATTCTTCAATATCTTTTCTGGTTTGTCTCCTCACGTCGTCTAACTTCCTATTCAATTGCTCACAATTCTTTTCATTTTGTAGTCTTATATCATCTATCTTTTTCGTTTGTTTTTCGGCCGTGTCATCTATCTTTTTCGTTTGTTTCTCAGCCATGTCGTCCATTTTTTTTGTATTTTCGTCCATTTTTCTGGTCATTAGTTCCAACATATCCATAATACTCTTCGGATTATCCCTTGCCTGGGCTAGTGGCATGTCTTCCACTACATTCATTGAGTCCGTGCTTCCAAATTCCTCCTGATCCTTCTGACTAGTAGTATCTTCAACGACAGGTTCGATGGTTGCCATTTCTTCTCTTCTCAGCGTTCTTCCGCTTCTTAGGTACATAAACTCCTTTATTTTATTAATTTCCTTTGTTATTGACAAAAAAAATACCAATATCTTTTTTACCTCTTTATTTAATAACAATATACTAAATACCACGCGGCTCGGATAAAAATGCAACAAAATTTAAAATAATACAACAAGGCTAAATACGAAGAAAAAATCTTTAATTTCTACTCTTGATCACCCCCCTAGCGTGTACATACACTTTCGACACACCCTGTATATGCTAATCCACTAAATAAAATTGCACCTTTATTTATGATCAACACTTTATTTCAAAAACAACACGTTATACTTGACACGTCCGATATAAATATTGTCTAAAACTGTCGTACCCCTCTGTATATTTGATACTCTCTGCACCAAATAATTTTATTGTAACCCGTTCGATACGACACACTCGGTATATAAATCGTCGTCGAAATTGAAAAATTATTAACAAATTTTAATTCCAAAATATCTTAACGCGGCACTATTTTGACTCGCACTGTATATTTAATATTTACTAGCAAAAAATCACGTCTTTATACGTAACCTTGCCTATTTTGGTACGATCAGTCCCTTATGACCACCAGTGTATGTTGAAATGATCCGTCACTTATGACCACCAGTGTATTTCGCGTTTGGTAAAATACACAAAATACTAAAATAAATGTAAAACAACTCCCGAAAGTTCATAAAATAATTTAAACACAGTATTTTACACAAAACATTAAAATTTCACAAATAAAAATTCAAATATACCTCCAAACGAGCCCTTAGTTGGTCGCCATATTGTAGAGAAACCGGACTTATTTTGTGCTAATATGTGTTTATAATCTTGGGCGCCACGGTAATTTAACAAATTTGAACCCACAACGACGGACGTTACTGATACCGAAATAAACAAATTATTTCCCCTGACTAGCAAAATGTCGGTCGCAATCGCTCTAACGTAATCAAGGAAACAGATACTTACTTTACAAACTTTCTTATAATCCTATCCTTATACGTTCTCAGGTGCGTGCGGTAAATGGAGGATTTACAGTATTTAAACAATAATTAATGACACAAAGCATGCAATCTGATTGACCACTGAATAAATGAAAATGCAACAAATGAACGAATAACAAATATATTAAACAAAATATCTGAATAAATATGTAAATACAAAAGTTAGAAAATATTAAACAGAATCTTAACATTAACGATGCACCTATCTTACTCTTACTATAACTACTACGCGTTTAATCTCTAAATAATTACAACGGAAAAATATCGGTATGTGAATATGAACTTTACAACGAACGCGGAATCAATTTAGCTTTAATACCAATGATTCTATTTATTACGAGCTCGTATTCGTAGCATATAATAGTTTATTGGCCAAATACCTGTACGTACGTATTCTTCGCTTATCTGCGTATACTTGCTGGCGTTGATTCGATTCACCAAGATGTCCGCTTCCTTCTTCGCCTAGTCTATGGGCTTCGGGCGTGTCCTTTCTTGTTTGCTGCTTATCAGTATATTTTATTTATGACTTCGTGCGGGGTATCCCCGTGAACACGGCCTTTTTGTACTGACTAATTTAACAAACGCAATAAAACTGGTACACTAACTAGCCCTGAACTGGCAAATATGTATAACTAACTGCGAAGCGAACTACTCTCTTTGGCCAGCGAAAAGTGTTCTTTTTTAGCGGAGGAAGCGATGCGAATCCCTACGCAGGTACAGCTTACACCATAAGTCACATGTTTTACAGTTAACGGTTAAAACTATTACAATTTCAAACTATTATAATTATATGAATGATTTAACATAGGGAACTTATGTATGATTACGGAATATATTCGAATAGGTGCATTTCATTACTTAAATTATAAATAATATCCTTTACTACATTTAATAAATATCTGTTTCTCTTGTCAGGTTAATGCGATTGAAAAATAAAATAATATAAAATATCGCGACCCGTTACAACTTACAGCAGTGATCGATGCTTTTCCGCTAATTTATAATATCAATATTTAGTTTCACATAAGTAGGTGTCAAAATATAATAAATAGAAAAATTTTCTAGTGGCTGGTGATGCTTTGATATTTTGACATTCGAACATAAATCAAGTAAAACGAAAGTAAATTCCTCAAGAATGTTTAAACTTGTATACGTACAGCATTAATCTTTTCCGGCTTTTCAGAACCATCAGAAATCCAGTTCGAAAAAATATACGGCACTTTTCCTTTAAACGATCCATTACGTAATTTAATTAAGGTAATTTATTGCCATACAATCATCTGAATCGTTCATATCAAACTAGTAAAAGGATAATGATGGCGCAAGTGTATCGATAATATTACAGCATGGAGTGATATGATATATGCAATTGATACTCGGGAAGTCATATGTGTAAAATTATTGCTTATACTTATTTAAGATCATAATAAATTCATATCTTCGTTGGTTAAGTGACTACATTAAAGCGAAATGGGATATAAATAGATTTAATACACCAAATATGTACATATAGCTTCAGGCTATTGCATAAATTTCTTTTGACATAATTCAGAATCTATTGAAAAGGAAAGGATAAATTCACATCGTAGTAGCCATATAAGGAAATTAGGGAAATAAATTTATGATTTTGCGATGAGTATAAGCATCGATTTTGGTGAGGTATGTACAGTATTCGCCAAAACAAACTGTCCCGAAAATATAATACACATAACTGCATTCGGTTTTTTTTAATTTTGTAATTTATAATGTTCAAAATGTACTACATCATTACCGCACAGCTAATCTTCATAACGAGTTTAGAGCTTATTGAACATGTTAAAGTATTATTGACATGGTTTTCGAAAGTAAGTAAAGTTTATTATTAGTTGTCATACTTTTCCAATATTTATCAACCAACCTCCTAAGCAAAATACTCATATCGGGAATGAATGATATGGATATACACTTTGACAAAACTATCCGGGTACTTTCTTGTCCGAGTATACCTACAATGAATGTGTGTGGCACAAATATTCCTTGTGCGTAGAATCACCCATAAAGTTTTAGTAAAAGTCTCCTATGCTATGCTGTTGGACTATACCCGTCCATCTGTAAATTTCGTGCACAGAGCAAATTCTTAAATCTCTTATAGGAAGCCTAATTATGTAGTGCCTGTGTAACGATTCTGATTAACACCATCATGATCTGCGGCAAGTTCGAGGGCGTGATATCCGAGAGGATGCAAATCGCACTCGGACTCGTGGAAAGGTGGTGTAAAAGAGAAGGATTAACTGTTAACTCTAGAAAAACGACTATGGTCGCGTTCACTCGAAGAAGGAAGCTTTCCTGATTTCAGTGTCCGGCCATTTTCGCCTCAAAGATACTCGTATCTTCTGAGGTCAAATACCTGAGGGTGGCTTTGGACGCCAAACTGACGTACAAGCCACTCCTGGAACAGGTAACAAACAAAGCCACGAGGGCCTTTTGGGACTGTGGAGGAAAGTTTGGCAAAACGTGGGGGCTGAAACCTATGATGGTACACTGGCTGTACACGAAAGTTATAGTACCTTCTATAACTTATGCATCGTTGGTCTAGTGGCACAAAGCCAGTTTGGGCTATGCGGCCAACGCACTCAGCAAAGTCCAGAGGATTGCCTGTTTAGGCATCACTGGAGCCATGTCCTCGACACCGACTGCGGCGATGAAGCACACAGCAAAATGTAGTGGATGCAGGGGTTTCTCCGGTAGAACGAGAGATCATACCAGCATTACCTACATAGAGCAGACAGTACCACTGTCTATGAGAGCGGACAAGATTTTGCCCGCTTTCAGCTTCAGTGTGGGATACAATGTAAACATCTGCAATAGAGAGACTGCAAAAACTCTCGTTCACAAACCGAGACGGGAAATTTCTCGCTGGTTTGTGGACGCCTCTAAAACGGAGCCATGGAAACTCTCTGACAGTCAGGCTGCCTTTAGAGCACTACAGGCTGTCAGGTTTGATTCCGAGATAGTGCTACACTGCCATCGTACTCTCGTTAAACTGGCGGAACGTCACAACACTACGTTGAGATGGGTGCCAGGTCACTCTGGAATCAGTGGTAATGAAATGGCTGACAAATTAGCCAGAGGTGCCAGTGAGGGACCACTCGTGGGTCCAGAACCTACATGTGGGAACTTTTATGACAGCATCAAAGCCTTTGTCAGATCCGAACTCGCTGCTGGGCATCGCTCCCATTAGAATGCTATGAGCAGGGTCAGGCTGAGGTTACTCACAGGAATCTTAACCGGTCACTGCGCACTAAATAAATACTTGCATCGCATGGGCATAGTAAACTCTCCCCTGTGTAGGAGCTGGGCGAATGCGGAAGAAACTGCAATCCATCTTCTTGCCAACTGCTCGACAGTGCACAGAGAGAGGCGGAGTTACTTCGGGGTCGAGCGCGCCTGGACGATCCCGGACTAAGAAAACTAACTCTCGACCAGGTTATGGACGTCTTTGTCCGAGTGCAACCTGGCCAAGAGGAGTAAAACAGCACGGGGGCACAATAGGCCTTCCTTATGGCCGAGCTTGCCTTACGGTCCTTCCGCCCGTGGTCCCAAAAAAAAACGGATGTTTATTGTCGTTAAAAATAATAACACTTGGTATGCAGAATATATAATAATACCTCAATACAGCACACCAATTTTTAACTCAAGCGCTGCAGTGTCGTTTCCCTACACCAGCATCTAGAAGTTCAAATTCGAGATGTTCAGTTATTTGTCTGTCTAACATTCGATGTAAGGACGTTTCACTCATATATCACTTAATTCACAGTGTACCGTACTTTACTTGACCAACTTGTATGACATTGTCGCCCCACTGAAGTGCCACTTTAAAGTATTTTGTTCAGTTAACACAACCGTTTTCAAACTGAATTCAACGCAAACGTAAGGGTAGTATAACAATTCAAACTCGACAGCAATACTATACAAACAATTCCACATCAGTATGCATTGCTGCATTTGGTGGTTCGGAAGAATAAACTTCTGGAAGCAAAAATTCCTGTACTGTCCCTGCAAGGCGTCTCAGATTTCTCGATTCAAAATTTGACGAAAATCTCTCTCTGAGCGCAATTTTTAGATTAGGAAACAAAAGGACGTCGCTTAGGGCTAGATCTGATTAGTAAGAAGGGTGGTTAAGCTTTCTGATGCCTAAATCTTGATTCAATATCTGACAAACACGTTCTTTTGACATGTTCATAAGCTCTGCTATCCCTCTCGCTCTAATTCGGCGATCATTTAACACCATGTGAACTTTAGCTATGTTATCGTTTGTGGTTACCCTTTTTCGGACGTCCCGAACGCTCATCGTATGTCAACCTTGTACGGCCAGGTTTAAATTGTACTGCCCAAAATTTCACTGTAGTAAATGATGGCACAGAGCTCCCTTTTACAGCGCCCAACTCATCTTTAATTTGCGTTGACGTATTGCCTTCCGAAAACAAATAGTAAATGCTGGCTCAATACAGCGATTTTTCGATTTGCACGTAAACACTCAAATCGACTCATTCAAACGATTGTCGAACTCGATTTTGTCGATTTGCACAAAAACACTTTCATTTTGGTGAATACTTGTCAATAAATGCGCAATCACATTAGCCAGCTTTTATTGACGAGTGCTGTCATCTTTATGTTACGGTCGGAAATATTTCAAACCACCCTCGTATATCGATGATCTTAATTTATTCAAATCTGGTGGTTTTGTACAATAAACCTTCCTTTTAAACGATAAATTGAGTGACCTGGGTAACTACACAATTTCACTTAGATTACCAATCCATCTTCAGCAGAAAATTACATCCAGCTACTCGCATACTTAAAGACCAGAATGGGGAAGGAGTACCATCCTTCAATCCCTAGAAAATTACTTGATGGTCAAAATGACGCAAATTCGCCGGATACTATTTACCAGAAAATCTTCAATCTGCACTCCCAGACTGTGAATCCGATCTTCCACCAATCTGCCTACTAAGGATCACAACCATCGATGTACAGGAATCCGTCTAGCGACTGAAGAACAAATTCACAGCAGGCCATGATTAACATACCATCCTTCTTGGTAAAAGACTGTGCTTTTATTGTGTCCGAGCCATTATGCAAAATTTCGTTTTCCCTGGCGCATGGAAAACGTCTAAGATATGTCCTGTTTTCAAGAAGGGTGACAGAGCCATTGCAAGCAACTATCGCCCTATTACAATTATATACAACTTCGCGAAGGTATTTGAAGCTATTATGTCGAAATACTTATCTCACAATTACCAACCATTCATATGTGCATATCAACACGGTTTTACGCCAAAGCTTTCTAGATCAAAACTACTGTACAGTTTTCAAAATCTGAACTGAAATCAAACACTTATTATGTAAGTATTTTAGTGGGGGAGAGAGCTGAGGCTGAGGATGCAAGAAAATAAAAGTGAGAAAATGGGATAGAAACTTTTCATAATTGAAAAATAACAAAATGCTTCTAGTGATCCTTGTTCGTATTTTTGCTTTCCCTTTGAAACAATTAATTACAAGAAATAGAAACCACCGTCTTATGTACAAAAAAACACATCAAGTATCAATCACAGTAGCAATTTTGTTTCATTGTAGCTTTCAAACAAACAATCAATATTAACAAATTGTATCTATTAACATAAAAAATAATACAGATATCCAGAAAGCGGACATTCGATAAAAGCTTCAAGGTTCTCGAAACGTCGGCATTTATTAATTAATAGGAACGAATATAATATTCTAACAATAAATATTCAGTTTCGATATATGTATATATAAACACGTGCACATTATCATTTATAGAAACATAAACCCAACAATACTTTAAAATTGGTCTGCTAAATTGTGGAATTAAATGAATTCCGTTTATAATTTGTTGAGTGTTCACTAATTGATATTTCGCTAGTTTTATTTTTTTGTATAACAATGCTAGATAAAAATATTTTGCGCAGTCATGTAAATCAAAATTAATTGAATAAAGGAAATAAATAAAACGATACGAAAGAATTGTAACTTAGAATAAGAAACGCTAATTAAAATATAATTGTTGCTATTAATAATCATACAATAAATTATAATGATTCATATTCTACTACTATCTATTAATATATGAACAATATACTATTGTGTTAACTCTCGACTAAACTAGAATATCCACAAGAATCTAGGAGATAAAGTTTCCTATTTTGCTTGTTTATTGTGAAGGATCTCTCGAATAATCAACAAAAAAGCAGCACTATTTAACTGCCAAATTTTGACAAGAATGTTGCAACATCTGTCCGGACAATTTCTTACCCTATATTTATTATATTGATACCTGAACTCAATATTATTTAGACAAATTTTGATTCGAAATCTATAAATTTAAACTAACTAAAATTATCGACATGGAGAGTAGGTTCAATTATGTTGTTATGTATGTTCAGTTTTCTAATGGTTTCAGTTCATTAATGCGTAAAACGATTTTCCTCACTTTCGATTACTTATAATTAATGTTGCATCCTTCTTTTTATCCTTGAGCCAGCAAAACTACAGTATCATTACAAGCACGCGATTTAGCACACCATTGTTGAATGTAGAACGGTTTTGTTCAATCGTTTTGGTCACCAATGATCCTAAACTTACTGTTCTTACTGTTTAGTCTATTTTGCATCAAAATACTACGGTTTGTCACAATCATACTGCGGTGTAACCATTGCAGTCATAAACTCCTATAATAAAATGCTTACTTCTACGAAGTTTTCCAGGCCTTTGCTTGACGGACAGAACATAATACGATCATTTAACTCGTGTCAAGTAAAACAATATAGACAATCGATCTATTTTTTCAAAAAATCCTTTAAGCTTCACTTTTGATAATCAAAGATATTTTGAAAAATTTGCATTTTTCTAATTTCCAGTAACTTTGTGTAACAAACTAAATAATGTAAATTGATGTGTTCGAATATTTTGCAAAGTATAGAGAAAACGTAGGTAGCTAATTTCAACAAAAATTTCTAATGAATAATGAAAGTGTGTCTTCGTTTATATAAAAATTGCTTTGGTTAACAAGTATTACATAATATAATAATAAGATGCGTACAATAAGCGTAAACAACAACTCATTATAAATTGAAATATACGTACACTGTAATACATGTAGGCGTGACAGTAAATACTTGCATGTATAGGTGAAACCACAATACCTTTTCTATGTTGTAAAACACGAGTAAAACAATAAACACTACTTTCATCTAAATCTCCATTTTCCCGATTGTTTACTTCCTTCATATGCGGACTTCCACCATTGTCAATCGAAGCGAGAATTTCTCAAATTATAACCTCCGCAATCGCCTGAGCATGTTAAGCATTATTGCGCACAAAACATAAATATCCGTTTTACGCCAATTAGAAAATTCAACTTACCAATAATTATAGTGCAAGCAATATGTTGTTAGTAAGTAGTCTCATATTGAGTCTTCTAGAATGTAATATCCATAAATATGCAGAGTATACGAATTCCAATGTCTATAACAAACGTTGATTTGATTGTTTTGGGTATCTGACAGACAAATTATGTATAATTTAAGATTATGCAATTAAAAATGGGTGTCTGTGGCAGTAATTTTATGAAATAAAATTAAAATTGATGCAAACTTCTAAAAAGGTTTGCACTCGATAGTCGCAGTATTAACAGATCTATGCACCTACTCGTTCAAAGTAGAACCAGTATTTTCTGAATCTCTCGTCACTATTTCCATCCATTGCATCTTCCCAGTAGAATAAGTAATCCTAGATTTGATATTGTTTGCAGACATTATCCCAACAAAATAAAGCTGTTGTAATATCTGCCCACTACAATGTCATTTATAACTATGATCCTAAGAAAATTTTCATCTTAAAAGCAAAGAGTTTCTTTTTTCTTAGGAAGTCATATCTGAAGAAAAATCGAGGCAAATCAGTGAAAAAGCATGGAAGAAATCATACCCAGTTATGACCTCTAATAGATGCTTTAGTGATTTAATAAATTTTCGCATTAAGTTTTGAATTTTGAAATATATTCGTCGTACAGAAAACAACATTGTTTTAATCTAGCGAGCATATTACTAACGAGGCTACTAAGTGAATAATTACATCTTCATTATGCTATATGTAGGTACCTGTTGTGCAGTAAAATTAAAGGAATAGAAATAATATCAGTTTTTTCTGGAGTGCTGATTTTTCAATTTCTTTTAAAGCAAAGTTGCATCATTATGGTATGCGATGACTAGATACTAAAATAAGAGTCAAAAATGCTTTTCGTAACCCATTCTTGCAGCAAAAACAGAAGCCCATCTTTAAAAAATAAAAAAAATATTATTGTATATTGTAACGCTGCACGTGATTATGAATTATGAAGGGTCCTACAAACACAAACACTGAAATGTGCGAATGTATCATTTTTTAATTTTTTTGTAATTATGCAATTATGAAGTTAACGTTTGCTTTTCTTACTTGCTCTAACCTTTTAGTAAAATAAAATTTTTATTTCAAAAAATTGACTATGTTTTTCAACATAAAAGTTGATTTTTCTCGAAAACGGTCAACTTCAGACCTCATGACCAAAACCTTTTTTTGTGTAGAAAACATTGACGGTTAAAATGGGTGTCTCAAAACCGTACTTTTTCCAGTGGCGTAGAAGTTGGGGAGAAAAACAACCACTACCCCTTCAAAATCTTCACCAATTATGACTTAAAAAAAGTTCTCGCACACAACTTAGCTTATTATGAGTAGAAAATGCTTACAAAAACTGTTTTCTTTACGATAAACGGTTCCGGAGATATTTGCAAAAAATGATTTTTTAAATTAAATTTCAACACCCTGTATCTCGAAAATGGTTCATTTCATACGGCAAGTCGATAGAAACTTTTTTCAAATTTTTGGACAAGCTATCACATCCTGAAGTCCTGCGCATATATTATGAAACACCTTGTATATAATCACAGATGAATTTAAAAAAATAGACCTGTATTTTTTTATTTTGCAATTATTTTTTTATTATTTATTGCGATATGAAGCAGTAAAGTTTCGTTTTTCAGCACCATTATAAAAACGCGACCAAATATTGAAGTACAAAGACTACTGACATCACGCAGTGCCATAGCGTATTTTTTGGTGTTGGTCTGACTGCAGCTTCGATATACAGTACGATCGACCGTTCTAGGATCAGCCGATGTCATCCGAACGGGTATGCAAACACAGCCGCGTCACAGACAGGTTCAGTTTTTTGCTGTCAATTTGACAGTTTTGCTGCTTTGTATGTCATTGTACAGTTGAGGCCGGATAAATGTAGTACAACCTTAAATTTCATATATGTCAAAAATATGAAATTTTATTATTGTAAGACGAGCTTTAGCTTAAGATAGTTATCATAAAAATCAAATGTCAGATCATACCGAAACATAGATCAAAATACTAACTTACACCGTAAAATTTTTTTTGAAGAACACATTTACTACTACATTTATTTGTCCACGACTGTACTTACTATACTACTATACAGGCTATCAACTTGAACTACGAAAGCCTATTGATAGGAGAGGGTGGTGGGAGGTAAAATTAAATGTATCCATTTTAGTAATGTCAACTGTTTGTATGACAGGAATGTCAGTGGTAATGTCAAATACTTTACCGAACCATCAAACTAGCCTAATGGAATACAGAATTAATAAAAAAGTGCAAATTATAAAGTGGTTTTATAATTTGCCATAGTACTTGACATTACCACTGACATTCCTGTCATACAAACAGTTGACATTACTAAAATGGATACATTTAATTTTACCTCCCACTACATTCTCTTATCAATAGGCTTTCGTAGTTCAGGTTGTTATCCTGTATATTTGTTGATGTTCTCCTATTATTATTTTTCTTTTTAATAATGAATATGTTCTCCCTTGAAGAAAAGAAATCCGTAGTGAAATATCATCATCGTCGTCAGTCTTTCAGACAAATTCCCCGTTCTTTCAGATCAGATTTCCCGTTCTTTCATCAGATTCTACTGATTCATACTAAATAACACCCGTTATTAAAGCTTAGTGTGATCTGTGTATATAAAAAGAGCATAACCTAGAATCGTATTTTAATGATAGGAAAAATATGTAGAACTCTATAATAATAACGACCGCTGTTACTTTAATTTTACGATAGAACGATAGAGGCCGGTAGAATAAGTTTATTTTTTTAATTATAATTTCTTTTTGTAAAATCAATTATAAATCAAATCATTTGTCATACGTCATTAAATAAATACATGTCATTCTAAAAGAAAGTGTTTTAATTCTATACGAAACAAACAAAGCGGCAATTTATATATTTTAGAGTTGGTTACTTTACTCTTATGCCTATTTTAGACTTTTGACCGACCTTGTACCATCAAAGCTGGTCAAATAATGGAAATCTTTTGCTGAAAGATGATACATATAACCCGCTTAACACATGAGTTTCACTGAGAGTCTGAATTTATTTTCTGTCGTTAACCCAATTCAATTAATTCTTCTGCACAAAAGACACACTTACTTACCTCAAATATCCTCTTTGGATATTTCAATGTTTTCATATTCATTTTAAATATCCTAAGAAAGTAAAATTTTATTTTAATTATTTGCACTAATTAGATCCAATTGTATTTAGTTCAAAATATTGTCTGGGGTTTCAGCAGCTTTGGAGCAACATTTTCCCCATGCATAACTTAATTTTAAAATTATTGTAGTAACGATAAAATAAAAACTGGCCTAATTATTATAATTGAATATAATTTTAGCAGATTTCTTTAAGGTCCTCCACAGCAAGTATTAGGAAAGTTTCTTCTGATATTAGGCAAAATATAATAATTTTGTGTCTCATTATCTGGAGTTTGCTCGTGACTCTAATCGAAACCCATAACTTTGCAAAAACTCCACAATCTGTATGACTACTATACATATATTTCCAGTAATAATTAAAATTATGTCTGTTTTTATGTGAAAGGTAGATATCACGTATTCATAAACGCATGTAAATGTATTCCCACGACAACAATGCAAGCAACATATTTAGTGAAATGTGACCTTGAAGTATAATATCCAAAATCTCATCTTTTTATTACATTCATAAAAACATTCTACTATAGCTGTAAAGAAGCGTGAAATTAGCGCGCAACGTTATTAAGACAATTATGATACTCGCTAGATCAGATAAGCTATTTCCACACACAAATGATTTTCTTAGAAATGTATGGCAATTATAATTCATGCTACATTTACGCATAAAAACCTAATCATTTAACTACACAAATATAGTTCTTGAAAATAATGGCATAGTTTGTATTTACTTTATTGCTCATTAGCGGATATAATAATTGATTACTAAAATTAAATACTAGTGGAAATCGACTAATTAAAAACATGTATAACTGATTTCTCTGCAAGTATTCAACAGAAGTATTTACACGTAAAAGTAATGTCTTTATTTATTTCGCTTTGCATTTTTTTAATTGGATACGTATGCGTAGAAAAATTTACGTCAATCTGAAAACGAAAATACGAAATAAAAGTCCACTCGTCTCGAAATGAAATGCAACTTATTGCAATACATAATATGAGAAATTGGATACTAATCCAAAGCAGTCGGCCTATAATTTATTAACTTCCTGGTTAAATAAATGAATTAGTAAATTAATATATTTACAAAAAAGTAATCGCAACATACAAATATTTATAATATGCATAAATCAATGTATGTACAAGGATATACGTTTAAACAATTTTCCTAGTCACGTGTCAAAATTACTTCAATTATTCCACTATTACTTTTAACATTAATATAAATCATATAATGGACCGTATTCCAAGAATGAAAAGGAAGTCAATCATTAAAGAAATCTAAGTAAAAATATAATTATAAATAATTTTACTTCAAAAAATTATGATTATAAGGTTACCATATTCACATAATTAAAAGCTATACGTTTCTGAGTCACCCAAGTAGTTAAGAGTAAAGATCTTGTGAATACTGTAACAAGACCTTGCTCCTTTGAAGATATTGGTACAATCCTATAATAAATTTTGATTGTAGTGCATTGTTCAAACTTCAACATGAATTTATTTCAATGTTAAGAGCTCCTTTTTTGGATACTAACGTTAAAATATAATTTACTAGCGTTGAATATTCACGGAGAGTGTACAAATCCTTAAGAGATTGACTAAAAAAAAGCCGTAGGAAGTAGATGCATGAGTACGATTTGATTGAAAATGACGGTCCAAATGAATTCAGATTTTTAGTTTTATTTTTTTTTTAATTAAGCACATTTCTGACGAATGAATCATTGCCTGCGCTTACGAAATTATCGATTGGTATACAATGAAAAAATATATTGTTGTCTTACAGCAATATACTTTTATATTTTATATGTATTATATGTTACTAACAACATTTATTTATAACATATTTTTATGATTTTACATTATTCTAATTGATATAATACAGTAAATAGCCAATACATATTCTGTTAATATACACATTGAAGGAAAGTTAGATAACGAATCACTGCATTAAGAACAAGCAGTTATATTTCTTTTAAATCAGTTCTTTCAGAAAGATAAATTGCCCACCAAACTAATATCTATCTTTAAAAAAGACTACCGAACTAATATAATCCCTTATCGTCCTATGTCGGTGCTGTTATATTTTTCAAAAGTATATGAGAAAATTATGCTTAATAGCCTTTACAATAGTTTAATGTGTAATACGAGGGTTATATATATACGAGGGTTTGATTATATTGTTTACTTCCGCCATGTTTCTGTTGTCTACTGTCAAAATTGAGAACACCGAATTCCGAATGTTAATTAAAAATTATTTATGTGGAAAAACAATTAAGAAACCCGAGGAAAAGTTTTAAGTGATTTTTTGCTTTTAAAAGTTACCATATGAACACGGCTAATGCAGAACATCTCACACAGTCATTTATTACAACGAGTCCAAAATTGATTAGAATAAAATCCATGCCCATGTATCTAGTGATCATCGACTAAAAGTAGCTGAGACAGCTCATGAAGTAAACATTTCAACCAAAGAGGTATGCAATAGTTTGGATGAATATTTATCTATGAAAAAGTTATCCGCGAAATGGGTGCCACGTTTTTCTAATGCTAATGAAATGCGCAATCGCGTTTAAATATCAGCAGAATGTTTGGTTTCTTTATGTGTGGTGGGTGCTTAATTGCAGTGACTCCGTAAACTGTATTAAAGGGTGGGCCATCTGTTGGTTGTTTTTTGAAGTGCGTATTATTCCGATATTAGCAACAGAGCCGCGCATGACATATCGACATATACATATGTATGTAATGTTAAACCTCCGCTAAAAGAAATGGATTGTTTTACTCTTGAACAACGCTGGGAAATATTGAAAAATTATTTCCAAAGTGAGTGTTGCGTTGCAGAAACTGTACGAAAGTTGGGACGAATTTTGGGTCGAAATGATGCTCCGTCAGCGGCTGGTCTAAGCAAATTCATAAAGAAAGTTCGTGAAACTGGCATGCTTGTGAATAACAAAAGATATCCGCGTGCTCATCCGGTACGATCAGCCTCATAATTGCTGCTGTCGCTCAAAGTGTGGGTGAAAACCCACGAATCTCAACTCGTCATAGAGCACAGTAACTGAACATCAGTCGCACATCTCTGAGGAGAATATTGCATAAAGACCTCGGATTATTTGCTTACAAGGTGCAGCTTACTCAGGAATTGAAGCAAAATAACCATCCGCTTCGTTATCGCTTCTCTGTGTGGGCTTTAAATGAGTTGGAAAATGATGTTAATTTTGGTCGCAAAATAATCTTTTCGGACGAAGCTCATTTTCATCTTGAAGGTTATGTAAATAAACAGAACTGTGGGATTTGGGGTTCCGAAAACCCAACAAGTAGTGGTAGAGAGGCCAATGCATCTCAATAGAGTAACTGTTTCATGTGGGTTTTGGAGTGGTGGCATCATTGGTCCCTACTTCTTTGAAAATGAAGATGGTAACAGCGTTACGGTAAACGGTGTGCGCTACAGAGACATGCTCACTGACTTTTTGTGGCCGCTATTAGACGATTTGGACTTGGAGCAACTTTGGTTCCAACAAGACGGCGCAACGTGCCACACCAGCCGCGAAACAATTGATCTTTTTCGCACTAAGTTCGGTAACCGCATTATCAGTCGTTTTGGGGATATTCATTGACCAGCACGGAGCTGCGATTTGACGCCGTTGGACTATTTTTTATGGGGAAATGTTAAGGACCGGTGTTACTCTAACGGGTCGATAGCCGCAGTGGTTAGACGGCTGACTATCGTTGTGAGAGGACGATAGGCGCCGGGGTTCAATTCTCTGGAGGGACGGTGACATTTTCTCAGAGAGTTTAATCCCGGATCGACTTACCATTCGCTGTTGGGAGCAAAGTGATTAACAGCGCGGCATCATAAAAGGCGATATGATGCTGTCACAAAGCCAATTGAACACAACATACACACACAAAACTACACCGCGAGAGTTGTAGTGATAGCCAGACAGCTTACGGAGTCACTGCAACTAAGCCGCATTAACAAAAAACCACATTAACAAAAAAAACCACAAACAATTAACGCACTTAAGAAAAACATCCATCGAGCTATTCGTGAAATAGAGCCACATACAATCGACAATGTACTGCAAAATTGGGTTAAGAGGATGGGCTACTGCCAAGCCAGCCGCGGCAGCCATTTAACTGAAATTGTTTTCCATAAATAATCGGAAGGTGTACTCTCTTGAATAAAGTAACAATTATTTAAAAATATTAAGAAGTGTAGTTTCAATAGCAATTTTAAAAGGAAACCGCCACAACGATAGTCAGCTACCTAATAAGAGCGGCTCTCGACTCGTTGAATCTGCAAACGTAATCTCAAGGAATTCTTCCGGGCATATGCGACACTAAATGAAGCATATGTAGGTATGTATAATGCATACATCATTAAACTCCTGAAATGAAAATACAGTCAACAAAATGAACTTCTCAAGGAAAACGTGTTCACAAGAAAGTAAAAACCGCTTTTTTTGGCGATAAGATAATAGCTCCAGCTTTCTTGGAATTCCAGAGATGTTACCGTTATTTATTGTTAAAATAAAAGTAAAAAACGATGACGGGTCAATCAGTTGAAGCCGAAATGAAAGAAAAACTAACCGTATTTGATGAAAAAAAAGTATGTTGCTCGATCATGATAATGCCCTTCTCATTCGTCATGTTACTATAACAAAATATGTCGATTTGATCTGCGAATTGTTGTCTCATCGGCCATATTTGCTAGATCTGCCTCGCAGTGATTTTGTTTTATTTCCAAAAAAAGGTTGCTCGGCAAAAACACGTTTCGGACAAATGACGAGGTGATATCCGAAACAAATGCACATTTTGCAGTGTAGCCGAAAATGTTTTGAATGGTTTGAAAAGATTGGAAACTTCCTGGTAGTAATAGTATAAGTATATAGACTTATACTATTACTATTTATTATTCGATTGGATTATTTCGAAAAATAAAATATATTTTTTACAGTAAAGTAACTTTTTCTTGAAAAGTCACTCTTCCGTTTCACCGCCCACGTAATTTGTGAAGCTCGACACAATGTGGATATCTCAAGTCAAAGTCCATTAATGATATTATATTTGATGCACTAAATTATATTTATGGGGAATTGGAAAGAAAAAAAGCTGTAGGAGGTCTTTATTTTGACATGTTTAAGGCTTTTGACAATGTTAAGCATACTGTTGGAGAAGCTAAGATCATCTGGGGTAGGAAGTGTACGTTATGAATGATTAACATCGTATATCATTTGCAGAATCCATATATTGTCACTAAATGTTGAAAAAAGCATAAATAATGGAGCAGTGCCCCAGGGTTTTGTCTTAGGTCCTTTTCTTTTCCTAATAATGAAATAGATATACCGATTATTTAGAGCGACTAAGTCGAGCTAGAAAAGAGATAGATCTAGAGTGGGCGGTATGTTTTACAACCGCCCCACTCTAGATCTCTCTCTTTTCTAGCTCAACTTAGTCCCGCTAAATGATCGGTATACAAGAAACCGTGAGCATAAATCATCTGGAAGTAATTTATAATCAATTCGACGGATTCACGGGGAATGCTTAGAAGGATTAACGGTACTATTTAGCACGTCTAATTTAATCTGGGGAAAACTTTAATAACATTATTTTCTACCAAATAATTTAGTTGGTAAACAAGTACATTTTCTTCTTTTCCAATATCTGTTGTTAAATCCAGAAATCCAAACATGTTTCGCCTTGAAAGCAACAGAATTTTGTAAAATTATCTGATTGTTTGTGAATTTCTAAATGTTATTGTCAAAATGGTTTTGATAATACTTACTTGTGTTAAATCGAAAAAAAAATATTAAAAATTTATCATTAGCTACTGGGATCATTAAAACGTGTTTTAGTTTAATAGAAAACTATGTTTGTATTACACAACTTCGAACGAACAATAGCTTGTATTTTACCCTGTGGTGTCCCACGGTTGCAGTTCTATCCATACTGAAGAAACCTGGTAGGATTTGATACGTATAATAGCATTAGCAATTACGATTTTTATAACAATAAATAAACCTAGCTCTTAAATAAACCTCCTGACGTCATAATACAGCACTGTGTGTGAAACGCGATCATTTCGTGAGATATTAATTAATTAATGCGAATACCGTTTCATTGAGCAATTCGATAGGTGCACATGACAATAAGTAACCCTGCTGTCTTGCAAAAACCGCCCGAAGAATGTTTTGAACGACGAAGGTCACGCCGCAAACGTACACTCGAGTCGCACGTTCTAATATATTTAAAATTATACATAAATTGTGGACTTTTTAAGCGATATGCAAAACAATACATATAATCGTTTACTGGGATTTTTTTCCGCCAATCCGCCGCAAATACAATATGCGACCACAGTAACTGACAATAGGAACTATTGTAACTGACATCGCGGTGCAGGATAATAAACCAAATATAACCAGTTATTTATACTTGTCCAACATTTAATTATTGGCTGCATACTATAGGAGTAAAGAGAATTGTTTGGTGTCGATTCTATTGGCTCACTAAGTTTTACATTTAATTGGTTTTACATATCTACGGCCTATATGGCCTTCGCCTTAATAAAAAAATGACATGTCATTATATTTTCCATTTCCATAGGGTTACCCTTTCACTACATATGGTTTAAGGTGAATAAACACGTACAAATCTAGCTTTATATATGCTCTATTAGAATATTTTAATCACTCGATTTATCTTTTATGTTAAGTGCGGTTTGGAAGCTGTAAACTGCTAAATCTAGTTCATATGAATTTATAAATACATTCCACGCTTTTCTTTATTTATTTTGCAGAAGCCTTTTGAGTGTTGTTGTTCTCAATTGTAATATGAAAACATTTTAAGATCTTGGCATAACTTTGTGGTAACAATTTTCGCGATTTCTATCTCATTCAATACTGTCACTAAACTAACACTGAAACTAGTGTTCAAATCACAGTTGCAATGTCTTTCCTAATTCAAAAAAATATTATTGAAAACATAACCATGCTATCATTTTTGTAAATGCAAAAGTAATAAACGCTTCAACCCAATCAAACTGTAATGTTCTGAGAGAACAATTTATTGCTGTCAGATTTCTCAACCCAACATATTTGTATACAAACACTATGAATGCATCCCACTTTAAATGAAATATTTGGGAGGTTGGGAAGGGGAAGGGGGAGACACATTATAAATAAATAGCCTTCTATGCGTAAAATGATCTACATATTTAAGTTATTTCTTTTAAACACGGATCAATAGCCACAGTGGCTAGGCGACTGCCTAGCGATTTTGCAGGTTACTGTGGTATGTATGTACATACTTCAATTCTCCTAAAGGACTAGCTAGCTGCAACTAGCACCCGCCACAGATAAATGCTAGACTTTACAAATCACAAATCTTGAAACAGAAATAATCTGTTGTAAGTTTTACTTAAGAGATTAGCGACGTATAGGTTATTTGTGAAGTAAAAAAAAATATTATACAGAATATTGAAAAAAATACCAAAAACGACTATAATGACTCAGTGTAAAAACCATTTTGTTTAATCAAATGGAACGACCATGTTTCCTTGTTGGGTTCTGTATCTGTAGATCAAGTGACAAGATTTGCGTGCCTGAGGGTGGAAATATCGAGTGACCGAAATACCTGGCTTCCCTATGCCAGGCAACAGACAATGAAGGCAGCGAGAGTCTCTGGATATCTAAGTAGTAAGTAGAAAGTAACATGGAAAAACAAATACCTTACAACCGAGAGCAAAGTAAAAATACAGTATGCGGCAAAACAAAGGTAACTGAAATTATCACTCGTTTGTGGTTTAGGTTTCCATATTAACCAAGTGTTTATTTATACTACATAATAGTTTGACACAAAACGATTCTAGCAATTGTCGAGAAGTTCCATCGTACCAGATCGGTCTTGTGTCAATGGAAGGGAACAACTGGATGCCCGAGGCACCTTAGCACAAGCGAGAATCATAGACGACTTCTCCAATAAAGGTTACAATACCCAAAGCATCGCTAACATTTAATGCGACTGATAAGTCTGTTCGGATGTTTCAAGACCACCAAACAACTACTTTTCTAGGGTTTGAAC
This sequence comes from Holotrichia oblita, assembly GCA_023690525.1. Classification (NCBI taxonomy): domain Eukaryota; kingdom Metazoa; phylum Arthropoda; class Insecta; order Coleoptera; family Scarabaeidae; genus Holotrichia; species Holotrichia oblita. The sequence continues at coordinate 42,033,107 of CM043019.1, read as the reverse complement.
AACCTGATGTTGTCATATAGAAACCACTGCATAGTGCGCGAGTTACGATTTGGTGCACCGTATCCGAACACGGAATATTGGGCTCTTATTTCGCCAAATATGACGCACAGAATCCGCTAACAGTAAACCAGGAACGCTATAGAGACATTATTATTCCTCCTTTTGTGCCGGATTTTCACACTTTTTGCCGCGCAAGTAACCTGCTACTGTCACAACAATGGATATAGCAAGCGCTACAACCCATACGGCAAAGGAGCTGCTTACTCTTCTACAATAATACTTTGAAGATCACATAATTTGCTGTGGAACGGAATTCCTGTTCCCTGCAGACCCCTCCACTGCTTCTGAATTCTGAACCAAAACAAAGCTAGTTTCACCACAATCAACGGTTTGCACTTCAAGAGTTTTCCTTGTAAAACATTATTGTCAGCAGGATTGTTGGGGCACAAGAAAAGGGAACTTTTTAGATTCTACATATGTAGAAAAGAACAGAATAAGTGTTTAAAAGTTAAAGAATAGAATAAGTTTTTAATTTTTTTATATAAACAGGATGTAATACTATTAAGATCAGAATTACAGATAATATAATGCAAATACACTGATCTCATCGACCAGTTAGTTATTGCACATATTAAAGTACGTATACTAATCGATTAGAACAATATAATTCCAGACACCATTATTATATTTTATTGCAAATTAAAATGACAGTTATAATAGGAAAAAAGGCGTTGCAATTTACGCACGTACCACCCATTTATTATGTTAATAAAAAAATACACAATAAGCTGATTTAATGCAAGTTTCCACCTATCAAAGCAGGAATCACTATCTGATTATCTAAAATGCTGTAAAAATTAATATTCATATATGCTTGCGGAAAAAAACTATTAAACAATTAGTAATTAGAATTATTAATCAAACAAAAAATAATCGTTCGAATGCATAATAGTAGCGTACGGGCAGCATGCTAGGCAATGGTAAAACCTTCGCTTTCAAGTAGTCTAGGCTTAGATACACGCTAATACATTGTCGGTTTCCGATATGAAAGTTAGTAGATAAGTAAACGTTCGGCAAACTGTATTGGAACTTTTGCGCTAAACATGCATGGGGTAGGCGGAGTAGGCCATGCGTATACAATTTATTATTTTACGGCCAACTCGATAAGCGTAATGGTAATAACATAACAGTTCGAGTATCTAACAGTAAAGATGGTGGAACTGTTCAAAAACTAATTGAAATAGCATAAGAGACCTTGACGGTCGATTATGCTATCGTGCAGAAGCAATAGGTGGAGCAACTCTTTGGATCAAACCAAGGTTACGAATAGGGGAATCCGTTCTAAACGGCGCCATAATACTCAACAAGACCAAATGAACGTACTGTTATGTGTTACGAAAATAAATAATAGAAACAATATTAGATTAAACAAAAAAATGTCATCTTTATTTAGATTTAGATGTTGAATTTTGAATTCAACCCCCAATTATAAGTATAAAAAAACAACTAAACATTTGTCGCGCAACTAACATGCAACATGCAAAGGTGTTCTCTCCCACCCTAAAGTAAAATGACAAAATTCTGACAATGCCTTGCAATGGGCGCAAAGAGTTTAAAATCACAAAATATTAGATCTAATTTCTAAATTTCGCACTTTATGCCTTATTTTCACTTTAATGTGCCACAGAACTCCAATGCCAAAATTTGTTCCTAAGAGTTCTCAAAATAAAATTAAACGTTTGCCTACCATTGACAAAGCTTAATGCCATTTATACATTAATCTAACATTTTAAAAACCTTTTATTTAAGGCCAAAATATTCTAGCATTGCTTTTCTAACTGTTCTGATGAATAACAAAGTTACGAACTACAAAATAACTGTTTATGCAAGTGTAATTCAAAGATACATAGCATCATTATTTATGTTTTCCATTGCATTTCCCAGTTCTATTCACTCCTTTTCTGTTTTCAAGTTTTAAAATTGCTGTCATAGCAGGCGGTGTTATTCTAACAGTTCTAGAACTGTAGCAAATGTAATTACTGGCAATTGAAATGGCTACCTTGTAGTCTATAAACGTGAACCATTAGAAAAAAAATTGTTTGTTTAATTTAATATAAATAAAATATGATACTGGAACGTACTAATACAGTTTTCACAACTTTGCCATACATGAACTATAATAACCTTAATACAACCTATTGCTCCGGTTGTAATTACAACATAACGGATGCCAAGGATTAAAACTGCGAAATACAAAACGTCTTACAATTTAGTTTATCTACGCAACATATATCGCCTATACATAATAATTATATCTATTAATATCGGTAAGATTATTGCTACGTTAATAATACACTCTTTGACATTGCAACTGTCATTAAACAAGCAACTGAGTTTTTTTTTTCGTATTTTTTTACATTTACCGACGCCGACTTAGGAATGCAATTGGAAAGTAGTTTTTGATTACTTTTTTTCTTGAATTTCATGTAATAATTGAAGCCATTCGATTAAATCAAATCGTTCAATACGTCTATTGTTGACTATTGCGTAGACTGGAACTAATGCTTAAGGTTGACGCAAAAAATTAGACTAAAATTAATTCAGTCAATAGTGTCCTGAATAATATAATATCGTAACAAGTGAAGCACGCCTATAAATGTAACAACCTAGATTATATACAAAACTTTAAATAGAAACTTGTTTGAAATGATACTAAAACATATCACTCGAATGTAAATATAATGAATACGATTTTTATTCAGTTGCCGTATCAGCTATTCTTAAAACTGTAAATTAAAAACTGCTCGAATATTACTACTTCTTGCTTCAAGTAAAACTATATATAAAAATATTAAAATGAAAAACATTTAAAATTTAAAGATCTAAATAAACTGCATATAAGTATTTATGGTTTTATTAATATAAATAATTACACAACGAAATGACTTCACGATTGTAACATCATTTGCACCCTGAAGAAGCAAATCAATTTTTTGAAAGCTTACTGTGGTATAGTGAGTGCTTCCGGGTTTTGACCGCATCATAGTAGTGTAAATATATAGGGTGTTCCCTGAGATAACCCGCAAAATTATATCATGTGTTCCAGAAATGATTCACGCGATTTAAGGCAACCCCAAAAGAAAAAGTCGAGTGGCATAATATCAGGGGAACGTGCAGGCGATTTTATAGGCCCTCCTCTTTTTATCCATCGTCCACGAAAATTTTGTTGTAAATATTCAATAACTTCCCTACCGAAATACGAGGAGTATCGGGGTGTTGATAAAACGTGCCACGTCGAGATTCTAGTGGAATATTTTCTATGTATTCTGGCAAATTGTTCTCCTAAAAAATGGCGATAATAATTTGCCGTAAGACGTTTTTCAATAAAATGCGGTCCAATAATGTGATTATTTAACAACTCACACCATACATTCACAGAGAAACGAGTTGGTGATTGTCCACAATTACACTCTAAATTATTATGCAACCATTGGCAAAATTGTAGGCGATTGGCTGAGTCCCCTGGTAGTAAATAATGAACTTTCTGAAGATTGTAAGGATAAAGGTCATTGAGATGTAAAATTCGGCAAACCTGAGTATGACAAACACCGGTTACTTGACAAACTCTGCGTATACTTGTGGATGGGTTATTCTCAACTTCATTTAGGACAACGTTAGCTTGCTGAGTTGTATGGTGAGGCACTACACGATTTGGAAAGCGTCTTCCGCGTTGGTATACGTTTTAGGCATGGTTACTATGTATTTTTTTTTTAATGTGGTGGGTGCTTAGTTGCAGTGACTCTGTAAACTGTATCGCTTGTCTGGCTATCACTGCAACTCTCGCGGTGTAGTTTTTGTGTGTGTATGTTGTGTTCAATTGGCTTTGTGACAGCATCATATCGCCTTTTATGATGCCGCGCTGTTAATCACTTTGCTCCCAACAGCGAATGGCAAGTCGATCCGGGATTAAACTCTCTGAAAAAATGTCACCGTCCCTCCAGAGAATTGAACCCCGGCACCTATCGTCCTCTCACAACAATAGTCAGCCGCCTAACCACTGCGGCCATCGACCCGTTTTTAAATATTTTAAATATTAGTTTTGCAGTTTTATTTGTAAACAAATGTCACTGCACAGTAACTTGCTAACCAACAAATGTCAATTGAAATAAAATACATACAAATTAGCATCACTGCGCTAGTCGCTTATTTCTTTACTGCATATAAAATGCTATGTCATATACAAATAGAGTTAACGTAAGCACATTTTTATTTTTGTCGATATCTCGAAAATGAAAGGGAATTTATGGTGTATATGAACTTTTTTCATCAGAATCATCTCTGGAACACATGATATAATTTCGCCAGTTACCTCACCCTGTATAAATACAGAAATAAACAAAATGAAAACGATAAAATAAAATAAATGTACAAAATTTACTAAACTCGTCTGCATTTTTTATACTTTTATTTTATTTTATTATTTTGTTTTTGTGAGGCATTAGTGCGTCAAGGCTCAATATATCCATTAATATTAAAGCTATCACAAAACATTATATACAAAAATCATAGATAGTCTTAAGCTACATATTTTAACATTATTTTCGTATATACAGAGTGTTTCATCTTACTTAAATGGAACATCCTGTATTTTATATTAAGAAAGGGAAGGACACTGTATATATAGTCTGTCTCATTTAAGAAAATGTATGTTTGATTCACCCTGGCAATATGAAACACTCTGTATATACGACAAAAATTTTAAAATATGTAGCTTGAGATTATCTATGATTTGTATATATACCATTTCGTGATATCTTTAATATTCATGGATGTATAGAGCTTTGACGCACTAATGCTTCACCCTGTATGTATGTAGGTACACAATCAAAACCCGGAAGTCATCATAATATATAGAAACTCGGACCGTAGAGCCTTCAATATCTATTAAGTTATTCCAAGTGTTAGGCCCGTTATTTCCTGCATTTGATCCTACCTGTTTAATATAAAGCAGAAGTATCCAGCCTAAAAGAGCTCTTAGCAAATTAACATAAAATGCCTGTTGTTCTTTTCAACCAAAATAGTAAATAGTAAAAGGAATTTGAAGATTTTGCAAAGGAACGGAATTCCATGTGTAAGTTGTGGGTTATTGCAAGCAGAATCTAGGATGGCAACGGCTCTCAAGACATGTAGTACATATTACATAATGCTGCATGATATTCGTCTAGTACCAATCACGGGCAAACGTAAATCACTTTAAAGAAAATTAAATTATCAAATAATAGATTACCAATTAATAATACATAACGTCAAGATACCACTGACTCTCTTCCGATTAAACAGGATCCATTTGTGAAAGATTATTTACCGAAAACAAGAGCAAAAATATCAATTTCCGTATGGATAAATTCCTTCTCATCCTTAAAATTCTCTCTCCGGGTCAAGAATTTTGAATAAGATTCCTATCTTAACTGCACAGAACTTTATTTTTATTAATTTTTTTAACAATAGTAAAAAGAAACGTTACTTAGGAGCGGTCTTCAGTTTTACAAACTTTTTAGCCGAATATTGCTTCAAGCTAAATTGTTGGAAACATACCGCTATTCTTTTTCGGTGAGCCAACTGAATGTATGTCGTCATCTTAGCACTGTAGCTAGAATGGCGATCAATTCCCATCAACGTGTGTAAGCTGATGAAAATTTTTGTATTGTGTGTTACATAAGTTACATTAAGTGTTACATAAATTAATTAACGTTCAAAGTTTTTTTGAGAAAAAACTTGTTCCAATCGCTTTTACCTGGCATATGGCTCCTTACGCCTCTAAATACCAGACACAGAGAGGTTTTCTGCGGACTTAGGAGTACAAATAAAATACTTGATGTCATTTCCGCTCATATGACTTCACTAGCCTTGACTGACATTAGCATCACATTTGCATCGTGGTATTTTTAAACACGGAAACAAATTATGTATTGCATTTTTAGTTTGCATTTGAATATGTTCATCATAAACTTTCAACTGATTCCACTTAAATAAAATAGACTTTTCCTTGATGTCTCCGTTTAACAAACGGTCATATTTGAATTACAAAATGGTATTTTCTATAACAAAAAGAAGTGTTGTCTTACCTTCTGAATTTCTTACAAAAAAAAATTGACATTTCAAGTAACCTACTTGACCCATACCTCCCTTAAAGGGAGGAGGGGGAGGTTTAGGCTGGGTAATGGAGATGTATGAGCCACTCACTTTCTCACCGATTTTCAATGAGTATTTTGTGTTCATAAATATCTTTTTGTATGATTTTATTTATTTAAGTAAAATCTAGAATATAACAAAGCAGTTTTACTGCAAGTTTGAAAAATTACCAAGTTCTACGTAGAAATTAGAAAAATTCTGCGTTCTGCTTATGCCAGCTACGTTATTCGGAAGTGCTAACCGAACTAAATCGTAGAAGTGAACTTCAGAAACATCAGTTTCTCCAGGAAAATAAAACGTGTCGGATTTGGTTTTCTTGCGAAAAAAAATTAATAGTGTAAATTTGTTTTTCACTTATCCTCTCTATTTTTTCTTTTTAGCCTTTTGTAGGAAATTTCACCAATATGTAAGCTCCAACTGCGGAGGAAGTAATCGAATGATCAAAGTCGTCTGACCGACGATCATCTTCAACATCATATTCTGAAAGATCTAATTCCGGGAATTCTTCACTATTCTCGCCACTGTCAGTGTCTTCAGGTATGCTCGACCGCATCTTCTTCTTCTTTTTTAATTTTTTTCCATTAAGTATTCCGCTCAAATTCTTCTTCACCTTCAGTGTTTTATCATATTCTTTTCATGTTCCAATCTCTCTATTTCATTCTTTTCCGGCGTTTCGGTTAAAATACGCGTACGCCCTTTTGTACGTCCTCGATTACAAGCACTTCTAGGTTTTTCTTTGGGATATGCTATCACAGACTCACTTGTTGCAGAAGTTGTGGGTATTGAATGAACAGTAGGCATAGGTGTAACAGTAGAAGTTGAAACGCCATCAAGAGTAGCTTCCCTTTCTGGTGGGGGGCGATCAGTGACTGAGGACATCAAGAAGTCATCAGCCGAAAATATTTGTGGGTTAAAGGGGTGAATATCAGTTTTGCTGAACCCTGATAAGATATTCTGCCTCGACAGAGCAGCATCAAATGCCGTCCTGGTTAAACCAGCAACGTGATAGATCGTCCAGGATTTGCTGTCATCCAGGAAGACGAAGCAGCATTATAGGGTGCCTTCAAAGGACCTTTAACAGACACTTCTAGAAGTTGCAGGCGAGCGCTACAGTGTGGTAGTATTGTAACAATGTGCATACCATGTTCTTTAGCAACTGAAATGACGTCAATGTTCGCATGGCTCTCATGGATGAGCAAAAATGAGGACGTATGGATCGACTCAAATCTCCCGCATTTTCCTGAACCATACCTCCCGCATAGAGACGTTCTACGTAAATGCACCCCTTTTCGCAACACATATCTTTTAGGTTAGAACTTATGATCCTTAATGATTACCCAAATGTGACCCTATCCAATGAAAATTTTACGGCAAAGGCGTACTTCAAATAAAATCATGAAAGAGGAACCTCCTCGATTACTAATTCAAATCAAACTTACCACAGAAATTCACTTTTATTCCCATCACCTCAAACATCAAACAAATTTCAGTTATTGTCACAGGTGTATTTACTAGTGCTGCAACCAATAATGCACCTGCGGATTGAAAATGAAGGCTGGTATCAAATAAACAGTTACTGACCCAAACCTACTCACCCTCCCCTACTCAATTCAAGCGTCTTAAAACAAGTCACGTTTCAGAAAAAGGCGTAGCTCCCTAGCTTTAATTTGTTTTACTTATCGATATATGCGCGTAAAGTTTTTGATGAAAACTTTTTTGAATAATATTTTTGTATGGCAGTCAATCGCACCAGCGAATCTAGAGACCGGAACTATGTTAATGACCCCACAATTATCAATAGTTATTGTTTTACTCATGTATTTTGAACACATAACTTTAAATTTCATAATTTAATTTGTTGCAGTGTACTTTATTATTTTTGCAATAAACTAGCGAAATATCGATTTGTTAAATTTTTCGAATGGCGAACATAAACTACTGTGTAGGGTTGCACTTGTTACGTATTTAGGTCAAGTTGTTTCCCAAAGACCACATCTTAAACGATTTTTTCCAAGTAGATATTTTTTCCCTTCCACGTTATTTCTTGGATTTATTAAGGCTACTTAAACATTATTCAAATATCTCTATTCAAGTATACGAGCGCAATTTTATACAAAATTATTAATCAGAAATTCTAACACATGGGGGCCAATAATTAATGGGAACCAATAATTTCATGTTGTGGTATAATATTTTAATGATAATTCACCTGAAGAACCGCTTTAAATTCTTCAGTCCTGCGTGAATAAACACCAATGTCAAAAAAATTCGCACACAAGTGTAGAACATAGATTTATTGACCTTTCTCTGTTGCCATAACAGGTTCTCATCCAATTATGGTGTGATATCATGTAGGCAGGCGTGGTATTAATATAAAATCGACATACAAGTAAATATTAATCATTAATCACAATCAGTAACCGTCTTTTTCTTAAAAGGCGTTTATTAACTGTTGGCGGAACGCCGGATAAAGAATATATTATACTTAAACGATTATTTAGAATAAATTACGAAACTACATAAGGAAGCAATTGGTTGATGTTCATTTTATTTATTGAAAGCGAAAAGTTTCATTAAAGTTGGAATTGGTTTGGTCAGATTAGAAGATTCAGATAGAATTTGAGATCTCACTTCAAACCATTAAAGATGATAAATATTTTTTTAGGAGATTCTATATTACAGATCTCCGACAATTAATTAATTGTACTAACCCTTTTTGGTTTTAACTTCTCGTTAGAAACACGCGATTTAAATTATTTATTATTATACTCATTTATTAGTGACGCTAATTAAGACATCCATGATATTCCTATTATTTTAATGAAAGCACAAATTGTTATACAAGAATATAATCTTCGTAACTCCATATAACACTGATTAGCGAAAATTTACCTTACTAAGATTAACGCTTCACTTCCTTATACATGTTAATCAGCGGTAATCTGCTGTAATAACTAGTGAAACCCTGAGCATTTGTTATGCGTGCATTCAATAACTCTATAGACATGCAAATATTTGCAAGAAGGAAGAAAGAACGTTTGTAAAACACATGCCATAAAGGATTTGTCTCACGGCAATATACCACAATACACTATTGTCCAATTGGGCGTTGTATTTCATATTGGCAATCAAATGCTACGCCAATACAATCACACATATTAATAACTCCTAGTAAATTACCTGAGAATAGTTTCAGGTGCGTATCGAATTATTATAAAACATTCACGGCAATGATAATTATAGGGTAACTCAATTTGCATTATTTATTATATATTATATAGTTTTTGTCGTTTATGTACGATTTAAATGCATTATATTTAAATCAAAATTCTCATGAAATATAATAAGTAATAGAGTTGAACACTAATGTATTTAGATTGTTAATAATAGAATAGGTGAGATACATTAAGTATATTAAGTAAAACTGAAAGAGCAAGGACATAATCAAATACAATCGGAAATTATTGACTTGCAGGTTTTTCTCAGTGCATATTATCTCTAAGTTTAAAAATATTTGCGAACAGCATAATTTGCAAAAGTTTCTTTATACTAATGCAAGCACACCATGTATGTATTTGCATATTTCTCCTGAGAGTTGATTGAAATGCGTTAAGCTTAATTTATGGGTAATATTTACAAATTTTATATCTTTGTATAGTAACTGCTAATAGACAGACACCCATTAATACTATCTTTTGTTCACATTCTGTTTTATCATATGGTGGTTTAATGATATGCTGCTCGTGATGTATAAGAAAAGACTTCAGAAAATCCATTAAAATTTATAATTTGTAGAACTAAAGATCAAGTATTATATAGATGCTAGTGTGTTAAGGTCAGATTGTATTGTATCATTTCCTTATTGTATTTATTCCTTTTATTTTTTGCATAATTATTAGTATAGTATAGGATTGAGAGAAAAATATCCATACACAGGAAAATCTGCGAATTAAATAAACGTTGTAAAGTTTGAGGGTCTGTTCCGTCTTCGTATCAATTTTTATCTTATTTTTCAGCTGTCCGAAATACGAGATATGAGCATTTTATGTTTGGACAATTTGTACGCTGACATCTAATAACCTAATATCTATTTGATATCTAAAACATCTATCCTCATATCATTATTGAGGTGTTTTGCATATATCACAACTTATTTTTAGTTTTTATAAGGAATTACTGTATGATCCGTATATAGAAAACTATGCGAACAGTGCGAATTCCTCGTGGACTTGTGGTGACATTAAATTACACGTATAAAGTCAAAAAGGATGTTTGGTCAAAGATTTGTGGAAATGTGTATTATGAAGAGAAATAAAATCAATTAAACGTAGTATTAGATAATCGTAAACTAGTGAGGTTAGCAGCCAATGGTAAAATCCTTTATAAGAAAATAAGACTCATTTATCTTAACCTTAAGTTCGAATTTTACTAAATTCTTCATCAGAAGGTAAATCTACAAGATAATATACATAAAACCAGTAACAATAAGAATCTGTAAAAACTTACGATTAGAGTAGAAAACTAGCGGTTAAAAAAATATAATCTCATATCTGCATCAATAACATTAATTTTAACACACTAAAAATCTTTAAGTTGTATATGTTACGGACAAAGACGATAATTGGACATTGACGATAATGGCCGGACAATGACATGAATGTCCATTTTTCCTGGCTAATATCGTAAATGGCCGGGCATTGACGTTATGGCCCGTGGTGGGCGAACAATGTTGATAATGTTTGATGTGGTGTTCATGTTAACACCTTTGGCCGGTCATTGACGAAAATGGTCAAAATGGCAGAACAATGTTGATATAGGTATCGTAACTATCATTAAAACTGTATAAGATATGTATATTTTTTATAATTTTTATTTATCAATTTTGCACTATCGAAGTGAGTAATAGGTGACAATACCCTTCAAATAACTTAAAAAGATATAAGATTTTTTTAAATACTCTAGAAAAACTTAAAATTAATCATCTTTATTTTGACATGAGAGTGATCCATGGCATTTTGAATTGCAGGTTTTCTTATTTGCGCGACATGCACATTTTCTGGTGTTACATCCGCTCTTGCAGTGATAACGCTTGTAACCTTGACTTCCTAAAATACTATTTTCGGATGCGGCTTCTCTAAGAGAAATTTCTTTGTTTTTTGCGGAATCGCTGAGGTTCTCTAGTAAAACAAATTTTTCCATGCAAGGATTAAATTCAGATCTGGTGAACTTATGGTTTAAAACGCCGTGGGTTGTACCTATAATATCAAAATAATACTGTAATTTATATTTTCTGCCATATATAAAATAAAAACTCACAAAGTTTATAAAGACCATCTTCTACATCACTCACAACAGCCAGCATATTACGGGGAGAACCACGAGCTCGGTCTACGTCCGGTATGGGTACTCGAACCGTAGTTCCAACTTGCACCTCGGAGAATTTTTGGTTGCTTATCTAAAGATTCTCTCGATCTTTTACTCTCATTAACAATGTTTTCCTGTCGTTCGCAATTGAGACATTTACCATCATTATTAACATTTTCACCAAACAGTAATACTGTAGAGCACTGGCCACAAACTATTCTGTTTTCGTACCCTACAACAAAAATTAAATAGAAGTTTTTGGCAGAGAATCTGCATATTTGAGATTCATTAAAAGCATTAAATGAGCTCACTGTATTCAGTCAACTGCCCAGCATCTACTGTCACATTGTCAACTTCTAATTCAACTCTACTTTCTTCTATTTCTATATGCAAATTAGGCTTCTCGAGATCATTAGATCCTCCTTCCATTTCTTTTAGCAAATGTCAACATCTTCTTCAGAAACCAAACGGTTAATTTCATCATGTGGTACGCAGGCGCAAGCTAGTCCTATTTTAGCTCTACATCCGAACATTGCCTCATACGGAGATCTTCCAATTCCTTATGGACGAATATATATGTAATTGGTAATTGAACTTTTTCAAATTATGCAGCGTTGCATAAAACACACTTACCAGAATGTAATGCACGATTTTTCTTGAACTGAATAAATTTAATCCCTGCAGGCCAGTCTTTGATTTTATTTTCCTCCATCCACGCCCCAAACATGTCTTCAATATCTCTATTGGCACGCTCAACCGAACCTTGACTTTGGCTGTGCCTAGGTTTCCCATGCACAATTTTTACCTCTGGCCACGCATGTAGTTTTACTAGAACTGAATTCACGAACTCTCGACCGTTGTCAGATTGGAGAATTAAAGGTGCTCCAAAGGTAGTATATATCTCTAACATATGAAATGCAATTTTTTCTGCTCTTTTGGTTTTCAAAGGCTTCAGTAACACAAACTTGGTTAAATGATCTTGGAACACCATAATAAACCAATAATCGTTGTAGCTTTGCGATTGCATGTCAATTAAATCAACCTGGGCACGTGAATTAAACTTAGAATGGAGAATGGGTCTCGAAACTATGCCCTTTTTTGGAGTGTTACTCTTTTTTGACATTGAGTACAAAGTCTTAGATCATTATTGTTTCCTTTGTAATGTTACAATAGAGTTTACTGATTTCAGAAACCATCCGATTTCTTCCACCATGTCCGATAGCCAAGTGAGCGTTATGGATAATGTCGAAAAGTTCTCCACTCGTAACGTAGTACAATACCTTACATTCTGTAGTTTCAGCAACAGGTTTAATTAGACGGTCTCTACCGTTTACTGTAATAATGTCATATTTGCGTACCAATCTGTAGTGTTTCATTGACTTTTTCGAACTTGGCATTGACAGCAAGATCTTTGCTTCTTTAACCTCAGCAATTCGGTTGCCATATTCGTTAGCGTTTAAAAACGATTTATTGTCATCACGTTTGGTTTCTATGACTGCATTTATACTTTCAGTAAATCGACGGCGCATTTCATCATAATCCATGACGAATTTATGTTGCCTCTCCAACATGTGTCAAACTTTAACATAACCTAGCTTTATATTTGATCATCATTGGCCGTTGTGTAATGGACAGTGACGGCATCTCCCGGACAATGGTGAACGTTCATTACAGACGGACACATGGTCAGAAAAGCGGGAAACCAAGTACGTAAAAAATAGGTTATGTAAAATGGAGGAATTAAAAATTTTGGGAAATGGTTGTCAAAACCGAAGTTACTAGGTTAAATCAATAAGTAAAACAATTGGGGAGTGGGCGGGAAATTTAAACTGAACTAGTCGGAATCAATAACTATAATAGTGGGATTCAAGTCTGTAATTTTGGGGTTATTAACATGTGGAGCGCTTTTGTTAATGTTAAATAATAAGGTATAGATATCGCTGAGATTATCCAAATCAATTCTAAAATTCATCGTATTATTAATGGTTTGTATCTAATACATTTCAAGAAACATACGTTTCCTCTGTAGTTGTCTTCAGTAGCAATTATAGAAGCTAGCTATCAAAGTCCATAGAGTGGCTATTGTGAAAACAGTAGGAAGAAAGAGCAGTACTATCCAAGTTCTTAAAGCAATCTATGCTGTGTTGGTAGATGCGGTTTTTTAACCATTGACCGGTAGTACCTATGTACATATACAAGTTCACAGTTACTGTAGGGGATGTGGTAGATAACATTGGAACGTAGCAATCCTCTTTCTCATTGTCTTCTCTACATAGAGTAAATTTCTGCTCTATGGATGAAACCACCAATTTGATGAACTGAATTTGATGATACTGAATATGTCAATAACAAACCTCATATGAATCACCCGTTACTGTTGCAATTAAAATTAATGAAAGTAAACACTTTCTGATTTATTTTATTATTTGATAAAGGATATATGCTGATAAAACAATTCAAACGTATCCACATCGTGGTGGACGGTTTGTATTATAGATTGTAAATTACATATAATTCCAGAACCGATGACCACTAAATTTGAAATAACATGAAATCATGCTATAGATTAGAATGCAGAATTAGACAAATTACAAACGTATTATCTATTGAAAATTATTGCAATAATTTGTACTTACCTGAAACTTGAGTTGCTATTTCCAAAATCCAAACGGCGCATTTTTTGGGAAATAAACAAGGTTTCGTTTATTCCTAATGTGATTATGCGTTAGCTTTAGTTTATCAAACAATCTTAAACCTAGAAAACAATAGTTTCTTCTTGATCTTTCACAGAAATGGAGTTTTCTAATTTATGAAATATTAAATTTTATTAATATTAATTTCACTTTTCTTGTGAGAACTTTAATAGCTTATCTTTAGAAAGAAAAATACTAAATCTTTCTTTGTACTTCTCATTATTTACCGCAAAGCAATAGTTTTGCATATTTAACCTTTTTAGTGATAGCTGTTTTTTCAAAGGCTTCCTCATATTGTTTGCTAGTTTGATTTCAACTTTTTGGCGACCACTGAATATGAATAATGTTTTGTAAGAATTACTTGTAGTAAATCGATATTAACTGATGTGATTGATGAAATTATGAATTATACAGGGCAACACGTTAAGCGGGGCATATTCGAGAATTATTTTTTAAATGAAACACTCCATATCTCTTAGATTTTTTCTTATTTGCTTTAAATTGTGTTTTCGACGATATCTGGAGTTTTTATTTTGAATGACGCATTGTTGCGTTATTAACGAAAATTTTAAAACAGATGGTCACGACAATGTTTACCGTTCTAATTCTATGAGACGCTATTACGATTAATTTAAACAAAATTATTTAATATGTATGCAGCCAAACAATGTGTTAAAGCTACAAACTATTTAAAAATTAAATTTATTGTACAGGATATTTGTTATACAAGGTAGTCAATTTGGCTATTGTCAAAGAGCGTTTACTGACTTTTTTCAAACGAAACACCGTATATGATTAAATATTTGGAACGACACGTCAATCGCGCTGTAGAAAAATTCTGCATTAACCTGGTTGGATAACTTTGAGTTATTTTTGTCTTAATTTGTTTATGAGTAAAATTTGTGAATAATGTGTATTGGGCGCAATTGTTTAGCAACGCTTTACAGAGTTTGCATCTACTCATCTATTTACGCTTTGTTCGGGAAAGTGGCAGAATTACGAATATTATATTGCAAGCGCCTTCGCATACTTTTTTTACTCGATAGTAAGAACAAATCGCTTATTAATTTACCAAATTTTTGACAAATATACTTATAAAAATTAAATGTATCAATATAAATTTACCAACTTAAGACAACAATTCTCAATCGTTTCAGTCGTGCTTTATCTGAACAATTAATTTGCAATGTGTATATTTGATAAATCCATTAGCTTATTATGATAAATATATTATAGAAACTAGTTAAAATTGTATAATTGAATCTATAATTATGCACGTGCTACCATGTAATAGAGATGGTACATACATACTACGTATTTTAAGTGTCTATAGATAGTTGTTTTTCTGTCGGGTGGAATGAATGCATTAACACTGATGTGTGCCACAAGAAATTGAAAATAAAATGAACCGCTGTCATTGAAAGCAATTAAAAATAAAATCAGGCGAAATAATTATGTTCGCAATAATGCAATTAAAATGTTATCGTTTCATTCGTGGTGATAATCGCACATTCTGCATCACTATATAGATGAATAGGCAAGCTAACACAAGAAAAAGCATTACTATAAAAAAACTTAACTTTCGTCAAAAGTTATTTGTAATGTTCATCAGATCGAATTAATTTAAATATTCTAACAGTTATTAAATTATATAAGCAATTACTTCTAATGCTACGATGTCTAATCAAACTGGAACAACTACTTTTTCAGTTTTAGAATTTACTTTTGATAAAAACAATGAACTGCGTTTCAAGTTGATCAGAGCGAAATTTCCTAGCAAGTTTTTAACTTCCATAAAACAAGTTCCCACATACGTAAATTTTATTAGCATGACATATTCCCAGAAATATTCCCTTTCAATAATCTGTAACGGTACATTAAGTATACATGAAATAGTCGACCTTTACTACACAAAAGTAAATCACACCTGCAAAAATAGTTCAGATCATAATTCATGCGTTTCAAATGGTGGCAATAATAAAAATCCATTTTATGTATTTCGTTTCCATTTTTACAAATTAGTCGTTTCACTTTCATTTTTCTTAATACTCCGACAAGCGACCGTATTGGAACAAGCAATTGATAAAAATTCGAACTAGCAGCGCCTACTGTCATTAAACCTTTGTATTGTTACACATGATTTACTATGACGTCATTAAACTTTCGAAAATCCGCCTACGTTAATCTCAATGTAACGATCTTCGATACAAGATATAGAGTACCAAGTGCTAGTTCAGGTTAAATAGGGAGCTTTTTATGGTACGTTAAACCGATATAAGCTCTTGACACCCCAAGGGTATGTTACGGCGTTGTTACATAAAAATTATAGATCGTGATGTATGTAGGTACCTATATAACGAAATAACTAAATAGATCATGAAATTCATGAACTCTATAGTTCATACCGACAATGTGACTTAATCTCTTACAGGTGATCAATTAGTAATACTGTCATAACCAAACACCGCAGACCGCTGGGATAAGCGTCCAAAAACAGCAGCACTGTTCAACATTTCATTACCTATTCTAATAAGTACTCTTTGATTTAGTCCAATTGTATCGATAGTTTTGTAATAAGGAAAATAAGCACAATTATAAGTTATTGTCGCATACTTCCAATATATCAGGAACTGAAACGTCGGTAACACTAGCAACGTCCTGGTGATGAGTGAGACAATAAGCATTAGTATAGAAAAGAACAGCATCACGAATATATTGCCATGTGTCGTCCTATTTTCGTTTTTCTCTCATAATACTTATATGTTTTCAAAGTTATTGTTGTATTAAGCATACCACATTAGAATTCATGACTACAATACATTGATCAAATTAAAAAACTAATAGAAAGTGACGAAAAAAGTCAATAAATCAAAAAATCAATCGAAAATTTGAGAAAGAAAATCACGAAAAGGGAAAATTTTGGGAGTCTTAAAACTAGAAGACTAAAGTTTATGATCTAGCTCTATAGTGCAAGGGAAGTACAATTTCAATTTACGGAAAAGACAATTGGAGGACTCGTTTTGCTTTCCGACACATTAATTTGGGAAATAAAAACCAAATAGATATAATGTGAATTTTTGTTTTCCGACATTACGAGGGAACGTTTTTGTATTCGCGGAAAGGGGGATAAGGGGTGGAAATAAAAAAACCAAATTATTTTTCTTTTTCAATATATTCACCTGCAAGACGGATACATTTTTCCCATCTTTCAATTAATTTATTTATACCCTCATAAAAAAATGATTTCTCTTTATCTGCAAAATACGCCGAAACTGCCTCCTTGACTTCATCATCGGCAGTAAATTTTTTACCTCGCAGCCCTTTTTTCATTTTCGGAAACAGGTAATAATCACTCGGGGCCAGGTCTGGGCTGTAGGGTGGGTGATTCACAATTTCGAAGCCCACCTTATGCAGGGCAGCTAACGCAACGCGACTCTTGTGGACGGGCGCGTTGTCGTGCAAAAGCAGCACACCTTTCGTCAATTTTCCCCGTCTTTTCTCTTTAATGGCTTCTTTTAGTCGCTCTAATATTGAAGCGTAATATTCTCCGGTTATAGAAACACCTTTATCTTTATAATCAATCAACAATATTCCTTCCGAGTCCCAAAATACCGTTGCCATGAGTTTCCCAGCTGATTGTGACACTTTAAATTTCTTGGGAGGTGCTGTGCCCTTTTTATGCCACTGCATGGAGTCTCTGGAGGACTCAGGTTCATAATGATGAACCCAAGTTTCGTCTCCAGTAACAATTCGACTCAATACACCATCCTTGTTTTCATTACAGAGGTCCAAAAATGCGGCACGATATCCAATTTTTTTCCATATTTCACTTTTCACTCCTGATTATGTTACTTGGTTGACGATAGCTCAAAGACTAACTGTCTAATAACAATGAAACTTCGTATTTATACTAATTATCAGTCGCTGCACAGGGCACGCCCCCAATGCGCCTAATTACCCCCCTACAACTCGCTCATTCCGCGAATATAAAAACGCTCCCTCGTAACTTAAGGTAAGAGGGTGGCTGGTTTATTGGTAGACGAATTTGAAAATTGTAAAGTATCCAATGTAATTGTCATTTTTAGGCCCTTGTTTTTCCTGTGGTGCTTTTACTGATTTTTTGTGGTTTTCTTAGTGCCTCTGGGTGTTTTTGACAGGTTCTGCAATGGACCCTGGTGGTTTTACTACCCCGGTTTTAAACTAATCTGAAATAGCTTTTACCTAGTTAATCAGATTAAGAGCTTCTAAAACTGACTTAAACCCAGTTTAAAACCGAGATAAAAGCAGCAAAAAACAAGCAGTAAGAAAACCATCAGACACTAGAGGCTTTATAACGTTATACTCTATTCATGATACTTACAGAGTTTTATGTATAAATTTCACTTGCATATATTCGCAGCGGTGTCCTTGTCTGTGATATTCTCTTTCGCACTCATTGCCCTTGTTAAATCTAATGAAATTTTGCATTACAGGACTCACAGCCGCCATGAATACAAGTTAAAGCCCCCATCTTTATTAAAAAAAAATGTTGATTGAAAATCTTTGCCTCATTTAGCTACGATAAACAAAGTATATAGATTTCTGACGCTTCCTTTGTTTAGCTAATTCCTCCACTTGCTTGAGTTCTTACCTCTGTCAGAGATATAAACTACAACTGACATTTTCACAGAATCAGTTTCCTGTTTATGTACTCTCTCAAGTTTTAGAACCGACCATTCATATGCGAACGAAGCGAAAGAAATTGCTTATATATCACTTTTTAGTAAAGTGTTAATTTAAGTCTATATAATTAAATGAAAATAAATTTAAAGAAGCCATCTAGAAACATATCACAGTAGACACTCATAAGTTATGAAGATATGTGGTTCAACATTCCGTAGGACCTGTTATACATTGCGTTTTATGCGCAAGCATGCATAATAGTAAAAAAAAGCCTCAACATAACAACCTCTAGCATACATCCTAACAAATTGTTTCTACACAGAACTAGCAGTAATAACCTCTGTGTCATTGTGTTTTTGGGTATTGTATCTCGATTCACCAACATGTTTCTACTAGTAATTGATGTCCAACACCAAGGGGCACATGTCGCTGATACCACCGCATTAAACTGTAAAGACCTCTTTAATCTTATCAAATTGCACATACAAGTGCCGTAACAAGACCATTGAACACATTTACACACACATACAAATTACACAGCAAGAGTTGTTACTAAGACGAGCAATACAGTTTAAGAAACCGCTACAATTAGTATCCACCACTAAACAAAAACAAATAAATGAAAGGTAGTACAAACAATAGCCCTCTATCTTGGCTTGCAGTTATTGGTTTGTTGGAAAACCAATAGATCTGTTTGCTTTTTGGATACCCTTCCATCCAGGAAATCTAATAAATGTATTCATGATTAGTAGATGTCCAAAATATTAGTCAACTACATATATAATATTTCATGGCTTTCTACAACTGAATGGTATGTTATCCGTGATGAGCGCAATGTCATGGCTTTTTATCTAATAAGTGACGAAATAACTATAATTAATTATAAATGACGACAACTAAATCTCGATTAATAAATAATATTTCCATGGAAACTTCATTTTAATTTGGTAAAACGGTGTAGATGACCTTGTCTATAAGCCAATAAGTTTGTTAAGCTTTCGCGCGAATAATTTGAATTATATGTCCTATTTCTGAAGCAAGGTTTACGTAGATTATGTCATGCAGATACAACACCGTTATATTTAAACCAACATGCTAAACTCACATCATATTAAAAATAAGATTATTAACATTTCCTGTCTGCCATAAGTATCTGATATAATTTTTAATACACAATATGTTTACATAAAAATAAACTTTCTACATAATTCTAGTTTCCATAAAATGTTTGTAATAGTACCTACACACAACTTTTCTAAACATACTCAAACAATAATTATATTAAACGTTTACTATAAGCCTTCAGTATTAAATTCACAGAACGTTTACTTGGTGAAAGCAGTTTTATTTTTATTGTGCTTTACCAACTTAATGTCGATCAAGACCGCGACCTCTATATGTTAATATACTAACTGGAAAGGTGTTTAGACAATAATCCATTTTCTGATATTAACTCTGTAAAATCTAACGGATTCATTATATAATTTAATTCATACCTTGTTATTTATTACGAAATGTATATACCACTTAATTTAATATGCAACGCTGAACATTTTAGCGTGCGCGAAATGTGATAATGTTAAATAATGCAGTAATTTAAATGCCGGGTCCATTGTATGACCGAGTAATAAGCGGTATCATTTAGATTATGCTTTACTGTTTTAAGATATTATTCTTGCAACACATGGTCCAAAATAAAAGAATGATTTATATTACACCGTTTGGTATAATTAATCCCGCTGTTTATTTCATTTCTCATTTCCGTTGAAATATAATAGCTGACACATTAAGAAAAATTAATAATCTTACATTATTAATTAGACTAATCTTTTTTGTAATTTATCTGAAATACACACATGTAATAGTTCCTTCTACGCCGCAAAACTTATAATAAATGTGAGTAAATTACTGAAGAAAACGAAGTTTTTAAAATACAGGAAACTATTTATGGGATTAGTCAGTTATTAAAAAAAAACACGTTTTCATTAATAGCAACGATCCTAGTCTGATGACTAGAACAAGCAATATATGCAATAAAATTTCATGTAACATATGTATAATCCTAAAAATTGATGAGAGCTTTGTGTAAAATATTGAATTTTATTTTAAATTTTGGCAATATTTTTAGAAAAACAATTTGTTAATTCTAGTATTTCTAATAGTGGTTATTGGCCACCTTAAAGCTTCTTTTTTATACTAGGAATAAAAGAGAAATTTGTTCTAAAACATACTAAGCGCTCGCCAAGAATTTTAGTTTCTAAAATATTTGAAGCAGATAGGATTGGAAAGCTGTAGTGCCAGGTGTCACTTCACAGTCGCAGTGAGTGTGGGATTTTCTGCAATCCAAAAACAATATATCTCACGTAGGGTCATTTTATAATAAATAGTGTATAAAAAGTTAGTACCTAATACAAGAAAATATGGCTCCCAATCGTATTAAATGATCTCCTGCAAACACAAAGATTCCCAGAGTAGTGGAAAATAGTCAAAGCAATACTGATACCTAAGGAAAACAAAATATTAAAGCCAAAGACATACAGACCACTTTGTCTACTCAACACATTAAACAAGGTATATGAAATAATGGTAAGACAGACGCTTGAAGAGGAGATTGTGAGAAAACGGGGGTAGCCAAACTTCAATATGGATTTCGCAAAGACGATCAACAATACAAGCAATAAACATAATAAAAGAAGTCTCCGAGAAGTGCAAATGTGGAACGTGTTAGTAACTCTTGACGTCCAAAATGCGTTTAACACCGCAAGCTGAAACATAATAATGAAAAATCTAATGAGTAGAAATGCGTCACAATCTAATAAACATCATTGCTGACTATCTAAATCATAGACACGTACAAGTTACCAAACGTTATAAACATAAAGTGGAAGTCGGGGTGCTTCAAGGCTCCGTCCTTGGGCCCACACTTTGGAACCTGTTCTACAACGACGTATTGAAAATCGAACTACAAGGACGCTCGGAAACCATAACTTTCGCTGACGATCCCGCATTGCTAAGTAGCTGGGGACAGCAAACGAAGGTTAATGAGAAATAAAAATGAAAATTTAAAACATATACCCAATTCAATGAAAATGAATGATCTCCAGCTTGCCCCAGAAAAAACGGAAGCGTTTATTATCACTCACAAAAGGAAACGCAACGGATTGTACTTCAAGGTGAATAATGTAGTAACAACGCCTAAAAACAGTATTAAATACCTGGGGGTCACCTTTGACACAAAATCGCATGGAAAAACTTACCTGCCTATTACCAAATATTGGAGGCCTAAACAGTGCAAAGAGAAGCGATACTAGCTGGAACGATCCCTTCGATAATACTTTATGGAGCGCCAATATGGAAAGGTGCATTAACAGTGAAAAAAAAATCGTCTCCTGTTAGAAAAAGCGCAGCGGAAGGTACTGATCAGGGTTGCGGCTGCATTTAAGACCACGTTCGCAGTAGCATTGCAAGTGATAACAGGAGAAGCAACGAGCAAACTGCAATAAGATATAACAGCAAGTAAACTGCTACACATCATGCTAGAATCTACACAAAACTGGGGTATAGCGCTTAAAATGATAAGGACAATAACGAGCTCAAAAGAAGCGGAGGAAAGACTGAGACAAAGTAGACCAGTAAATTAAAAACGTAACGAGCAATTAACCCGGGGATTCATGAGACTAATATCTATCAAGATGATTCCATGGTTTTCCAGAGAGTGGTTTCACCGATTGATGTCCTGCGATCGATTTAAGCACTTGATGTCCATAAAGGATTTCCACCTACCAAAAAATATATATACAAGAAATTATAATATACAGGCTGTAACAGGACGAGCTTACGTTAGCCCTATCTGAGCAACT
This sequence comes from Holotrichia oblita, assembly GCA_023690525.1. Taxonomy (NCBI): domain Eukaryota; kingdom Metazoa; phylum Arthropoda; class Insecta; order Coleoptera; family Scarabaeidae; genus Holotrichia; species Holotrichia oblita. The sequence goes on along the minus strand of CM043019.1, from coordinate 42,010,336 downwards.
AAGCAAGTTCCATATTTGTAAATTTGCAGAGTTATTTTGGGCATGGGGGCAAACTTTTAGAAAATATTAGTACATATGTTCTATTTCCGGTTTCGCCGGAAGCACAATCAACTTCATTTTTTTAATGGATTACCCAATTTCGTTTCAAACAATTGAATTTGAACAAATTTGACGTATAGATCATTTATTTCGACTGGTGTAAACATTACCGTTTTATAGCTAACTTGATTCTTATGAAAATTTTATCAAATGCATCGTAGTACTTAGTGACGTATTTCTTCGGTATGCAGAAGAGTTGATAAATGATTATTGAATATTGGGGCTATTGAAAATTATTTTCACTTGTGTGCAAACACTATACGGGGTGTTAGTATTTACTGACTGAATGAATATTTTAGGAGCTATTCGCAAATTATGTGAATGTATTTAGAAACTTCGTGTGAGAGCTAAAGGTGACTATGAAAATTCGTCACAGTTTTAGCGTGATGTCCAATTTTCTAATGACAGTTCGATAGCGTATTAATAAACCTCCTAGTATATCACACAGTTCCTAATCTAGTATACGAAAATGTCACGTTTAGGATTGATAAATCAGGATTACCTCAATTTATTGATGATTTATGGAGAGTCCGGAATAATTTTAAGTCGAACATGTGCTTTATTTCGACAAAGGTATCCGGACAGGCCAATTCCATCTACAGATGTAGTGCGACGGTTAGTTAAAAATTGTTTAGAACATGGACAGTTTAGACCAAAATTTAAAAAAAATTTGATGACGAAGTAGTTGTAATTGGTGTTCTGGGATATTTCTATACCAACCCCACTGCATCTCTTCGAGAAGCAGCGACAACTTTTGAAATTTCAACAATGTCCATTCAAAGGGTATTAAAAGGACATAAATGGAGACCATTTTCATACCAGCAGGTCAATTTTTGTGAATTCTTCACCATAGCTTGTCAGGACGACGAAAATTTTACGAAGAAAATCATTTGGACTGAAGAAGCTAGATTTACCGAAAATGGCCTCTTTAACAGTCATTTTTGGGCAGCCGAAAATCCTCATGTAACGAGAGGGGATATCAGAAAATTGGCAATTTAATGTTTTTTGCACAATAAAAGATAATCGCATACTTTGTCTACGTTTTTATAACGAAAATTTAAATGACGAAAGGTATTTAGATATATTGCGCAATATTGTGGAAGAAGAACTTGATACACAGCCTATTATCGAATCAAATACTGCTTGGTATCAAATAGATGGTGCACCGGTTCACAGCACAAGAGATGTACACTTATTCTTGGAGAGGTTATTTGACGGAAAGTTTACTGCAAACGCAGGTTCATACTTATGGCCTCCACCTTCACCAGACTTGACCCGTATGGATTTTTTCCTGCCAAAATTCATTAACAGAAGCACAAATACAAACGTTCACTAGTAATCAAGGGCTAAAACGAATTAATAAATGTTTGGAACAGAATGAGGCTAATTTTGAACAAAATTTGAAATAATTTATTACTTTTTAATACCTTATTTATTCATTCTTAATTCTTAATGTTCTTTAATGTTATCTTGATTACAAAATAAATGTTACTATTCTGTTTCTTCTTTACTCGAAAAATGTGTTTGATTTTTATTACTTTATTAACACGCTATCGAACTGTCATTAGAAAACTAGACATCATGCTAAAACTGTGACGAATTTTCTGAATACCTTCACATAATTTGCGAATAGCTCCTAAAATATTCATTTTAGATATAGGGAAATGTATGTAATATCATTTGATAAAATAATTAAAATAATAAAATTACAAAGTTATTAGTGTTTGAAATTTAACATATTTGGTCAGTAAATACTAACACACCCTGTATAGTATTTGCACACAAGTGAAAATAATTTTCAATAGCCCATCTTAGTAGCTGTCTAACTTCCAATAATCATTCATCAACTCTTCTGCATACCGAAGAAATACGTCACTAAGTACTAAGATGCATTTGATAAAATTTTCATAAAAATCAAGTTAGCTATAAAACGGTAATGTTTACACCAGTCGAAATAAATGATCTATACGCCAAATTTGTTGCTGAATTCAATTGTTTGAAAATAAATTGGGTAATCTATTTAAAAAAGTTGATTAACAGAAGTTGATTGTGCTTTTAAACCAACTTACACACACTAAAACTACACCGCAAGAGAAACCGGAAATAGAAGATATGTACTAATATTTTCAAAAAGTTTGCCCCCATGCCCAAAATATCTCTACAAATTTACAAATATGGAACTTGCTTAGTTGGTGAGATACGGCTAACGTAAGCTCGTCCTGTTACACCCTGTATACAGTCACAGAACCATTGGAATAACACGAAACTTCTAATACATACATATAGTAATATACTTACTTGGCGAAAGGATATGCTTAATATGTAGTAACAGAAGGAACAAATGCTTGCCATCCCAAGAATCCGAAGAAAGTTATAATCTTGAACAAGGGAGTAAGAGATATGACTCCAAACTATGACTAAAAATTGGTGTTCAGACTGACAGCTGCAGAAATTACTATCAGATGTTTTGGGGAAAAAGGACCCCTTCAAGTTCAAGAAACAGTAATTAATTACATATTTCTTGTTATTTGCTATAAAAAGCAAACCTAGTGTAAAGTTAAAACTGGATTAAGATATCTATGAATGTATGTACCTTTTTTGTAATTGACACAAGAGGATGGATTATGTGTGTTTTAATCTTGTATTGTTAATAATGTTTGATCTAATTGTTAATTAAAGATTATATTAATCATATTGATTAAATTTATTGGTTTAAAGTGATCCGTTAATATTAATCATTTCTCTGAAGATGAGATATTTGCTGCATTGAAGAAAGTAATAAATAAACTGGCAACGCATTAAAACGCATTAAATATTGTTGCTAAATAATCGATTTAGTACTTTTTAAATGAGTATGAAGTCGGAATAAAATCGGACTAGCAAATAAAGCGCTTCCCGCTGCAAGTTTTTTCTATGATATTACAAACGTGTTTAAGTTTAATTTAAAAATGATAGCATATTTAGATACAAGTGCATACCTTTCTTAGCAGCGATATTTTGTGTTTAAATTTTATTAGATGTTATTCTGTGACAGTATGAGTTTGATGGTTGTGTTTGTTTTTAACCATAATGAAATATAATTAGATCGACAATTCGATTGCTATGGATTTTTGTAATATTGCTTTTCTTATTTGAATAAATACATCTTCTCCTAACAAATTATATCAAATGTGGCAGCTCAAACGTGCCCGATAAGAAATAAATTACATGTTAATATGACCGTCCACCCCATTGGCTAGTATATTTTCTATATAGCATCGATGGATTTGATGCTTTGTCTCATAGGTAGGTACACGATGATAACTTCCCGAAAAAATAGTACCTACATAAGTATTTCATTTTTGCAAAAGTATATGAGGAAATGTTTTGCAGAAATATGGTACTAGTAAATATTTATTGATTTAAGAGTAGGTTTATCAATGTGAGGATAAATAAATTAACTTGCAGATAAAATTTTATCCGTAAGATAATTACAATGAAACATTTATTGAGTGTTAAGTAGAAGTTATCTGCGAGATAAAGCATTGTAGTTGCTAAATTTTATCTGCCAGTTAGCAATATCTCTCAGTTACTTACTTACCTACCACTTTTATCCTCACATTGATAAAATACAGTGATGTGCTTTAGTATTGACTCACCCTTCGAGGGCAGTCGGCTATCTATCGTACTCGTTTCTATTGTACCATCTTTGGCAAATTAAATGAGAATTTTTCAGCGAGGAATTTCCATTTACTAAATAGAGGCTATACTTTGAAGCAAATTTAATTTCTCTAAAAGAGAGTACTGCTTTGATGAACTTCTTTAGAGTAATTAAATTTACTTTAAAGCAAAGCCTTTATTTACAAAATCAACATTCCCCGATAAAAAACGCATTTAAATTGCCAAAGATGGTACATAAAGGTTATATTTATGAAGTTTTGTGGCACGTTGAGTCAGTTTTAATGGGCATCACTGTAGGTCATACCACGTGGTAAACTTTTCGAAGTTATACCTACCTGTTGTAAATGTGATTTTTTCGGAAAGGTCTACCTTTTGTAATTTGGTTACAACGTACCCTACGTCGAAGTGTTACGAGTAATTAATTGGAACTACAAAGCAAAAGGAGTAAACAATAAAAACTTGTGACACACCAATATTAGTTTATAATTAACGACTCGTCCTCCGAAAATGGTGCTTTGCCCGATCTCTCTTTTTCTCTTGGAATACACTTACCAGCTCAGCATTACTTTACTTTTAATACTATCGTATTCTATTGTTATTGTTACTTTTAAACTGAATACCTATTTATTTTAGAAGTGCTTTTTGCTCATTTAGACGACATAATCAACAAATTATTTTGATTTACACCATAAATTTTGTCGCCTCTAGACAATAAGGGAGAGTTAACATGATTGTTCAAGATTAAAATAATCATAAAAGTAATGGTGCAAAAAATCTGGTTCTAAATTAGGTGTTACTTTAATTTATTGGCAGTAATAGGTTTGGGAAATGACTTTTGTAAATGACGATGATTTTTAGTGAAGTTTGTTCTGTATATTTGCATAAATCTTTGTTTTATGCGAATATAGATAAAGGCCACAATGTTAAAAATAGCTGTTCTAAATTGCTTATAATACTTATGCCAAGATGCCTTTATACCTCACGTACTACAGGGCACTGCAAACATTACCACTTACAATAATAACAGTCAGTGATGCAAATACAAATTAGATCACAATAAATATGCAAATACATATGCATATACGTTGCAATAGTTGAATAATTGCACCACACCATGAATCTAGACCTCAACTACCCTTTCAAAACAGTTCGAAACGGGCTTTAAACTTATTTAAACGATCTATTTAGAGCTATTAAATTCAGTGTTACACAAACGTCATGCATACATTCAATAGCACATTAACGTAACCATACTAGCTTTGCCTAAGGCCCCGTGACTTGAAATTTCATTCACTGCGAGGTAGACCCATGCAAATGCATATAGGCCGTCAACCACCGTTAATGTACATTTTTCGCATTGCACACTTTATTATAACGTCTTTTATTAGAAAGTTGCCTTTATCAAGCGTAACGCCTTACATAATCCAGCGAATTAAGAACTTTTGTGACTACAAGGTAAATTACCGTATATTGCGCTGAGACAATTGGCGTGAGTGAATTTTGTTGTTGTTTTGTTTAAAAAAACAGAGACAAATGACATATTTGTATTTACATAGGTTCTTTCTTTGATTAAACTTTATTCCGATAAATGAATATTATATTGTTTTTTTTTCTTATTACTATACTTATTTAAGGAATATTGGTACTTTCAAATATCACGTAATTATTTGTTAGGACTATCTGATTATATTTAAAAACACTTTCTATGACTCTATGATTCAAGAACTGCATGTAACTAACAACAATAACTGCAATTACTTAAGAGAAAAGAAATTGACACCAGTAATTTATATTTTATGTTTATTGTTAACAATAACGTAAGATTATCTATATTTCGTATTTACCATATGTGCCCTTTCGCATGTTATATAATTAGCGAAAATTATATACGGTGCGACATTCTGCCAGATATAATGTTTAACTATGATGCCTATCCAACTGTGATCTGTACTTACTTTCTTCTAGGAAGCAGTGTTTACAATAAATTCTTCAACAGTCACTAATTGAGGGTAATACATGAGTAGTCTGTATCTGTAATTCTTATTACTATATCTTTACTATATAATATATTGGGTTGCCTATATTAAAGAGAAGTGCAATGGAATGACAAAAGAACAGAGTACGCCGTAAGTGAAATAAAATACGAAAAAATGCCTATTATCGTAGAAATGAATGTCGAAGTAAAAACGTACTTACAATTTACAGACAGGCAAAATTCTAATTTTTAGATATGTTATGGATATACTTGACATTTTGACATATATAAAGAAATTCGCAGACAAATCTATAAAAATAGAGCGATTGTTTCAACTTATGGTAACAAACACTATATAAAAATTAAAATTGTGTACAAGTCTGCAAAATTCCTTTTTACAAAAGATAATAAAAAAGTTTTACAATATAACGCTACAATAATTCTCAAGAGGCTGCTCGTTACTGTGTGCTGAGACATGACACTTGCAATAGATGATGTTTGTCCAATTCATACAACTATATTCACGTGGTATAGAGAGGAAATTTCACTCTGGAGGACGCAGAAAGAGTGGCAAGGCCAGAACGTCTATTATGGAGGAAAACACTACCGCTGTGTCAACAATGCTCAACGAAAACAGGCAAGTGATCCACCAGCAGATAGGGGATACCTTAAACCTCAATGCACAAGCAATTTGTTCGATTCTGCATGATAATTTACATGTGAAGAAACTTTGTTGGCTTTGGGTGCCGCATAAACTAACTGAAGAACAGATCACACCATGTATGACTTGGTGCCGGGAAATGCTAAAAATGTTTGCTAAGGATAAATGATGAGGACACTCCTGTAGCCGTCAGAAGATTCCGTTTTGTACAGAAAAAAATTACAGCAGTAGTTTTCAAATTGATTGAAATTGTGGAGCGTGCCATCTTGGACAAGCTAGCTAAGCGATCAACAGAACAGTACGTACCGTCGAGTCATCAAATTGATGAAGAACATGCAGAGAAAGTCAAGAAGGGACAGGGTTTTTCCATCATGACAACGCTCCAGCTCATCGTACCAAAGCTTGCAACGAATATTTGACCACTACAGAACTGAAACTTTTCAGCACTCTCCTTACAGTCCAGATCTTGCTCTCTGCAACTTTGTGCTCTTACCAAATGTGGAAATGAACTGAAATGGAAGCGATTTTTCAGTGACTTCTGAGGACAACAAGTGTACCTTGCTCTCTAATGAGACTTGGCAGAGCAGGTTTAAGGATTGGTTTCGAAGGATGGAGAGGTGTATTGAATATGGCGCAAAATACTTTGTACTTTGTGCTTGGACAGATTCAAGGGACACATTTCGTATTTTATTTCATTATTTTTTTATCAACCAATATTGACATATAATCCAATGAGGATCAATATGGAAATCAGTTTGGTCATGCTATATCCTTTATGCTTATTGAATAAAATAAAAATGCTACCTTTCTTCTGAATTTAATTATTATACATTTTTTCTTAATATAGATACAACTACATACTTCTTCACACATTTTTCTAGCTAAAGCAGCTAAATCTTAACATAAGTTTATAGAAATTCTTGTATGTAGACAATATTGTCTATCATAGTCATTAATATTGCACTTTTAATAAATAAGGTTTTATAAACTTATTTCTGCTAATCTAGTATTATGTATGTATTTGCCAAACCTGTTACCACGATTATCTAATTCGTCCAAAATTTGTTTTAGAGACGGTTAAATGTTTAAATTGTAACACATTCATATGTTTTAATTAAATTATATTGTAAGCTTTCATTTCCTTTCTACTGTTTTAATCAGAAGTAAACAAATTAAACATGATTTTTTTGTTTCCTTGCATTGAAGTGAAGGTACCTTGAGGCAATCATCATTACAAAGCTTAGCAAAATTCAAAAGATGCGAACAAAACACACTTCCGTATATTCAAAAAAAAGTAATTTAATTCTGAAAGCAGAGGCTTCGCTGCAGTTTTAGTTTCCATTACTTTTTTCTAGCATAACATAGAATCATATACATAAATCATCTATTGTACTTTAGTAATTATTAAATTCGCTTACTCAATTTTCTTGTTAAAACTTACGGATTTCCTATGAACTAATAAACATAATTCTTTTTTTGTATACATTCTCAGACATAATACAGATATGTTGACGTCATATATATCTTTGCGTGACATTCGCATTTGACCATCATCTAATCGTTATCCTTGATTCCAAATCAATTAATTATATAAAACAGTTTTGTAAAACAATATCAGATACGTTTGAAATTTAAATTGAGTTGTTCACGATATGTAAAATAGAATTCTAAATTTTCATCACAAAACATTTTAATAAAACAAACACAAATAATTATTTAAATTACATAAAATAATTGTACAATTATTAATAGCCATATAATTCCTATCTATTAAAATGTAGGAATAATTAGAAATATCTCATGAATTGGAAATCTCGGCATCTCTCGCGAATTATATAGTGATTAATAATAGTAGAATTATTTTATGAAATTTAAATCATTATTTGTGCTTGTTTTATTAAAATGTTTCTTGATGAAAATTTAGAATTTTATTTTAATTATTAGTCATTCTCTCTGTTCTTATTGTTCTTTCTGCTTTCATCTGTGTGTTTTCTAATGCCGTATCTGTTCAGCTTTCACTGTAATCTTGGCTTAATAGATCGATTTTATTTTAGTTCGGGGCATGATTTCTGTAACATTTTCATGAAAAAAAAAGAAGAATCTCTAACGACATTCATCTTATATGGATTAAGGTTATGCAGCCTGTAGTTTGTCGAATTAGCTAACATTATAGCGTATTAAATAGGTTGTTAAGTCCTTTTTGCTAAAGTGTCAAGTTAAGTGTTTAAGTATAGTGTACATCATTAAAGACTGCTTATCTTACTCTAAAGTGTGTCTGGCAATAAAATGTTACTACCAGAATAAGAAATAATTGTTTACTCCAAAGTAGGCTAATAGAAGTAAGAATCATAAAAAGAAATAAAAACTAATAAAAATAAAACACAAGATTTACTCTCTATTGTGAGGGCTTCCGAAGTTTAACCACGTTATACTATTGTAATACACACACCACACAAATAAACAAAAAACAAAATAATTGTAATTGTTATTTTGTCTTATTTTCCTTTTGAGTTCCTTTTTTTCACAGGATGTCCTTATTGAGTTCGTTTATACAAATTGTTCCCATAATTTACCAAACCTGGGATGATAATAATTTAACTTGCAAATTAGATTTAACTCCATTTTCCATAACCAAAAAATTTAACGCTCGATGTGTATAAACTGGGAGAAGAAAAACGCCAAGAATTAAGCAGGATAAGGCTGCTTAATACATTGTGTTTATTATTGCGACGTTTCGGTTCCCTTACACCTTTTTGGAGCAATCAACAAATTTGACATGGTTTCTAGTTAAATTTGTTGATTGCTCGAAAAAATTGCGGGTTTGCACCGAAACGTCGCAATAATAAACAACATGTATTAAGCAACCTTATCCTGCCCAATTTTAGGCGTTTTTCTTCTCCCAGTCCATTTTTCATTATCATTCAGTGGTGTTCTGATGCAATTTTGATTTTACAAACATACTTATTCTTATATACGACAGTGGACCCTTAAAACTCTGCGGCTGCACTACCCAATCTCTGATTCATAGTTTCAGGGCAACGGGCGTGGCGGGAGTAGACTTCATATATAGGGGAGGATGCTTGGGCGTAGGCATGGGCATACGCTCCGGTGTCCGACCGCTAACCGTCGGAATATACGGTGGGTAAGTGAGGCACCCTACGGCACTTACCTTGAGAACTCTGCAGCTGCACTACCCCATCCTTGGTGGCCACACTCAGGGAAACGGGCGTGGCGAGAGAATTTGGCGAAGATAGTAGGGGAGGACAAAAGTCGGTTCGCCGAGAAGTAGTCCGCCCGCTGGTTGTCTGGTTGGGGAAACCTCGGTTTCATCTTAAAACAACTCGGTGACTCTGGGACCCTACGGTTTCACTGTAGCTGCCGCGGATACTTGATCGCCGGAGGGGCGAAAGAGTTGGCGCGGTTGGCATTTTGGGGTAGGGCTTCGACCCGGCCGTCCCCGTAGTTCAGGCTTAATTCACGGGCGGGCTGGTTGTACCTCACGGCCAAATTCCGTTTCCCACGCTTGGCCTATAGTAGCCATCCGCAAGGAGGCCTAGGCCCCGTGGGGTTAGATGTGAGGTAGGAGTCGCTAAAGCGTCTCCAGCGGTGACCCGTACAACGTTGACAAGTGAACTTGTCTAACATGGGTAGCACGGCGCAGAGGAGCCCACCGGCTCGCCAGTCCTCTCCGCGAGGTGTCGGTCTCGTGCGGGCAGTGAGATAGTGGGTGAAGTTTCAAGGCACATAACTTGTTATGTGCAGTGTGGTCAGAAAATTGCAGGATATGGGCTAACGCCTAGGCGCCTGCGACTCACCACCTAAGCCATTTTCAAATCAAACAAACTGTAGAAATGTGCACCGAGCTTTGCATGATCATCTGCATATGAATAAAGTGAGTGCCTAAACTTTTGGTGGCAGTTTAAAAACAGGCACGAATACGATATGCGTCTGCCTTTTTTTAGAGTTTGTCAGGACAAGCCTAGACGAACTATTAATCGTATAGCAACAGAAGGTGAAACAATGGTGCTCTATTATGATCCTAACAGCAAACATGAATCAATGGAGTGACGATTCAAGGAGGAGGCATCCCCCACGAAAAGCAAAACCGCAACAATCTACCCGAAAAATCATGCGCACAATTTTTGGGATTCACAAGGAATCTTGTTAGTGAATTTTAAAAATCGTAACACTACTGTAAACGGGCCTTATTATGTATCACTTCTACACAAATTGAGGGATTACATTGCTGAATGTGGATTCACTGAACTCGAATATTCGTCATACAGTCCCGATATGGCCCCAAGCGATTATTATTTGTTTCCAAATCTAAAACAACTTTTCGTGGGACAACAACTGTATCATTTTGAAGAGAAATGAAAAGATAATTTTTATAAAGGTATTGAACTGTTTATTCATAGACGTAACAAGTATTTTGCAATAAAGAGTGGTTATATGGAAAAGTAATTGTACCTGTTTCATTTGAAGTTGCCTTTTCGAACTCAGTCGGGCCAGATCATTCTAGAACTGCCCTCATATTTTCTTTTCTATTTTTAAATTGTCAATTTCTTGACAACCATGTAGTCAGGAAGGTATCCGAATTATTATTCCTTTCAATCGTATCATGACTGTGGATATACCGATATATTATTTGCAACCTGTGGATTGCACTCTGGGCTACTAGAAATGAGGCATGAGGCCGCAGCTTCGTTGTCGTTGGGCAATTCATCCCCCTCACCTCGCAGTAGTAAGGAATAAGGGCTTCGTTGAATTGATTGAAATTGAAACGATCGATGTGAGGATAGCATTTTCTAGTTGTTAGACAAGGGTAAATGACAGTGGTGGGTACTTGCCGTTAGACAGCGATAGATTATAACACACAATTGTCCAATAGAATAGCATGAGTATTTCTTGACTTTGTTAACTGATAGAAATCATATTTTCATTCTTCTTTTATTCATATAAAGAGGATCATCACATTTAGAGTTAGCTCTTGGTATACCTATTGTTAATATGAAAAACGTCGAGAAATGCCACAATTATGGTATATTCCATGAGCGCCTGTTATTTTTTTTTTTTTCATACGCTACGTCGTGGTAAGCCATATATGGAATTCACCATTGACTGCTTAGCAGAACGATATATCTGGCGGGAATCACAATCCATGGATTGTGCGAGCTAGATCAGTATCTGCTGCACCGACTTCTGTTGTGTAGTGCTTTCCACTGTGCTACTTCCCACCCTGCCCACTAGAGGGCACTGGGTTGGAATTAGTCCATTGTCATTCGTAGTTGCACTGACGAGACCCTGGAAGGTCGAAACCACGTTTTCCGCTTCTAATGCTTGATCTATTTTAATTGCATTCATTCGCAGGGTGAATTCCAACAACATACCATGAGCGCCTGTTATAGGTATTTGTTTGGTTTTTACATATTGTTAATGTTCACATGTGCAACGACAAGAATGAATTGAGTTTAGGGGAATTTATTCATTATGTAAGAGCAAAAGGTGGAAAATAGACCTCTATCCAGGTTTATTGTCGCCTATAGCATGGGTTCCATGTCGAGTTACCTTCTGGCGCTCCTACTCACCTTTTGATCCTAAACAAAACACTTTAGTGATGAAACGCCGAATTTAGTCCGTTTTCTTTCTTCTTTAGCAAACGATGAAAATGTCGATGTTAATGTCGGATTTCGTCGGTTTTAACGACCTTTTAATGGTTTTAAATGCTGCAGCAATACTGGATGAAGTATATTGGGCCACGGACACCACTGGCTTAGATAAAGTTTATTTGTTTTGTATATGCCTACAATAGAAATACGAATAAAACATTTTGAATATTCGCTTTTCTGAGTCGTACTGTGAGGAGATTATTATAAACCGATCTCATTTGTAACTTCAATAAATAGAATAAAAATAGCCAGGCTATCGTTAAACTCTACCATTAATATTATCATTTCTTAATATGAATGATTCATTGTTAAAAGAAATCGATTAAGAAATAATTATACGTGAAATAGTCCGATTGACAGACTCTTTTGGTTAGTACCTCTCCTTGATTGTTAATAATTAATGTATGTTAAGCATTTTGTGGATTACATAAAAAGAATGTACTTTCACGAGATAGCGAACCATTTTTTTATAATTTAAGGTACGCTGTAATAGCGTGAAATTGCCAACTTTGGAAAAACATTGAAAATTTACCGCTCAATTCCGTAATACGAAATCAAGACGACAAAAATTAGAATCAATAGGATTATTGCAAATAACCGGACTTACAATAAGGAGCTATTGGTAAAACTTGATTGCGTTATATGAGTTCGTTGAACTTTATACAACGCAAAACAAGTGTTATTAAATGGTAATTTATCCAGTTTTCCAGTTTTTTTTTTTTTTGAGTATCAAATATTTGCTAAACTGTAACTTGTTGTAAAGGCCACGTTCTGTTAAGTACTTTTTGCAAACGTTGTTTGAATATTGATTTTACCATGTTTAAGAAAATAGGCTGCTACTGTCCTCGAATAATATACTGTAATAAATAGATAGCGGTAAAATTTGGTTAAATGGCGGTTAATTTGATGACTTTTATGTATTATTGGTAAGTTTAAATCTATCCGTTATGATGCCGAGAGTCTGATTACGTAGAAATTAAGATCAATAAAGAGAAATAAATACAAATATATTAATATCTTCAAATACTTATACGAGATAATTGTAGGTGTTATAGTCAATTTTCAAATGTGTGGGTGAGAAGCAATTTATATGATTTTTAACTGCTTTAATAACCGTTAATTAGCAGTTTATTTTGACACCTTTCACCTAATGATATGCTTCAACGTAACATACATATTTAATAAAATGCATATTATCACATGTGCAGGTGTATACCATATTATACACCCTATTATATAAACGCATTTTTATATAATTATGTCAGAGGAAAAAATACTATCTGATAAAATTACTTTTATTATATACTTTCATAACAAAAATATCAGAACATCACCTTCTCTGTTACTACTGTTTATAACTAATATAACCATATTATCTATACGCAATTTTTTACACTAATCCTAAAAGTTCAAAATTGTGCGTTCACACAATTACGATATTTGTCTGAAAGTTACACGGATTTAATTGGAGTTATACTTAGTGCTGTAACGGTAATTAATCAAAAGAATTAGTCCTAATTTGTATGCTGCTCGTTTCTCTTTCCATCTATGTCCGTTGCCAATAAACGCGTAACCTAACAAGTGTGAAAATTTCGGAATAAAGAAAAAATCTGACCCACATCCGATAAAATGCGCTCGAAATTAATGAGTCTCATTATAGCTGTCATTACGCAAGCGAATTGCTTCTGTTTGCTAATCCGAATAACTTCGAGTACAAAACATTTTAATGGGAAGATAATGCCTTTTCAATTTAATGTTTGTTGCCTAATGAAACAAATGCCGCCTACAAAACTATCGACAAAAAATAAATCAATAGTTTCTAAACAGTTATAAATAATTGTCAGCAAGGTGCCTGAAAATCACTCTGGAGTTCACGTTCCAATCTCATCTGCCAAACATAGTCAATGAAGCTATCAGAGCTTTGTAGACACGTAAAAAAACCTGTTTCTCACCCATAATATCCTACTGGCTATACAGAGTCATACAAAATTATTATGACAAAATTTAATAAATTTATTAATTTTACGTTGGTGTATTTAATAAATATAAATACTAGTGAAAAAGTGGACTATCTGTTGATATTTGGCAACATTAATCACAATTCACGATGAGTATGCAGAACGACATCTCGACAGGCATCCTCCACACTATTATATTTTGAATATTGAAGGGTCTTTAAAACGGAAAGGATCATTTCCTAGGGTAAAAATTGTAAAGAGCTCCAGATAAACAATATGGTTAATATATAATATGGTTAATATAGTTTTCAGAGAGTTTAATCCCGGATCGGACCTTCCATTCGCTGTTGGGAACAATATGATTAATATAAAACGAGAACAAGGGAATTGCACATGTTAGCCTACCCCCTATATACTACATCCATTATCTTCTATTAACTATGTAGCTCAGCGAGTAGAAACATCATATTCTTCAGTAGAGGGGACTTTAACAAGACAAAAGTTGCATCCATATAAGCCTAATTTAATGAAAATCGTACGTCCAGCAGATCCTGAAAGTCAAATGACTTTTATTGCATGCGATTGTATACCTTGAGGAAAAACCAGACTATTTGAACAAAATTTTGTGGACCTGTCTGATAGAAGGTAGACTATTAGAACTTTATTTTTTATGATCTGAAATGAAAGGTATTTTCATCTTTCAATTACGAATTGGTAAATTTATTAGAAGAATTTCTATTAGCTTTATAACATATGATGCTTGTTCAGTAGGACGCAGCCCCTGCTCATAATGCCTTCATTGTCAAACAGTATCTAAACAAAGCATTGAATGGGTGCCTAATTGCTACACATGAATAAGTAGAATGGTCACCAAAATCACGCGATCTCACACCATTAGATTTTTTATAAGGCTTTCTTAAAGCGGTGGTCTATGTATATCCGTTATCTAGAAGATTCCAATATTACTGATTACATAATTTGGTTCCAACATGATGGAACACCGATTAGTTATGGTAATTCTGTTGGCCGCTATTTAAACGAAATTTTTTCTGACAGATGTACTGAAAGATAAAGCGAACTAGAAGTTTAGGTTTAATCCAAAAACATTTATTCTTTTAGAAACTAAAGCTTTAAATCAGGGTTTAAAAATGTAGATAATTAAGAGATCAGTTACAAGAAAAATGATACCTCACATTTTTAACACTGTTATAAATCAATTTTGTCGCAGTGTTGAAGTGTTTCAAGAAGTTGACGGACAACATTATTACAATACTTAACAACTAAGAATTGTTCTGTCAATTTAAATCATTTATTTCTTTAACGTGAAAAATTTATATCACGAGAATTGCGGCTAAAAGCACACAATTGCAGTAATATAAAAATCCGGTTTCTTTCAAATCGTTTTAACACTGGTTAATTCTATAATATATTTATATAAACGGCGATTAATTATACTAAATAGAGACATTCAACCGTCATGCGTTTTCTTGGATATGAACGGTACTGCATACATGAGTATACAATGTTATAATTTGCGTAACAATAATTTCTCATATATTGTAATACCACTTTAAAGACACGAATTATGAAAACACTGGTGATTTACTAACATGTCATTATCCTTATATGGAATCTCAATTATGAATGTGTCAATCGTACATATTCCTTATATGAGAGAAGGATGTAATTGACTACTGACAGATCTATTGATTCAAACATTACATGAAAACGTGCTACTCTACACTTGAATTATACAGAGTCCAGCTACTTACTATGCATAGACGGAAGTTACACTCTTATTAGTAATAGTGGCATATTTGTACCACATACATGGCCGGAGATATTTAGAGCGTTATCGGATTTGTGATAGAACAGATAGGCGTGCACATGAAACCATGCTTGAATTGGAAATAAGTGTGCAGTCGTGTCGTGTATAAATATGCCACGATCGGTAAGTTCGATTAACCGTCCAATGTGGATTTACCATATCTACTTATTAGGATATTCAAAAATATCATTACGGAATATTATTTGGTCACATCACAGCAGAATCATCACAGAAATGAAACAATATACATAAGTGAAACTGGAACACTAGGAAGATTGTTATAAATTCAAATATATATCCACATTATACAGGTTGTTCGTATTTTACAAAATTAAGAAAATCTCAGTTTCCTTTAAAAGAACAGCAAGTATATCCGGAACTGATCGAGCAGATTCACTTTTCTTTCTCACGATATATAAACACTTTCTTATATATTTAATTGCGTTGTATATTCTGAAGTGATCTTTGCCTGATTTTGCAATGTGTGTGTGCTCTATATTTTCTATCATTTTTATAATCTTGGTGTAAACTTAGCCTTGAACAATTTTCCAATCGTAAAAATCAAGCAGATAAAATCCGTGGGACACGTAACAAAGTTTTGGTAAATCCCTGTGTCTTCTTTCCATAGATTCAGAAATTCTGTAAAATTGTGACAGCAACGGTAAGAAGCACCTCCTCGTAAAAATCAGCAGATTTCTTT
Source organism: Holotrichia oblita (assembly GCA_023690525.1). NCBI lineage: Eukaryota > Metazoa > Arthropoda > Insecta > Coleoptera > Scarabaeidae > Holotrichia > Holotrichia oblita. The sequence goes on along the minus strand of CM043019.1, from coordinate 41,993,786 downwards.
AATATTGAAGTAAGAATGGCCCGTTTCTCCCACCTCCTTTGGTTTCCATGGCGACGTTGTACCTGTCGGAGTCGCTCAGTAATAAATACAGCTAGTGAAAAATTCGAAAGTCGTTGCATCAACTCGCCTAAGCGAAATCTTTATGCACCGCTAAAATTATGCATGTCTTTACTCATTCAGATTAGACAGCTCGTCACTTCTTTTCCAACCGTGTAAATATAGTGCATGCAACAGATTTGAATATTCGCTCTCTGTTGCCTTCGTTCAATGATGTTGCAGAAGTCGTGCTCGACAATAACTATTCTATTCTTTGCATTAGCGAAACTTGGTTGCGCGATGGAATTGATACTGCTGCTTTAGGTATTGATAATTACTCATTCGTTCATAGAGATAGGCCTTCCCGTGGTGGTGGTGTGGCTATGTATATTAAAAATGATCTAAAATTCACTGTACTACAAATGAGTTATAATATTGAACAACTGTGGGTACTTATTAGTGTTGGTCAATTTAAATTTGCGGTTGGGGTGGCATATAGACCTCAACAATGTGACAGGTATTTCTTTATAAATGAGTTAGAGAACTCGTTATCAGAGATTCTACCTCAAAGTAGTTTGCTCATTCTTGTGGGTGATTTTAATATACATATGAATCTTTACGACAGCTCACATACCAGGGCCTTAACAGATGCTATGGCGGTTTATGGATTAACTCAGATTGTTGAAGAAAATACACGCGTTACTGCGACTTCTGCTAGTTTAGTTGATGTGATTTTTGTTACGGATAGAGATATACTTGCGGATTCGGGTGTTAGAGATTTTCATTTGTCTGATCATGCGTTGACATTTTGTACATTGAAATTTACTTGTAACAAGCAGCAGCCACAAATGCGTATGTACAGAAATATGAAATATTTTGATTATACTGTGTTTGAGTCTGATCTCTATTCAATTCCTTTTTATCTTATGTTCGACATTAATAACGTCGATGATATGGCCGACTTTTTTAATGATAACCTAGTTAGTCTCTATGATAGGCATATGCCATTAACTCAATTCCGTTCTAATAGAGCTCCTGCTCCGTGGTTAACCGAGACCATAAGAGTCATGCAAAAACATCGTGATAACGCTCTTAAAACGTTTAAAAAGTCTAATAATCCCATTCATTGGGATTACTACAAACAACTACGAAATTTAACTAATGCCGCAATCAACCGCGAAAAACGTGCTTATATAGAGTACAAATCTAAGTCGTATGGGCAAAATAGCAGACAATTATGGAAACTCCTAAGAAATACAGGTGTAATATATAAACAAACATATAATATCCCAGACAATCTAAAAAATCCAGATGTAATCAATAATTTCTTTATTAGTTCAATTCCTTCTTTATCATTTGATTATCAAATTTATCGGTCGTATTTGGACACGAAAATTAACAATAACAATTTTGAGTTTCATATAGTTGACGATAATGCTGTTTTCGATATAATCCGGTCTATAAAAAGTACCAGTGCAGGGATTGATGGTCTGAATATATCATTCATACAATTATGCTGCCCTCACATTTTGCCGTATATCCCCCACATAATAAATACATGTTTCAGAACCGGTCGATTCCCAGTGTCTTGAACAATCTCTGGGTATCCCATTGCCAAAGAAACCAACTGTGACAGAACTTAAAGATCTGCGCCCTATCAGCATACCTGTTCTTTCTAAAGTCATAATTGTTGCAACTTACAGCTAGAATAAAATATTACCTGATCCAATCTAGCTTTGGAAACAATTTAGTTGTACCACTGCATTGCTAAACATAATAGATGATGTAATTCAAAATAATGATCAGGGTAAATTAACTTTAATGTGTCTTTTGGATTATACTAAAGCTTTTGACACACTTAATCACATACTCATGTCAAGTATACTTCACCACATTGGTTTGGGACGAGGTGCAGTCGACTTATTATACAATTACCTTACTGACCGGCAGCAGTGTGTTGTCATTGATCATGTGAGATCTTCTTTTCAGTGTGTTAGAGCGGGCGTTCCTCAAGGATCCATCTTGGGGCCTTTATTGTTCTCAATTTACACCAGTATGCTTGCCAATACTATAAAATTTGCGAAGTGTCACTTTTACGCCGATGATACACAAATATATCACTCCTTTCTTCCCTGGGAAGTACAAAGAGCGTGTACGGAAATGAACAAGGATATCAATCATCTACGTTTAACAGGTGCGGGTCACACGCTTCTTCTAAATCCTCTTAAGACAGAACTTATTCTATTTGGACCAAAACATATCAGGTTAGATCCTGAATTTCGTAATAAAATTAAGATTACAGTCGGCGATAATTCTGTCCCACTTAGTACAAAAGTGAAGAACCTCGGTATAATATTAAACGATGAACTCAATTTTGGCGATCATATTAATATGTGCATCCAGCGCGCTTATTCTTCACTAAAAGCCATCTATGCCAATAGAATGTTTCTAAACTCTAAAACAAAGGTACTTCTCTGTGAATCATTAGTTCTCTCGCATTTTAGCTTTTGTGATGTTTTATATGATTCCTGTATATCATCTATCTATGCAAATAAAATTCAGAAAGCGCAAAACTCATGTCTACGACTTATTTTTGGTATAGAGCGCAGGCAGCATATTTCTTACAAACTGGAAGTAGCCAACTGGCTTTCTATGAAGAACCGCAGGCTACTTCATTCTGCTACACTATATCATGGCATCATCACCACGGGTCAGCCACCTTACTTATATAATAAAATAAAATTCAGATCGGATGTTCATACACTTAATATTCGCTTTAAAGGTTCTTTAACTCCGCCTATGCATAGACTGAAGCAATTCAAGAAGTGTTTCTCCTATCAAATTACGTCTATTTACAATTCAATTCCGATGAGAATAAGATCGGCAGTATCAATCACAACGTTTAAATCTAGATATCTTTTGCATCTTTGGACGAAGCAGCGGAGTAGCGGTGCTTAAGACCAGGCAATACATGCAGTCGAAATATACCTTACAGGCATTTATCTAGTTTTGTCTAATTTCGCAGAGAACATGTCAATGTGCGGATCATTCTGCTCTCTTTGGGACTGGGTGGAAGAGCGGGTTGTTGCGACTGTAGTGGCAACCCGAACCCAATCCTATTTCCTTTTTGTTTATTCTTTAGTATATACATGTTATTTGTCTTAATGTTACTATTTGGGAAATAAATCATTGTATTGTATTGTATTGTATTGTATTGTATTGTATTGTATTGTATTGTATTGTATTTTATAGCAAAGAGGCTGTCTCGCGATTTAAGAAAACTGGCAGTTTTTCATTGCGAAAATTAATTATCCCGCAGATGAAATCATACAAATAAATATACAAAATATTTGCATGAACTGGTATGCACTCGCTTAGTAATTATAAAAGAGTTATAAGCTTGTTCCTTATTATATGGAAGCTGTTGCATAACCCTACAAAGTAATGCTGTTATAGATCGGTAGTTTTATTGCCAGCATTTTAATCATCATTTAATAAGGAGTAATATGGATCGACATACCTAACCTATGTTCTGATGAAATTTAATTTTATTATCCCGGTTTGTGCCCACATCAATAGCTAAAACTTTTTTGTCAGGGAAAATGCTCTTTACGCACTCCACGCGCTCGGATCTATGCTGCTTATGAGTGTGAGACCCTCAACTTGCTATGCAAGCCGCCTACCCACTAAAACACCTCTTTGCCCTGCATAGTAGCCGGAACCATCTGGGGATATTATATCAGCTACTATCGGCTTACTCTAGCACTTCCTTACCTCTCCTTCTTTTACCTCTGATAATGATGGCTTCTATTTTGTCCGGCGCCAGAGAGAGTCCATGGCTGTGGATACAGTCTCGAATTTCTCGATTTCCACTTTCCTGTCAGTCAAGTATGTTGTTACTAAGTTGACCAGGTACTGGTCTATCCCTTTATCTCGCAGCTCGTTTACGATTTGACCGTGTGATGCCGAATTGAATGCATTTTTTCACGTCGATTGTGACTAGGGTACACCATTTCGTCCCGTATTCTTTGGCGTATGGTTTCAATAACCTTCTACACAGCCTGATTTATTGATCTTCCTTTTCAGAAACCGTATTGTTGGTCGTGGAAACCGCCCTTCAGTTCCAAATCTTTAAGTAATCTTTCCCTGACGTTCCAGAAGGTTGCTTATCGAGTTTAGCAGGCATATTGGCCCGTAAGAGCTTGCAAGTTCAAGAGGCTTTCCAGCTTTTGGTACTAGGACTACTTTAGCTTTTTTCCAATCGTCAAGAAAAACCTGACGATCCAGTATTCTGTTCATGACACTGGTTAACAGTTCTGGCACGCAATTTGCCGCAATTTTAATTGCTTCTGGCGGGAGTCCGTCGGGTCCGGGAGATTTGCCGCATTTAATAGTGGCGGCTGCTGTTTTAACCTCTATCTCGGTGAAGGGTTCAGCATAAGCTACGCTAATAACTCTTTCCCAGTCATCTTGGGCTTGTGGGAAGAGGCTCTCTATGATTTGCCGTTTTTTATTGTTGGTGGTTTCGTATGGTATCAAGCAGTTTGTTTTCCTCATCACAGTTCTATACGCTCCCCCTCTCCCTCCCCTCCCATATATAGTTTTCAAGTATCAAGGCAGAACTCCTGCCAGAACCTCGTTTTTGTTGTTTTGATTAATTTGCATAGTTCTTTTCTCAGCGTCCGATATGTCTCCCTGGCTAGGAACGTTTTTCGGTCTGCACCAGTATTTCCTCGCTGTCGGGTTTGCAAATCTTCTCACTGACACGCATTCCGCTCTCCTCTTGGCTATCTCGTCGGTCCACCAGTATGGATATTTCTTTCTTGTGTCGCTCTGTTTTATGCTATTTCTATACGCGTGGGTTAGCTAAAACTATTGTACTTGCATAATAAAAAATATATATATAAAGAACAGTGCAGTGCAGTACTTATATGACATCAATATTCTACCACAAAACATTAAATATCTTTACATATGCAAGGAGTGCAAGGAGTGACATGTTCTAAACGTACTTCAAAATATGCAATGACGTAAACAAGTTTTTGCAATAAAAGCGCTCTTCAAGTTCTTTACGCATTCACTATGCAGTCATTAAAGGAGTTCACTATAAGCATGACTACGAAAACCATGGACCAAACATTATCATCTTGCAACTAACCATCCAGCCGAGCTAGACGTGGACAGACCCTTTTCGCAAGCCGAATCAGAAGAGATTTAGAAATAAATATTAAATCTTCAATCGAAACCTTAATCATCTAAATTTATTTTTGAATCAACTATAGACAAGTCCAGCATTAGAGAAACCGTAACGAAACCAAACTCGAGCTTTTGAAATATCAAAAACTCCTTGAAAGAAATCTGAAGAATGGAACAATAGTTATATCAAATAGTGATATGTTACATTATCACTTATACTGCAATATTATACAGGCTAAAATCAAAGACATACAACAAAAGTGATCTGATTTATTTAAATAATAGTACTAGACTACTTCTAAGTCGCAAAGTACTAAACTTAGAATTCTACAAAAGATGTCAACTTCAAGGGTAAACAAAGTCGTATTGTTTCCATTGTTGCAATTTATATCGTGATAAATATTACTAAGTTAGTATTTAGGTACCTTGTTTTGTCTTTTCCATTGTTTAACGTCCGTAACTGCTATATATTTAATTTAAATTCATTAATCTTTTAATTGCTAGCAGCACATTATTTACTATATCAACGTCTATTACATTTTTAGAGAAATTTATATGAGTGCACATGTGTATTTCTTTAAGAGTAAGCAATTTATTTAAATGTGTTTAAAAAGAATAACAAATAATAATACTTATAGCCACACTTTCATTTTATTTGCAAACTACATGAGAATTGTAATTTTAATTTCATGCTTTATATGATTCATTTTGAACAAAACACATTAACCTCACTGGCATACGCCTTCTTGTTATATCAGGTACACACGCTAGACATACTGGTGAGAGGTAAATTATGATGCCTATGCCTCAGAATTGTATGTAGTAGTAGTGCATAATACATAATAAAAAAAAACATTTAATAGGATTGTTAAAAGGAATTCCAAAGAACAAACCTGTGAACGAAGGGAAAAACGTTTACTTTCATTTTACACATTATGCATTCACTACTCATATAAATCACGAATAAGTACCGGATAATTATAAATTTACTTCACTACAAAAGTAAGTAAAATACAACATTTTGTTGTAACCAAACACTTTCAATAATGTACCTTAATAAAAAAAAAACCCTAAACTAGGCAGAAAGTAATTTAATTTAATTAATAACAAGTAATTTACATAGAAATGTGTATACTTTCATACAAACCTAATTACCTTAGGCGTTTTAGAATTCCACAAATTGAAATTTCGATACCAAAATCGATATTCTTGATATTAAATTTCAACCTGCTAACTGACATTTAATCATGTTAACCAAATGATACACATGTTCTGCAGTTTACAAATTTATTAGTACAACCAGAGTAAGTCATGTATGTATCCACATATCTCGCTTATTTCTATAGTAAATTTGTAACCTTTAACAGAAATAAAATACACAGTAGCATGTTTCACTTGGGTGCAGACTTGTCTTAAACAATTAACTTTGACGAACAACAATGTAGTAAATATGTAACAATTTTGTTCGAACACACTACATGGTAGTGGCAATCCTTTACTTGTATAGTACAATATTTATGCGTTTATATTTTAAAATATAAAGCTGATGAAAATTCTTCGAACTGGTTACAATATTGCCGTTCTTATAAAGTATTATTATTTCTTATACGATAATTGGGATATTGTTATTAAGGCCGCGCTCTCATTCCTCAAGAGATATTTAGCTAGAATAATCAATCAAATCCATTGTAATTATTTCAAATAGGCTTGGTTGTAGTAATTGCATCTCAACAGAATTCATTTAATCGCTTGTTATTTGGAGCCATCGAAAAATTTATTTGAATAGTGATGGATGAAGTTCATTAATATAACTGACAAGTTTTACACATGTAATTACTCCATTAATATAATTAGTGTTAGTATTTGCAATCGTTGTTCAAATTACCAACTAGCACCTATGTATAATACCCAAGAAGTTTGGGTCAATATCAAATAATATATATATGGTATATTCCGTGTTCATTTAATGCATTAGTGGACGGTAGTGCCTCTCAAGTTATCCAATAGTATTACCATTTGCGTTTCACGAATAAAAAGAATGCACTAATCGAATTCCGGCACATTCATTGATTATGGATTAACTTATATTAGTGGTTCGCCATAGATGGCAATCTAGAGGTATGTACATACGTATGTACGCTTGTACGCAACTGATTACGACAAATTAACATTGCTAATTGTTCGTTAATAGCTTCGTATTACAGTTATTCCTTACGAGTAACTTGTACAACCAATATCCCTAGTGAAATAAAAATTACTTAACGTTGAAAAGAAAAGTATTGATATTTCTCGTCACAATTAATACAAATATAAGCACAGTTTATTAATATTGGAATAAGATTATGCATCTAGATAGAACTGTGTTAGAAGCACAAGCATTGAGTGCGAACGGAAGATTATAGAAGACATCATACACTAGAAACCACTATACACAAGGTTATTGAAAGAGTCCTTTAGAGTAGCAGAGAGCAGAGAGGAAAAATGATTGATGATGTGTTACTAACACAATTCTTCAAAAAAATGTAGCAAGTCAATACAAAGTTTGGACAAAAGTAATAGTCATCCTATCTATCCTAATCTTATACGTAATTTTTAATCTCTTCCAATACCATGTGGTGGTTACAACACAGAGTAGTCCCTCTGTACTGCCTTCGAAATCAGAAATCTAATTTTACGCAAAAGAACTTCCTACGTAGTAGCTATTGGTATTTGCTGTTCGGTGGACAGAATTGAAATCAACTTAGGCCAGAGGCCATTTTGTAGATAAATTGGGATACCTTCTCATTTAACACATTTGAAATGTTAACATTTTCTATTTGCCTTTAGCTTCATTATTATAAATTTAGCTACCATTTAATTTTCATTTATTTAAATCTTAGCACTATATTATTTTATGTGAAATTATTGGGGATATATTATATATACAGGGTGGGCCACTTAAAATGATGCACTAGAATTACGGCCAAGCTAAATAAAAATTTAAAAATACGACCAGGTAAACTTACAGTGTTCGATGAGGAGCACATTTTAATAACAATGTAAATTTTATAACCTTCACTATGACGTCACGCCGAAATCAATTTGCATTTTATTAAATAGCACATGTATGTTTTCTGTCACTGTATTGTAAGAAGATGGTATTTCTAACACATCACAATCACTTATTAAATATTTTAGCCAACTGTATTTGTAATAACAAAGAATGAAATTTGATTATTTAAATTTCGCGGTTTCGAAGTTTCAAGCTTAGTTGACCGAAATTTTACGTAACGCATGTTAATGTGTGTGACATTTGTCAGATTTGACTTAAATCACTACATAATTCTGCCATTTGCTTATCTTAAGGTGTAACTTGCTAAATTTAAAATATGAAGTGTAAACTACGAAATTTAATAATAACTATTTGAATATAATTCCCATGCAAGTACTATTTGCGCAACAAAATGACTAAAATATTGTGTTTATAAGTTAGGGGGGTTGTATCGCGCAGTATACGAGCTCATACCGCCAGCGGCAGATGTTTCTGCACTTGACGATGCAGATTTAATGCAAGTTGGTCAATAAGTCAAACACTCAGTACCAAATTATTGTTTCTACATAAGTTAAACATTAAAATTTCCATGCTGTCAGTATTGCAGTAAGTTTGTAAAACTATCAATTCAATCAATAGTAATATAATTATTAAGCCAATCTAACAAACATTTTAGTTGAAATAAGGTTACTAATAGGAGTACAAAAAGAATACACCGTCGAACATAATAAGACACTAGACAGAAAAGATACAAAACGAATAATTAATTTTGAATGTTTGTCAGTTGCCAAGTGACATTTAATGACAGCCCAATTTTGCGTTTTACGCAAATATGCATCAGGTAAATAACAATATTTGCGCGCTTCGAAATTTGAAATATTGGCGGCAATTTCAAAAAGTTGTTGATTTCATTTGTTATTAAAATCGGTCATATTTTATACAGTTATACGTTAAAAAATTAGCTGTTTCAGAAATTTACAATAAAAATACCACATTCCATTTAAATAAATGCAAATTGATTTCGGTACGACGTCATGATGGATGGTATATAATCCACGTTTCTATTAAAATGTACTTCTTTTAGAACTCTATAACTTTACCTGGTCCGATTTTAAATTTCTTATTTACTTTGGCCATAATTTCAATGCATCATTTTAAGTGGCCCACCCTGTATATATATGATATGACATAAATAATTTAGAATTGTGTTAGGGAGTATAGCTAACAACCGCGTAGCAGGATATTGTATTGTCTCTAGAGTTTAATATTTTTAATTTAGTTAAAATTACCTGTCTCCTAAGTACTTGAGGCGATTGTTTGTGAATCATCCTATATATTTTATTAAGGATTGAATGTTGTACTTTCTTTTTATCTAACTTATTTTATATAGGTCAATCTATGTAATCTCGTGTACAGAGTCCTGTTTATACGTGGTAATATGCTATAATAAGATTTGAGCTAGCTGACACTAAACAGGTAGTTCTAATAGCTTCCACAACGTTGACTACGAGGTTTCATTCTTTTTTTAGTTCCACATAACTTTTTAAGTCCATCGTGTAGCAAAGTAATATGTATATAAATTTTGGTGAACTATGTATAGTGAAAGTCAGTAAATGTCCTGTGGCTTAATATTTGCGTGAGTACTGATTATAACGCATGACGCGCCATCTATTCAGCAATAGTTAATCTACTAGAACAAATCAATCATTTAGTGCAACAAATGAAAGCATGTTTCTGGTTCAAAGAACATTGTTATAGTTGCTGAAATATGTTTAATGGCGCTCATATAAAAGATGAACAATAGTTTTATTTATTGTAGTAACCATTTTTATTTCTAGGATGACTAAAAAGGAACTGAGATAATAAAGCAACAAGTAATCAGATCAATTAAGCATTCAGTAATGTAAGAAATAAATCGATGAATCCAGAATATCTTTATTTTCTACAAACTACGGACACAGTGAATTTTTACAAATCGAAAGATGTTTATGATTACAACAAACTTAGTTTTATTAACAAATAATAACGTGGTTTAACTTCTTGGCAATAATATACTTAGACGTTGTTTAAAATTTTCCAAAGGAGTGAGTTTTGAGAAACCCCAAACATTTCTATCCGAATACAGTTCTTTAATTGAAATCTTCAGAGCAATTTACGTAACCAGGATTCTAGGTAACTCCAAACAAAAAAATGTAATAGCGACAAATCGGCTGATCTTGCAGCCTATTCTATCGCTCTTCGTCTATCAACCCACCTATCTGGAAAAGTTTGATTTAAAAACTCTCTAGCTGGATATCTAAAAGTGCACCATCTTCTTGAAAACAAACGTCTGAATTTGAAGAAATGATTCTAATTTTTTGATAAAAGACAAAGAGGTTTTTTAATCAGTAATAGTATGTGACTATTGCCAGTAGAAATTGGGTCTATTTATATTATCATTTAAACAAAATCCCGAAAACGCGATGCTCTCAACAAAGTATCCATCCCGCTCCGTTTCTTCGTCCTTACACCTCCAGTCCTCCAGTCGTCTGTCTCCAATCTTTGTAATTCAGTTCTTTAATATGATGCAATGTGTAGGTATGGTAAGAATAAGGAAGAAGAAGTAAGACATTTTTGTACTAAGGATTCTAATCGTGTCTCAATTTTGAGCCAGCTAATGTACTGATGTCTAAGGGCGAACTGAAAATCAAGTAGTACCTAATGAGTTCTGTTCACTTGTAGAGCTCCTTAGCCTGCCAGAGCTAGTGCGATACTGTTGACTATACGTTTTTGTTACATCTTATAATAGTGGTTTAAAAACCCGTATTTAATTTTTTTCACATAGCTACCTAAATAGAACAAATGACGAGGTGATGATATATGTCATGATTACCATTGCCATTTAAAAATTTTCAAGATGACTGCCGTTCGTAAACAAGTAAACATCGAAGGAGATTTAAAATTTCATCACAATGTGTAGCAAAATTAAATGCGTACAACTCTTTATTTCCAACTTTAATCTGCCGCGGTTTAGCTATAACAAAACCAGTTCCAGCCTTCATAGTTCATTTCAAATCACAGCGACGTTCCAGCAATAATTGAGTACCGAAAAAATAACATCGTGGGACATGTGTATTCACATTAAAAAATTAAACACTTCATCTAATGCGGAAAGATTAAGAGAAAATATATTGACGATCGCTTGACTATTATGAATAAATTTGTTTTGTCAAAAATTATGTATTACTTGGCTAAATGTAGAACCAAAAATATTTACCATTATGATGTTCTTGAAATTCCAGACATAATAATTAAATTAATCGCATAAACAACCTAAATATATACGCACCCATACATTCCATTAATCTAATAACTCAAGTAGGCTGCATTCTTAATATGAAATATGGTTCTTATGTCGGAAAGAATATATAACTCAACAGGCTACATTATTATAAAATGATTTACAAAGAGCACAGACAATACAATTCTCTAAGATCGTTTATCATTCCTTCTACTATATTTTTACACAAAGCAGAAGTATGTATGTATGTGTATATATTATATCGCGAAAGTGTCTATTCTGTTTAACGAGTTAAATAAGAAGAACAGAAAAAGTCATAATTGGTCATTAATAATTTGAAATGATTTTAAAAATGTAATAGATTTAGTTAATGCATATGTAAGAAGAATTGAAAGGACCTGCCTGGGTAGCATCTAATATACCTATTCTAAACTAATGTAAAATTATTAAAGCTTTCTTCTTCATGAGTGACAAGCTCGCGGCAGTATAACCATAAACGACGCTAACGGTTTATTAAGAACATCTTAAACGATAACTCAATTTGTTCTTATATCTATGTAAATTTCATAGAACACATTCAATAGCAACATAGAATGTTTAATTGTTGTCATATAATAATACGTTCCATATTTACACCCACTAATAAATTATTAAGCGTACTTTCTAAACTCTAAAACATTACGAATATTATACGTAGATTACAATATACACACACTCATACAGTAAAACGCTCAAGCCGTCAACGAGAGGAGATCTGCGGCACAGCGATCTCGCATGAAAATCAGCAAGTTCGGAAATCGACAGATGGTGTGGTATAACCTTGACACGAAGTTTTCTCACGATTTCAACAAACGAAAACTCTTAAACGCAATTACGTTAATCCATTTTTAAATGTTACCTTGCAAGTCAACTAAGATAAGTAGTGTGCTTTAATTTACATTCAAGTAATAATAATGGTCAATTATAATTCGTGATCCGGTAATGAAACAAAACCCAAGTTTTCAGCGATTGTAATACATATATCAATGTGCGACAAATATAAACCGTTACTATTCACTAACATTTACATATTTAACCTATTTATAGTTAATGATTTATATTAATTCTACTTTTGCGACCATTAAATTATTGCATATTAAATTGTGGATAAAGCTTGTGCAGTTATGGAGACAAAATATGCAGACATGAATTATGAGGTCAAAGAATTAATTGCAGTTCGGATGTTAAATATCACTGCATAACTATAATTTCGATAATATAACGTTTTGGTAATCAATGGTTCCTAATATAAATCATTTAATGCAAATCGCATCATATGCGTGAGTTAATTTGCTGAATCTACTTCAAGTTTATATCTTTTGCATTATTACGTAATCATATTCTATACTACGATTGATTAATGATGACCAGAATAGTTGCTATTAGCAATTTTGCGTAACTGCATACCTGCTAATCAACGTTTAAGGTTATCTCATTAGCTCATTACTTTTGTTGTTATATCTAGTTCAAATATCACTATTGAAACTCGTATATGAATCAGGATAGTCAAGAACAATGTTGACCTATGCATATAGGAACTTTTTTATCGTACCTTCTACAGAAACCCCTAAAATACAATTAAGTGGTGTGAAAATGAGATTGCTAAAGATTAATCGATAAAGACAACCGTCCCAAATATATTTTGTTAACTCATTTTTTTTAAGTAGTTAAGGTGTTGTTTTTACTATTACCAGAAAATATATTGCACAATTTACGACTAACACAATGCGCACTCTTTTAAAAGCAAGAAACTTGTCCCCACGGTTTATCGAATATAAATGATTGACTGGTTCAGTCAAAATAATCTTAGATTTCTACGGACAAAACTTATTAATTTACAAATGCAGGCACCAGGCAAAATTAATACACAAAGCAAGGGAAATACAGGTTTACGGGAAAAATAATAATAAATATAACGCCCGCAAGACATGCGCATGCAACACTTAGCCATGTTTTGCAAACCAGAGAGAATTTAATTTACTTAGATATCATAAGCGCTTTTCCTACTCCAATGTTAAGTCAACATAAATACTCAAGGGCTCTATAGACTGGAAGCACTTAACAAGCCTCTCAGCCACAATAAATTTGTCAGCGATCACCAAACTTGATCTATTAGAGTTGGAGACCATTAGTGCAGTTTTGTCATCATTAATTAAGAGTTTATTTTTATCCATTCATTCGTACAAAATAGTGCTGATAATCCAGATCACGAGCGTATATAACATACAGCTGGGGACCTCAAATAAAGTCTGGCAGTACGCCAACTGAAGGCGAACAGGTTCACCGCTGAACGATCAGCAAATGCATTGAACAGCTCCTACAACATACCAATACATTATATCTAATAATGTATAGCAAATTATCTAAAAGCATAAAACTACCAAGCAATGTCATTTATTTGGTTTTTGTAATCCCATGTTCACAATTCAGAATCATGTCTTTGCTCAGAAGAAAGTTCTTGAATTCAGTGTACATAACGATCTCAAAAATTTAAGAAAAATTATATAGCAAGCTGAATGGATTATAAACTTCAGATAACCACGCATTCAAACACACTGCTCTAATTGTTCGAAATTTCTATTCTTACACTACTAAACCGATAGTGGGATTATCTGCTTTGATAAATATCTCAGAACTCGACTTAGCCTTTCTTCACCTTCTTATCGCAATAGTTTCTTTTGACACAAGTCCATAGATGCTGATGATACCTATAATACACTTCATAAAAAGTTTTAAATTCTGAACTAATTTTAAAAAGTCTACTAACATTTTTAGCTTCTAATATGGGGGATCTCATTCAGTTACTGCCACATATCTACCTTTTTACAAGAAAAACATGAATTGCAATAATATAATATTGAATTAATAAGAGTGTCAAAGCCTTTATCCGGGCAACTTTCAAGAATCAGAGCAATAAATAAAAGTGTGAAATTGCAAAAATTTCATTTCAATGAAATTCTAGTATCAGCTGCTGCAACTCTACTAAACTAATTTACAAGGTGACAACAGTGATCAGAAATACAACAATCCATATCACACGAAATCATTAAATCTTTATCCGAATATGCTACTGTGTTATCTATACAAATGCTTCTGAACAATATCGTCCAAGTAACCCTGTTGAGGAGAGTCCTCAAACCGTAGGATCACACCAAATAGTCAAACATATCTCCTACATTGAAGATGGATAACAAATCATAAAATTTTCTCCTAGAATAACATCATATATAGTAGTCCCAATTAGAAGTATGTAATAGTAAATGAAAATATCCTCGATTAATTGTTGGTATTTGGTGGACAGTAGACGACTTTACTGCTGTATCACAACAAGAGAATATAAGCACAACCCCATGTAGCTTCTTCATACGACACGAACTAGGTGATATTTCCATATCATCTACCGTAAATAAGTGTTAATGAAGATTTGAAATCGCTTAATGTCACATCTAATTACTCGGTATTGTTACAAATGCATTGAAAGTTTTATAAAACACTCCAAAATTCTTCCTTCTGTTGTATAGAAAATGTTCCTGGCTTACATTTTCACAGTCACTACTTTTTTGGTATCATATATATCAAAATAAGGAAAATTTACTCTTAGAAACAGGTAAAAATTTACTAAATCTCACAATGGTATATTAAAATAATAAAACAGGAACTTATTGCTATATTATAGCATGAATTCAAATTTAGAAAACGACGTTTGCAGCGGCATAGTGTGGTGTAGTACAGTACAGTGCAGGTGCCATAGTGTAACACAGTGTAATATAGTGTAATTAGGAACATCACCAATCTTCGCAGAAGCAACATATATTCCAAACTAATAATTTCTCAAAATTCCTTTTAAGGTCATCCAAAATTTTGACACAAACCGTCAATTTTTTAGAGATCCCCGTCAAAAAAGCGGACATGGATTTCTTACTAGCCTCAGATTGCACTCTCTATTTATACGAAAGTGGTTGCTGGACCCCAAAGGAGCACCAGCTGCCGACCGACCGTTAGGTATGCGGCTAAACAGGGAAATGCACACACTCCTCAGGACAAAGAGGCACGAAACCAGTTGCCCGCACGAGACCGACACCTCTCGGAGAGGCCCGGCGAACCGGTGGGCTCCTCTCCCCCGTGCTACCCATGTTAGACAAGTTTTCTTGTCAACGTTGGACGGGTCACCGTTGGAGACGCTTTAGCGAACTCCTACCTCACATCTAACCCCACGGGGCCTAGGCCTCCTTGCGGATGGCTACTATCGGCCAAGCGTGGGAAACGGAATCTGGCCGTGAGGTACAACCAGCCCGCCCGTGAATTAAGCCTGAACTACGGGGACGGCCGGGCAAAAGCCCTACCTCAAAATGCCAACCGCGCCAACCCTTTCGCCCCTCCGGCGATCAAGTATCCGCGGCAGCTACAGTGAAACCGTAGGGTCCCAGAGTCACCGAGTTGTTTTAGGATGAAACCGAAGGTTTCCCCAACCAGACAACCAGCGGTCGGACTACTCCTCGGCGAACCGACTTTTATCCTCCCCTACTATCTTCGCCAAATTCTCTCGCCACGCCCGTTTCCCTGAGTGTGGCCACCAAGGATGGGGTAGTGCAGCTGCAGAGTTCTCTAGGTAAGCGCCGTAGGGTGACTCACTTACCCACCGTATATTCCGACGGTTAGCGGCCGGACTGCCGGAGCGTATGCCCATGCCTACGCCCAAGAATCCTCCCCTATATACGAAGTCTACTCCCGCCACGCCCGTTACCCTGGAACTATGAAACCAGGGATGGGGTAGTGCAGCCGCAGAGTTTTAAGGGTCGACGCTATAGGGTGAACGCCGACCCTATTTATACTAAAAGGAATATAAGACAACCTGCATGAAGACTTGCTGTCATAGTTTATCCTACACGAATTTATTGTGGTGATTTATATCGTTTTTCCCCACATAATGAGCTATCTTTCGCTAATTAACACTCCAACGGGTACTGGATATGAGTGAGCCACTACACTTATCCAACGTAAAAAAAACGCTATTGTAATTTTATTTGTATACTGAGAGAACATTCGACCTATTTGATCGCTTTGAAAATAGCTCCAGACTTTCTCACTTCACTTTTTCACAAACCTTCTAATGCATCAGCTAACTTACAACACTACTACTAACTGCTTCTACTAAGTATTTAATAAATATATCACCTACAATCTAAAAAAGAATATTGTGAACTGAAGCTTTAACTCTAACCCTTTAACATACACCTTTGTGCTAGACGTGTTAAAGTGTAGAAGGCTCTCATGTATGTATGTAGTTATAAGTTGAAAATTTAATGTAAATAGTCTTGCGTAATACTCTACATAATTAAAAACTCTACTTGAAAACGGCACTACTTGCAAATATAGATGTTAATCCTTTTTAATTAATCCGCAAATGAATTGCTATATACCTACACGTTTTTACTTTTAAAATAGCATATACATATGTATGTTTAATATATGTATGTATATACATAGATTACGATGTCACTGATACTAAAAGGCATATATTTCAATCGGCAAATGCAGTTAATACTGAAGAATATCACTCGAGGATTTGTTAAACATGCAGCTTGTAGGATATCATCAAGTGAAAAAAATTAAATGGTACAATCTATATGCATTTTAAAAGTGAAAACGCGTAGGTACATATGCATTTCATGTACGGGTTAATTAAAAAAGGACATTCACTTTTATAATGAAGAAATTAACATGAATAAGTTTATGAAAGCGAAAGAAAATTGTGACCGCATAGCAAAGACAATTATCATTATTCGTAATAAACGAGTATCTAAGAGATTAGCTATTAAAAAGAACCATTATCGGTTATAACCATTCGATTAATGATCACTTTTTATTTCGAATTAATAATCATTAATTATTTTTTATTATGAGCGAGACGCATTCCTCTGAAGAAATTCCCTCCAATGATATAACCTAATTTAAAAATGAAATGAAGAACTCTGGCACACAACAATCCATCAAGCAAGACGCTTTCCAATATTATAGGTGTAGCGAACAAACAAGTTTATTTGAGCATATGTGCGCGTGGAAAGAATTATTTGGTAATAAATTTAATTTTAATAATAATACGACGATAAAATTTAATTTAATAATAATATATAATTCTAGTTATTAGACGAATTTCTCTTGGCCGCCAGCAATTTTCTATGGAGAAATAAATTTTCAGATGGGAAACATACATACATACTGTAAAAATGTTGATATTCAGGAATAAACTTGTTGTTATAAAATATAGTAATATATTTCTTACACATATTATAAGGTTTTTATAAGCTATGATTACGATACCTATTACCTTAGACCATCTTAAAAAATTTAACACATAATTTTGATTTTATCCGGAAAACTTTTGAATATAAACATTCATATCCTTGTAGTAAACGTTACTTATATAACCTAATATAACCTTATACGAGCAGACCTGTATTTTCTATTTCGATTCCTAAATTAGTAAACGCGTTGAAGGACTAAAAGCTGTATTAAGTAGGTACTTCTATATCCTCAATTCCATCTTTGAGTTAGTTCAACCGATTTTTGTGGATCAAAATTTTCGTTATTTCGTAGAAATCAAGAAAATTGATTTTGGTGTTCCCTATATTATTGAATTACTCAACTTGGGAGTATCGATTGGCTAGTGTCTACATTCTAAATAGAATATGTACTGCCATCTCGTGAGTGTTTGTGTTGATCGAGAGCGTTGTCATTGTGGATTCCTTGTACATTAATTTATTTGTTGTAATTATAATATTTTAAGTATTTCTACGTCGAATGTAGGTACATATGTTCATGATCAATGTTTTATTATGGTTTGAGAGATTTGAAGTTTCATCGTAAAATATTAAAATGTTCTCGTATAAGCAAAGTGATGCTTATTAGGTTGACCATCATTGAACCTCACCTTCCTTCATTGTTAGCCAGCAAGACCATTTGATGTAAAACTATTTTGCAACATGTAGGTTCACATCACGTACTTGTGATGTGGTGGATGGTTTGATACTCAAATTGCGTCGTATTATTATCGTAATACACTGTTGGAAAAAAATTCTAATCACACTCTGTATAATCTGAACGTGTGGTTCAAACGTACTATCACTTCACGACGAGGCATGGAGTAAATAAGTACTTTCATGGTAGCAAGAAAGATGGCCAACTACGCTGCTTCAACTTGCTTCAATAGCCCGTCAATGTTAGCCGGCAGAGCCGGATAACGTCGAAGTGTCCGATGGATCATATCCATCCGATCCCATATCGATCGACGTGCGGTTGGAAATGGGTGCCGTCGAACGTAAGGAAGCACAATACGCCGCAGCACTTAATATACGTATCGGCGACCCATCATTGTCTGCTGTACACGCAGCAAATGTGTACGTCCACCATGTTTAATTTCACTCCATAACATAATGCCCTGCTGGCGGTAGATATGGTGTGATTGGATGCATTGCTCGAGTTGACGCTTATCATGTCTCCAATGAACCAAAATTCGCGCATCCCTGACGTCCAATTAGAATTTGGATTCGGCGGAAAACAAAATGCGCCTGCACTCGGCAACCAGCCGTTGTCTTGCTACGGCCCATTGGTGCCATATATGACGGTGCTAGCGAGTCAATAGAATCTGCTGCAACGCACGGCGCGCTTGTAGTTCACCTTCTGGCAAATACTTCAAGAATAATAACCTCTCTTCTAATAACATTAAAATCGTGACTGTCGCTGGCACCCCATCGCACTACCCCATCCTTGGTGGCCACAGTCAGAGAAACGGGCGTGGCGAGAGAATTTGGCGAAGATAGTAGGGGAGGACAAAAGTCGGTTCGCCGAGGAGTAGTCCGCCCGCTAGTTGTCTGGTTGGGGAAACCTATGGTTTCATCCTAAAACAACTCGGTGATTCTGGGACCCTACGGTTTCACTGTAGCTGCCGCGGATACTTGATCGCCGGAGGGGCGAAAGAGTTGGCGCGGTTGGCATTTTGGGGTAGGGCTTTTGCCCAGCCGTCCCCGTAGTTCAGGCTTAATTCACGGGCGGGCTGGTTGTACCTCACGGCCAGATTCCGTTTCCCACGCTTGGCCGATAGTAGCCATCCGCAAGGAGGCCTAGGCTCCGTGGGGTTAGATGTGAGGTAGGAGTTCGCTAAGGCGTCTCCAACGGTGACCCGTCCAACGTTGACAAGAAAACTTGTCTAACATGGGTAGCACGCGGGAGAGGAGCCCACCGGTTCGCCGGGCCTCTCCGCGAGGTGTCGGTCTCGTGCGGGCAACTGGTTTCGTGCCTCTTTGTCCTGAGGAGTGTGTGCACTTTCCGTGACGCCGCATACCTAACGGTCGGTCGGCAGCTGGGTGCCCCTTTGGGGTCCAGCAAACACTTACGTGTCGCTATCAGTAGTAATCTGCCTACGAAGATTTGTTGAAGCTTCTGATCTTATTTTTACCTAAAGCATTACCGATTAAATATTGGAAAGCTTTACACAAGTACCACCTCGATAATCGATGATATAGTTCCACAAACAACCTGATCAGAACTCAGCACAAAGTATTTTGGAATTATTTCAACTATGTTAACTCTTTCGATGCTGTGTAAAGTGATAAAGAACTCTTGGTATATATTGATCTGATGATGATATATTTATTATTATTTTTGTGTTTAATTTGTGTCGTACAGATTATTTTGCAAAAACGCGAATGAAGTGATTAGATTTGCTAATTGTAACCAGCAATGTGGAATATAGCACCCAAAGTCCGCAGCATTTATGATCCTTCGATAAACCGGATACACATTGTTTGCCAAGGAAGCCTTAGCAAAATAGTATATTATGCAACGAGCATTTAATGATAGCTATTAAGACACGAGGCGCAGCCGAGTATTGTAATGAATACGAGTGTCTTAATAGCCATTAAATGCGAGTTACATACCCTATTTTTTCTACGACCCCATAATATCATAGGTATTGCTTTCATTTTTACTATATTTAAATAGATACAGAGAACTGTCAAGTTAATTAACCGTCAGATATGTAGTCACGGCCATATATAATATTGGAATGTCGCATTCCTATTGGATATAAACTTGTATCGTAATGAAAAATCTGTATTCCTATTGGAGTAAGCTTGTATCATAATGGTTGGTTCAGCATATCTAATAATAAAATTAAAGTGTGGGAGTAGAAAAACTTACACATTACTATTAATTCGGAAATTCAACCCGTCTGTATATATGATAGTAAACGAAATAAAAATTTGAAAAATATTTGTGTGGTTTGTTGTAAACATTGTTGAACTATCTATAAAACGAAACAACACAGATAATGTTACTGGTAAAATCATGAATGCAAACACTTCGACTTCACAATAACAATGGCATTAATTAAAACACAATTTGTTCTAATAAATAAAATGAAACAGGTTTCCTATTACGCTATTACAATCACCAACCTCTTAATTTTTTTCATAAAATCGTGTAACTCAACCATTGTTATAATAAAATATCAGCGCTATTTTACTATTAATGAAAGTTACTTTCAAACGGCGTGGTATATTATCGTGATATTACCAACCGTCGGTCGAATTTGTACAACTATAACAATAGATAATATTTATTCAGAAATCTCAACTATCAATCTATTCATGAACTATTATAATATTGTCAACTCACTAACGGAACAGTGAAATAAAATACATTAGCATTACGTGGTATGTACAAATGTAGGTTGAGAGGTTGAAAAAATCATCTTTATATATCCTTTATTAAAATGTTGATGATAACAACCTTAACAGATTACATAGAATCTAACCATTTCATTAATGCTTTTTACCCACGTAAGACAATTTTGATGATTACCTCATACATTTCAGTATATCCAATTCATTAATAGCCTGAAATTTTCAAGGAGACACTTTTACTTACGTAGTATGACAAAGCAATTGATCCCGATATACCGTAATTACGAGAACTACTAATACCTCAGAAAAAAAAAATCATGAGATACTTACATCCGCTTTTGCTCAGTTTAATGTTGTATTATTAGACGCTGTTCCTTTGACATAATATGATTAATGCTGGTCGAAAAACGAACACACGAGTAATGAAATCGTTTACGATATCTTGCACGTATACGTATAATATACACATATAAGTTGTTTGAATTAAATGAATGAATACTGTTAATTCAATTGCGGTTGATGTCGATTCCAAATAAAGCAAATGTACGCTACATTGTTCGAAACCTCCCAACTTACGGTCTATCAAGCGTTTAAACGACATATGGTCGGATAATTAGCAAGAAAAACATAATGATCTCTTCTACGTTTCGATTCAATAGAATTTTATTGTGAAAGAACAACGTTCGCCTGGCTATCTCGGAGAGGAAGTATCCATTCGTGATGAAGTTCTGAATAATTCATGATTTTTTGTGTGCAATAGTTTTGTAATACGCACCTGATTCGAAACGCCTTTATTTATATGTGTTAATGAGAAAGTATTAATTATTACTTTTCAAAGAATATAAAATACAGTTTTTTTTTAGATTTCAATTCAATTGATCAAATTTCCTCAGTGATAATTATTTTTATGCATAAAGAATGTATTACCACGGAAGATAGCAAATGTAAGCTGAGTGTTTTTTCAAAATTTGGTTGTGTATTATCTCAATTTTCCTGATTTATTTCACACTTGGAACACTAATAAAACCATTTTTTCACAAAAATAAATAATCTAGAATGGAATTAAAGTCTGCAAAACTTTGTTACTGAGCCGTGGCAGTTCACTGGCAATTTATGCCCAGAAAGAAGATTAATGAAGATTATTTATTTGATAAGCTCTCATCGAACATCCGTAAACACTCTAACAAGTTTTTCAATCATTCCACATTTCCATTTGGAACCGGAACAACTGTAATTTCAAAGTGATCGAAAATGTCGAACTGTTACCTTAATTTTCTACAAAATTCAAAATTTATTAGATATTCTATCATATCATATCAGTAGATTTTTGTGTGCTCTTCTGTTAAGAATAATCTCACTTAATTGCCTAGCTTCTAAAATTTAGTCTGTGCCCATGGTACGCGCATTAAGAATATGTAGTAGTCACTATTCATTATATGCATGTATGAATATATATACACATGTACAGTTCTGAATATCCATATTTCACAATGGTTGTAAAAAAGATGCCCCTAGGCAAATAGGTCGGCTTTTCTAATTATTTCCCAATTTTGTTCACCTTGAACAATGCAATTTAATTTTTCTTTCTATAGTACAAGCAAGTCTTTAAGTATTTTTATGCTTGTACCTCATGATACTCAATAAAACCGATAGGCTAGTCACGTCAATAGTTTTGTCCAATTGTATGGCAAATCAGGAAAATGTAGTAGCTCTTACCATTATTGTTAACGACCTAATTTTTGCTACAGACAGAATTACTTCTTCAGCAGTAGTACGACGCTTACATTTTTTGGATTATGAATTAGGCGACTTTAAAAGAGGCCATTGCAGTTGATGTGTGCGAACCTGACAAGGCAATATGGAACAAAAGTTTTCGAATGTTTTTTAAATAGACAGATTTCCTCTTAAGAACGGATCCACATTTCTTTGCTGAAATTTTAACTGGTTCCCATCGAAATGTTTCTTTAACTTTGATAGTTTTATCAAATCGTTTGTTAAGATTTGGTAGCAAGTAATACCTTAGGGCTGGGTTTTAGCAGTCTTCCTGGTGACCGAAGGCGTGAAGTTAAACACTCTACACCGTGCTTCACAATCTCGTCGTATTGAAAAAAATGTTGCTCTCGCTGTTGCTACTCCTGTTGCTAAAGCCCAATACTCAACATTTTAGATGCAATTCTCATTTTCGACACTGCTGTCTCGCCCTCCCTCCTCCCCCTCCCTCATTGCTCCCCATTGCTCTATATGCAATAAATATATTTCTGAATAATTCAAATGCAAGGCTTGGTACTAAAAAAATTGAAATAGCGCTGAAAAGAGTGACTTATGAATATTTCATGGGAAACGATGCCAAATTATATTAATAACCACTAACGACAACGCCAACTGGAAAAAGCCACCATAAAATAATGACGAAATGTTTTCATACACATTCAGTTCTCTACACCTTTTTATAATGACATCGATGATTAAGTAATTAGGAGTGACTAAAGCATTCCACCTCCTGTATAATTTTTGGAACTGTAAACAACAATTTTGGCCAATCTGGGCTTTCAACAAGTATCACTGCTTGCAACTCTGCACAAATTTCTGAAAGATAGGATGCCAGCATAAGCAAACCTGATTAAACATAACAAGAGAAATACACGCAACGCTAGCCGGACCAACAATAAAAATTGAAGTGGTGAAGGCAATGCAATAAATATGTTCTGGTAATACAAGTACCTATGTATAATAGAAATATAGAGTATCGTAAATGTAGTTCGACTGTTATTACAGCGGCAGACGAATCTTCAAATTGGCGAAACAGTAAACCAGTGTTCCTACTGTTGGAGGTCACGTCATTGTTGATTCTGAAATGTCTCGACATCTTATTACCTAAGAAAAGGTGGTGTATAACTATAAATCACTACACTCACACTAAAATAAACGGTAAGAGTTGTTGAGGTACTCATGAGAAGCATCACAGCTTATTAAAGCGTTCAACCAATACAAACAAAGCCATAGTGAAGCAGATAAAAAATTAGACTTAGATAACTGCAGAATAAAAAAAAATAGCAGCTAGGAATGACAACATATCTTTAGTTCAAATGAATCGAATGTAAATGTAACCACACAAAACGCAAATTAATCAATAATGTGTGTTTTCTTTTCTGAACAATCACTTGACGTGATAGATACAATGAAAAAACTTTTGGATCAAAATTGGGTGTGTCTAATTATTTCTTATTTAGTGTTATTTCTCTGCTTTTACTAATCACAAGATTGCATAATAAAAAACACATTTTTACAATCTGTTATCAACCTAACAAATAGTTTATAATTATATGAGTGTCATTTCATTTTATGTATCTTCATCATATTTTACATAAAACCAGCCTAAAAACTTAATGCTGTCTTCTTATAGAAGTATTGAGGACAACATCTTGTTAAATTTTGCCCTAAAGGCTTGTGGTTAACGTGACAACCATGACATTAATAGCACATAATATTTATATTGCTCATTTATATTGCTAATCAATAAGTAATAAGAAAATAAACGTAAGTCGGAAATGTATCCAACAATTTTGATTGTAATTGCAAAAACTTGTAACATAACTTTCATCGATCACTTTCAATGTGTCATCTGTCAGGCGCATATTATGTTAAACTGTGTGTCAAGAACTGTTTGCCGTCTGTTGTTAAATTACATTGTTCAAATATTATATTACTTTAGGAAAATAGTATGTCTTAGTTTACTCTTGAACCTGCAACACAGAAAATGAAAAATATTTTATATCAAATCACCATAACTTTCACAGTTTGAATTGATGTAAATTAGAAATTATATTGTACAGTATTAAATTCGTAGTTTATCACATCATTATTTTTAATCAAAACAACTTGTACTATCGAATTACTTTCTAAGTTAATGCCAAAGTAATAAATTTATTTTCGAGAAAAAATTAAACACTAGACTATTTTAAAATCGATTCAAGTAGCCGTAAGCGCCGTTATTAACATTTAATCCTCGTACAGTTCTGTCGAAAATGCCATTAAATTTTCAGTATACAAAATAACGTACACTAGGTATTTTGGTAGATAATACTTAACATATCGTTAAAATGTATCCCATTTGGTATATTATTATTCGCCTTTCCGTCCAGAATCTAAATTAATGTAGTTGTGTCCGCATTATGTGAAATATCTATTAACGTATTCTCTAACGCTGGGATTTCGTATCACCGGTTTCCAGTGAAAGTTCAAACTGGATCTCGTACGCATAAAATCGCTTAATTCTAATAGCACAGAATACTGAATAAAATATCTAATTTTGCACACTACAGTCAATGAGAGCGTTTAAGTTGGAATTAGTTCTGTTAGAATGGAAACGTGATGCCAAATTAGAGAAATTGGCACTTTTCACAGGTGGATGTGATTTAGAAATCTGAGATAATGAGAATTGTATCATTATAATATAACGTTTGAAATTGATCATGTCACTACATACACATACATTATTTTATAAGTATTAAATATATTAGAGTTTGTAAAAGTAGTACATGAAGATTTCATAGTGCTTAGCTAAACAGATCTGTTAAGAAATTTAATTACAAATTTCAAATTTATTTCGAATATTTAACTTGTTCTTGTTGCTTGAATTTTAATTTTATTATTTTCTACAATTTAATTTGTATAATTGCAAAATTTATTATAAAGTTATTTCTGTCGTTTATTTAATTACATTTGCAAATACTGGAAATTAATTTCTTCATTCAACTGTGAATTATAGCGAGTTCAATATTGACGGATATTGTACACGCCAATTAAACAGAAAGTAGTTTTGGAAATATAATCTAACCAAGAAAATCGGGGTTGATTTTAAGTTTCATCGACAATCGGACATATTCTTATTCAAACTTGGAAATTTTCCAATACTGATAACCATCATAAGTGTAGGATGCTAGATTAATAAAAAAAATGAATTCAAAATGGTATTCATGTAATGACTATAAATAACACAAATGCGTTGTATGTTAAGAAACAGGAATGAAGGATATGAATACAAAAAGAATTCAAGAAACTAACTTCATTCTTCTGCATGATTCTGGTTGAAATTGAGAAGTTTACAAAAAGAGGAAACTAGAACAAAAAAATTGAGCAAGGTGGAAAACTTATTAGAGAAATACATTGATATTGAGTTAGTACTGCCTTTTTCCTAATTGTTACAAAAGCAGGCCCCAATATTGTCACATAATGCAAGGTGTAAATCGAAATGGTATGAATATTTCTTTGCCGTTTATCTCTTCTAGTAGCAAAACATTATATAACATAAAGCTAGGGTCTGCAGTGCAGGCAGAGTTAGCTTAAAAGCCATACTGAACTCCACTAAGTACCAAAGGTTAACATCTAACTATAATCTATTACTATTCCCCCAAACTTTAAAGTATTGAGATTTAGACAGTATAGCCCTCTCCTATTAATAGAGCTGTCAGAAAAGCGCTGCGCATCATAAGCGTGTCAAATTAAAACGTTTTAAGCAACACCGCAGAGAGTCTAACATATGTACGGTTGTGGGAGTAGGAAGTAGGTCTCCTCCATTACGGTTGATTGACTAACTAACCTAATTTTTTTTTATTGTGTGGTGGGTGCTTAGTTGCAGTGACTCCGTAAGCTGTATTACTTGTCTGGCTATCACTGCAACTCTTGCGGTGTAGTTTAGTGTGTGTAAGTTGTGTTTAAATGGCTTTGTGACAGTATCATGTCGCCTTTTATGATGCCGCGCTGTTAATAACTTTGCTCCCAACAGCGAATGGCAAGTCGATCCGGGATTAAACTCTCTAACAAAATGTCACCGTCCTTCCAGAGCATTGAACCCCGGCACCTATCGTCCTCTCACAACAATAGTCAGCCGCCTAACCACTGCGGCCATCGACCCGTTATATATGCTACAGGTAACAAAGAAACTATATCTAATTTCTCTCTAGGTTCTAAGAGACATTGATTTTTCATTTGAAAAATTAGAAAGATAGTATTAAGAGATATCGCAGTGAAGGGAGAAACATTACATATGTTTGTAGATGAATCGCCGGTTTGGATCCAAAGCATAGATTGTCACAACCTCTCGAAATGCATCATTAAAAACTGGCGTACTGATCTAACTCCACCTCCTTCTCTTCGAAAGTATACTTTATATGCTCATAGTGAGGTATGTACAGAATTACATGAGAGCTGGTTCCTAGAGCGCTTATTATTTACATGCCAACTTATTGATCGCGATCGATAATGTTTCTTATCACAATCACTAGCAAGACAAAATAACAACTATAACTACTAAGAAACAAAAGAGATAAGGTATTGTACTTGAAATTGTACCGGTGTATGTAAATGGTACATTTACTTATATTGGTCCTGTAAGGTACAGGGATCCTATCGATAAAATAATACTATTTTTGACACCGAAGTGTATTATTTTCTTGGCGTATGTAAATACAATAATGCAATTTTTTCCAAACGCCAATTATTTAAACATATTTTTATATAAAAATATGCCGTCCCGAAGTGGAGTCGAACCACCATGTAGGGCTATCGCGGCTCTACCGCAAACCGTTGCGACCACCGACCGGGGGCTTCGACTACACAAGTAAACTTCACAAATATATGCGAACGAGATGTTATAATGACCTAGGATAGGCAACATTTTTGACACCGAAGTGTATTATTTTCTTGGCGTATGTAAATACAATAATGCAATTTTTAAAATAATACACTTCGGTGTCAAAAATGTTGCCTATCCTAGGTCATTATAACATCTCGTTCGCATATATTTGTGAAGTTTACTTGTGTAGTCGAAGCCCCCGGTGGTCGCAACGATTTGCGGTAGAGCCGCGATAGCCCTACATGGTGGTTCGACTCCACTTCGGGACGGCATATTTTTATATAAAAATATGTTTAAATAATTGGCGTTTGGGAAAAATTGCATTATTGTAAATAATACTATTGTTAGAAATTTGACAACATCTAGTGGACTCTCCATAAGACCAATACTTCGAAGTTTAGGTGCCATTGCTGCAACATGCGATTTTTAGTAGTGAGGCTAGATTATGCAATACAAAAAAATCGCATACTCAAGCGTTAGCGCAACCTTAAACATGAACTATAAATCTAGAACCCGTCACACCAACATAAGGACCTACTGCTGTTTCAAGATAGAAATTTTTCAGTTGGAAGTGGAGTGAAAGACGTAGCAACACTATACAGCAGTAGAAAACCAACATGGTGGAAACGACAGAATTACACAGAAACGTCAATTATGCTGAGTAAGTAGTAACGTCACTGTATAAATATCTAAGCAGTAGCGACTCTTGACCACCCAATTTTAATGACTTCTTTACTTTCGTTTGTATATTATATTGACAGTTGACAAGTTCATTCAATATAACTTCATACTTAAAGGTTATGTTATGTTAAATAAAGAGTATTTTGGCGGGATATTTAAAGTGGGTACCTCTTTCAAAATGGATGCCATCAGAAAGGTGGGTACATAAAGATCAAAAGGATTAACGCAAAGCCTGCGATAGTAGAATATGAATCTCTGAAACGCAGGTTAAAAGTGATTATGTATAAGTATGTACAGTCTGTTCCAAAATTAATGTCACCCCCTGTGCCGAAAAACACGTTATAACTGCTAATGCAAATTAGATGCATGAAGTTTAATCGATATTTGGTTTGCACCGCATTTACAAGATTAGTATTCACTAACGAAAAATCGTATTGGATTATGGGAAACATCATTCTTATGGGTTTGTTTAGCCTTGGGAGCGACATTAATTTTGGAACAGACTGTACGTCAAATGTTTGATTTTCAATTGTTTTGCTGATTCTATTTATAATAGGGGCAGTTGAAAGTAAGGTGTATTTATTCTTTTGTGAGAATTAATTCTTATTTTGTATTTAAACAATTTCTCTAAGCATTATTACGAAGAACAGTATTAAACTTAGAGAAGTTTTTCATGTGTAAAAGTACGACATAATAAAATAATAAGGTATTTAACCATAAAATATAAATTGTTGTCTCAATAGGTCACTAGGACGGTTAAGCTATCACAGAAATTAATATTTATAGGTGCTAAAATATTAAAGGTTTTATTAATCTTATACATCATGAAACTCGTCGGGAGAAAATCGTCCAACAAAAAACAAAGTACCGAACATCTGTATGCTAACGATCGTTAAAAAATAATAAATACAAATTTTAGTTGGCTACATTTTAATGCCAATTACTGTAAAACATTTTTATAGTCATTCTAAAGAGCTTGTTGTTTTAAAGTATACTATTCACTTAAGAGTTAAACAAACGATAATATAAATGGTTGTTAAATGTATATAAGTATTGCTATTATTGTTGTTTGAGACTATCTCAATCAATTTTTCTTTAACTATAATTTGTCAATCCAAATATGAACTGTAGCTTTTAAAAAGAAAAATAAATATTAATACTATTCATTACATCCTATTACAATTTTCACATTTCTTGCCATTTACGAGATTTCAATCAACATCTTAGCGTAAATCTTAAGAATTCTCTAAATTAAATAGATATTAAATCCTAAATTGGATAGTTTATTTCATTAACATCAAAAAAGCTTTAACAATATGTGTTCCTTAACTTTCTTAACCAAAATCAGTATAAATATACCATATGTATACAATGACTGCTTATAGAGATGAAAGTAATAACAGCTGCACCTTTTCTTAAAAAATCAAAAAATGACACTACACCAAAATAAACTATCATATGGTTAATACTGAAATGAGATCAATATAACGCGCGCAATAGTTTACGTTTACATAATTTATAATATCGTTAGCTTTGATAGTTAGTTTGATATTTTCAAACCTTCTTTAAATGAACGAAAATCATTTGCAATAAATATTACACTGTTTCCTTTTCTAGTACTACTTAAGAAAATCTGACAAAATTACCAGATCAATTTCTTAATCATCAAGCGGAAAACTTTTATAATTGCCTCTCTGAATCTATAATTGTACGCCACTTTCTCACATGTAAATCAAAATAACGCACTAAAACGGAATTAATCTGGGCATATTACAAGCACTTTATCCTTACATATTCATGATATATTTACGTTCATACAGATTGGCTTTATATAAAAGTAGGTAAGAGTATCCGGCGTATTGGAGAAAGTAATTGAAATTAACATTAATTTTAAGGAAATTTTACGAAATAATCTTGCAAACATTTAAATTAATGCCATAAAATGCGTATGTATTATATACTGGTAAGTGAAATTTATATTTATACATCAATGTATACGTTCAACCAGTGTCTTTAAACATATTTCTTTAAAATGGAATATTCGAAACGGATTTATTACCAAATAAATTAACTTTATTATAACATTTGTATTAGGATAAATTTTATTGAAAACGGACATGACATTATCACTATCGTAGATATAGAAGCTTTCCCAGTAAATGAAACTATAATTTATATTTTAATTTAGACAATATAACTTATTAAACCTTTCTTCAAAGCTGTTGGGGTGCGAGCTTTTAAATCAAATTCATTCTTTTCAGCGTTTTATAATATCTGTACAAGCTCAATATTTGAATTCCAAGGTGTTAATTAACTCGTGTTTTACTCCTTGATACAGCTTCGTTAAGAAAACCCGAGTATACTGATATCCAAAATTGTAGTAATATATATATTCATTTGCAGTTTGATGATGAGCCATTCCACAGAGACAGCCGATGATAGCATTTCTCTAGCTTCAACTTGAATTTAAGAGAAGCTAAAAAAAATATGAACCTAGATACTTTCACTTTAGTCAGAAATGTACTTCTAAGTTTTGAAAACAGTAATGCCAACAATGTTACAATTTCGAATTATTCACCTTAGGAATATAGGCACGTTTTTTAAATAAGTATTGATTGCGTCATTATTCTAATTCGTAAAACAAAAGAATTTCCTTTCTAGAATGCACTGTTTCTAATACATTTCTCAGAATTTACGAATACCGCAACAAATAAAAAAAGATACATTGTAGTACGAATTGGCATTTGAAAAATATTACTTACATTTTTTACAACACTACAATTCCTTGAAAATATAGTCCGTGGCGGTTATGGAATAATTAATAACAGCCTAGGAGCAGATAAATTAACACATATTAAATTGAGAACAATATAATAAGCTTAATTTAATATATTTCGGTTGTAACTCTTGTTTTCTACCATCAGCTGCATCTTTTACAACATAAAAAAAATAATCGGAGAGATATAATATATTTATCGTATAGCAGATGGTTAATAAAAGTTAAATAAACATCTGTAATGAACCCTAATTATTACCTGCGATGATGAAACTATGTATCCATAAAATATATGTTACTTTTTTAATTGATTGCATCTTACTTAAATAATAACCGGAGAAAAAGCACAGTGAACCAAAAGATTAATTAACAACATCGACCCATGTGGTTTGGCTGCCGACATAGACGCCTGCACTACCATCTCACACAAGCCCTCACGAGCCACGGAACCTTCAGATCATATGCAAAGAGGGGTAAGAACGACTATGACAGATGTATCTGCTGCACCAACATAGACTCTGTATATCACACTATCTTTCAGTGCAAACGGTGGGAGGGACAACGCAGCAGATTTCGAATTCGAAATCAAATAAGGAACAAGTTAAGTCCTCAAAATATAATTGAAGTAATGACAACTTCCAGTGACATGTGGAGAGTAGTACCTAACATTATGATATTAAAAGAAGCAGAGGAAATACAGAGCCAAAGAAGATTACAAAATCAAAATCAATGATCTAACAGTTGTATATAATAAATCCTGAACCCTTAATCACTAATACTACCTAGTGGACGGGGGACGTAGGGGAAGTAAGAAAGGAAGAAAAGACAGTCCAATACTCTGAAGTGATGACATGATCGACGGTTCCACAGCATACTTCGAGTGATTCAGAAGGGCCACTTAGGAGACTAACTGTCGTCCCTCCTAACGTCAAAAAAAAGGTAATTAAATAACTGGAGTTTATTCAATAGTAAAAATTTCGAGCTATTAATTTATCTTTTGCCATGACTCTTCTTTATTATCACGAATTTCAATCGGATTTGAATTTTAATTAGTTAATCAAATTCTTGAACGATTGCTTTTTTAAAGAAAATTTGCGCTAAGTTTGATCTAGGTGGCCATTTAATATATTTTGGAAAAAAATCAGTCAAAAATGTCAGTTTGTAGAGGTACACATACCTAAAAAAACGGCAACTTTTATGGATATTAAGTGTAAATTTTCTAAAAATATTAATGTGTGTTTATTTCTAAGTAAGGATGTATCTTTTCGAATCTTTATTTTTCTGATTATAGACATGCAAAGTAAATGGACTGCCATTAATAATGGCATCTGCAATAATACAGAAGCCGCTATATTTTAATAAATCTCTTAATACCAGTATCTGTTTTTAAAACAAAGCTCTGTCACAATTTCACATGAATCAAAATAATAGAATTGAAAAATGTTTGTTTATGCAGATAAAAGAAATATTATATATTTCTAACCATATGAATAGGATAAACTTCTTCAATAAATCGTAAAAGTTTGTGTGAGTCAGACTTGGAATAAATTTAGAATAATAACAGATCAAAACTAGAAGCGGCCTATTTTTGAAAATATTTAACTATACTTCTGCCTTGGGATTGAGAACCTGAAAAGACTGCAGAAAAGCTCTCCAACTGCTAGAAGATTTGTATATGAAGAAAACTATGATCAGGAGCAGAAATTATTAAGGAACGACACGATTAAAAACGAAATTCTCCAAAATAGAAATGCAACAATACAGAAAGAATTGACGGAGATAGCGAATGGAGAATAAAAATGTTATAGCAAACAAAACCAATTTATATTCGATGAGGAAAACTACAAAAAATTTAAATACCAACAAGGATGAAACAATGGATTAGTTTATTTACTATACACATCATTTCTAGATGTTTTTAAAGTTTTCCAAACTTCATCAATATTGCCATATACTTGCAAATATTCCAACTATATCGGCAACCATAACCAGAAGCGGATTTATAAATCTCAGGAATAATTTGTGTCTAGTAAACTATAAAACTGACAATAGTGACCGAATTTGGAGGTCTAACTACAAAAAAAATATCTGCATAGATGAACAGATGAGTTCGTTCAAATACCACATCGACATAAAACAATATATGAGAAGAAAATCAATGGTATAGGGATTTAGTGTTACCTTCTTCGTGATGCAAGCGCATTGTTTTCGACTAATTTTTTACTGTGCAAAACTATGGATTTGGATACAACTACTATACAGAAATTTAGAATGATTGAATCAATAACAATAACATTAACCAATCACATTTTCCAATATCACAACCGCAAGCTATGTATATGCTGACATTTTTTTAATATTTTTATTTCCATACTCAAGTCACTGAAAGACTATTCGAAGTCTTTTGGAAAGGAAAAAAATCGATGAAGTAGAAATAACAACCCCGCAAGGTTTATATTTCTTACATTTGAATGAGACATTCGGACAAAATATAAAAATTTATATTAAAATTGAAAAACCTGATATAATAAACATTTTCTAGTCAAAACATGAGAAGTGATGACAAAACTGATTTCCAGCATACTGATGTTTTATCCGATCAAGTAAATGGAAAGGTTTTCCTGTTTTAATATGTTTATCACCAATAACTGACTAGAGTAACGAAAAAAAAAACAACTAAAAAAGGAAAAGCCTTCTCTTACTAGTTGCACAAAAAATATTGGAGCCTTCTATTAGGACATCTGCTCCGATTGAGTTTGGCATTGATCTTCGACAGACACAAAAATTACAATACTAGAAACTAAAGATTTACACTACTGGATTAAGGATTAAACGCTATAACTGCAACATCAATTTGTGTTTGACATTGTCATTAAAGTGGTTCTTTCATTCTCATATTATTCTAAAAATATACAAACGTATAGGAAACTTTTTTAATATTCATAAATTACATTACAATCATTAACTCTACAAGCGCAGGGACTAGTATCATCAAAATACTGTACACAAATATTGTTTTGCATATAAAGCTACAGTAAAAACTCTCATTTTAGAAATAGTAACACCTTCATTCTCTTAAACTATAATAGATAGAGATAGATAGATAATTAGGTGTGATGGCTATGTGGCCTCTTGCTACTGCGACCTATAGGTCTATTGTAGCTCCCTATTATCAAGACCACCTGGTCTAGCGTAGCCTTTTTTATGAGGCTTTCTAGCCTTGCCGGGTTAGTCTTCATGGAGCTCACCGCGTATGGGTATGATTCGCCAATGCGTTCTAGCCTCAATCTGGCTAGTCCCTCGCATTGGCACAGGATGTGCTGCGAGGTCTCTTCGTCTGTCTGACACATGGCGTCTTCCGCCAGACCAAGGTTGCTCATATGCTTGTTGAGTCTGTTATGTCCTGTTAAAAGGCCTTTGTTCAGAAGGTCCTCAGTGTATTTAGGCATTTTCGTGGTTCCACATGATGGTATATGTCCAATGAGTGGCCTAGATGTTCCTTTTTTGGCCAGGGCATCAGCCTTCTCATTTCCTTTAATACCTTCGTGCCCCGGTACCCAAGCTAGGGTCACCTTGCTGTGCGCCCCTAGTTCATTTAGTGCGCATACGCAGTCCCATATCAGCTTTGATGTGATCTTCGTCGCGTCAAGCGCTTTTATCACAGCTTGATTATCAGTGAAGCCTTAATATTTCTCTGACACAGTGGTGAATCGCAACTGTTTCTGCCTGGAAAACTTCAGTTTCCTTCGATAGACTTAGACTGACTTCCGTTCTTGGTTTAAGTCCGAGTACTCCGGCTCCTACACCTTGTTCCGTTTTCAAGCCATCTGTATACCAGTGTAGAGAGGCTTTAACGGGAGAACTGCCTTTCCATTGTTCTCGTTCTGGTATTATGGTTTTATATATTTTGTTGAAATTGTATTTTGGAACCATTACGTCTGTGGGTAAATAGGTTACCTCCCGGTTTTTAGTTCTTTAATCAACTTCTAAACTATAATATGAATTGACATGATGCTAGGAATACGTATCAAGAATGAATTGTGATTAAAACACGCTTGCTTTTCCACTAAGGTGTCATGTGGTTTCCATATTCCTAAAACTTGTGCTTGTATTACAGCTCAATAGCACGGCTTTTATAATAAGGCATTTAAATGGAATATCATATATTAATATTAATTTTTGCAGTTTATTCGATTTTCTATTACTTTTTCAGTTGTATAATTAATCTTCACCTTAACTAGCTATAAAGCCGCACTTCTTGCAGTTCCTTAACTGAAAATTAGATATAGATTCATAGGAAGCTGCTTATTAGAAGAGGTCTCTCATACATACGGACTAATATTTTGTAGTCCGTTATGACTCACCCTGTATCTATAATACTGGACAATACCCTTGAAATTTTACTGCGATTTCTACACTGTACCGAAATGGACTGCCAAATTGACATTTACAGTACTATGCTCAAAAACTTTGAGAAGATTACGAGCAAGATCTCTTATTGTTATTGAAAATAAATATATACCTGCATGCTATCACATTCTTCGAACTGCTGCTGCATAAGTGAGAAGTTAACCAACCTTTATGATGCAAATAAGAATCTTTTTGATTCATTCTTGTGAAGCACAGGTCCCAACAGGACAAGATCATTTCGATCAACGTTATAATAAATGTTGTTACAGTAGTCAGAATTTTTGCTATGATTAAGGAACCACTTGTAAATTGAATTAAAGATATGTAAACAAAAACAAGATTTTATATACCAAATTAATGCTTTCTCAGATATTTGAATCTACCAAATCTTTAATTATTTGAGAAATTTCAAACAACACAGCACAGTACACGTCTTTAATTTTACCCCGTAGTAAATACAACAAAAAATATGTCTTGCGTAGTAAATTTAAAATATTCATACCGGAATCTTACAAACGAAAGTGAAAAACTTTCTTCCATCATATGGAGCAATTAAAATTTTCACGCCATATGAATTATGTTCATACATACAAATGCCTCCCTCCTGGACATTATAGCAAAGCAAACCAACGCATCAGTATGACCGTACAAAGCGGAGCGCAAGAACAACTACCGCATGCAAATATGTAAAGTGCTGATCTCATTTCCAATGCGAGACTTAGTACTCAATAAAATCCAAGAAAAAATCGTGCAAAAGTGAAATCGTCAATTGTCTGTAACGCATATGTTTATTCACGCACAGCTACCTTTGATTTATAATAAGTGCCAGTAAGTGAAATTTGTGAATAAGATATTAGACGACTGTACAGAATTTCCATATATGCGAAGACTTTGTTCCTGTTTGACTTTATAAATCCGCAATGCGTTGTTTCATTACGTGTATTTATCTTACATAATGTATTGTAACGTTTATTAACGTTTAACGGTAATAAAATAAATGGGTGGTTTTAGAATAACAACAAAAATACAACATAATTTTACTCCTTCATGTTTTTTACGTATACATAAAATGCAGACTTCTAATAATGAAAGCTTTTAATTTCATAAATAAAATTTTTCAATAGAAATTATATCCTGTTGTTACAGTTCCTTAATGATATCTGTTTATTTTTATTTTATGTGCTACTTTCACGTTTACCACTCGAGAATTCTTCTTCAAGAATAAGTATAAATAATACTAAAATAGGATGATTTGTGACGAATGGAGAAACTACAGAAAACTTAGATTTGATCAGATTGAATTAGATTAGTAATGGGTTGTGTAGGCAATGCCGCCTCTCTTCACTGCGACCTATAAGATCTACTGTGAGTACCTTTAATCTGTCAGTCCCAATTGACATCCAGACTTAGAAGATGTCTAGAATTTTCTTGGAGGCTACGGTTCTCACGTCATCTGGTTCTACGTGCGCTCATTCGAGGTAGTGGTGCCTTTGCCGGGCTACCACCTCGCAATTGCACATAATGTGCTTCGTCATCTCACACGGGTGGCTCTAGAATAGAAGAAGTGGGGACGGGCATTGGGGTCAGTGGGCCTAACCACTATCTCAAAGTGCCTGTGGGACTCCACTCCAACATATGTATTTCAAGTGGAGATTTCTGCTATTAACACAAGACTTAGTATATCAACGGACAGTCAATCGTATATACAATTTAAGGCAATTGGGACGCAATAACCACATAACTCTTCAGTGCGTCCCAATTCATCAAGGGATCGAAGAGAACGAAAAGGCAGATAAGCTTGCCAGAGAGGCAGGGAAATTGCATTTTATTGGAGCTTATCCCTGTTGTGGCTGCAAAAGAGCCGCTTAAAACAAGCAGTTAACAAATGGGAGGTCAACAGAAAGACCTCCCACTGGCAGAATACGCCAGGACAAAAGCAGGCGAGGACACTGTCATCAGGATCGCCTAAGACAGCACAGTTGTTGCTATCTTTCAGCAAAGGGGACCTTGAGCTGCTGCCAGGGTCTCTGACGGGTCATGTGGCCCTGAAGTGCCACCTACATAAATTCGGAAAAGGTCAAATCTGCCGTCTATGTCAAGAAGGTCTAGAGTGTAAATGTGTTGCTGCCGGTCATACCCAACAACAACACTTCAGTAGACCGTTTCTAACGCCTACTGACATCCAGGACGGAAATCCCAGACTAACTCTAAGGTTCATCAAAAGCCTCCAACTAGTCTAACAGCTAGAAGAGCAATGTTACAATAGATCCATGCAGGTCGCGGTGACTAAAGGCAGCAGTGCCACTACCCTCATATCTAATCTAATCTAATCTAATACGTCGTCTCATTATGCTCGGGAGAGAATCGGCATTATTTATTTATCATTTATTATTCATTTTTATCACAGTCCACTTTACCCATTTTCTTCAGGTGATACGTCAGAGGGCAGCGGCCAGTGAGTAAAGCCGTGATAATGCTAAAGTCTCTTCTGTTGAGATTCAGTAGATACTTAGTCTTGTTGGCTGATAGAGTAATAAACTTTACTGATTGTCTTAGTTTTGGAGTGTTGCTCCAGTGCAAAATTTTTGCTTCACTTTTCCACTGTTCAAAATGAGTTATATGGCTTTTGGTGAGACCACATAATGGCTCTGGCCCAATATATCAGAACGCCGCGTAGTTTAGTTGCTCTCATACCCCCAAGTGACCTGATACCTATAGCAGTGTAACTGTGTTTCTTTGGGCCAGTGTATGGAGAGTGAAATAAAACTTGCATCGATACTTTAGAAAACTAGTTATGATCTGGCTATAGTGACGTGCTCAGTCCATATTTTCTTCCAAGTGAGAGGAGGTCAGAATCTTTGTTTCCATACAGTATAGGCTGGGACAAGTAGAGTAATTTGATGTCCACAAGAAATCATCACATCTTACACCCGGTATGTTTTTTTTTTGAGAAAGTTGAAATCAATTACATGTCTATGGGCAATTTTCCATGACTCGGCAATACAGTATCAGATCACATATTATTTCTATTTACAATCTTACAAGGTTGGTATAATGACTTGTATTTTTCTATCTGTGGTGGATGCAACTGCAATGGCTTCCATCCAAACTGTATTGCTTATCGGACTAGTACTGCACCTACTGTGTATTTTTATATGTGTAAATATGTTATCATAGCTTTGTTACAACATTATCTCCCCGTAAGTAATATTTCACTGTTGACTGTTTTCTAACTATGAATAGTTCCACAAGCCGCGACCAGCATTTAGTCACACAGCTTTTAAAAAAGCAATGGGTGTTTATTGGATGAATACGAAAATTGATCGAATGTTATGTTTGCATACTTTGGCACTTCACTTATTAACTTTCGATTTTTAATTAAATATCTATTTAATTCGAAGCGCTTGTGATACAATATTTATATAATATAATATCTTATGTCAACATGATTATTCTTTTGTGAATTTTTAAAATGGCAATTTTCTTGGTGTAGTAATAGAAACGACCTGAAAAATAAACCAAATCTATGAATAGTCACAATAAAATATCTAATAATAGAATACTCGAAAGGAAAATTTCATATTATATGCCAATGCCTTCTTTTGACAATTTCTGCATAGTTAAAGATATTATATAATGCATATAATTACATTATCAATTCTTTGAATTGAATGTAACATAGACTAGTATTGCACGGCGTTATTAAAGTTACAATAGAAATTATTGATTTAATTTCCTACAACCGTGGATATTACCGTTATTATAAGATTATGTAACTCTATTTATAAACATAGTTAAAAAAAC
The DNA here is from genome assembly GCA_023690525.1 of Holotrichia oblita. Lineage (NCBI taxonomy): Eukaryota > Metazoa > Arthropoda > Insecta > Coleoptera > Scarabaeidae > Holotrichia > Holotrichia oblita. The sequence continues at coordinate 41,954,216 of CM043019.1, read as the reverse complement.
AATTCTGCCTGTTGTTCTTATGATAGTGACCGTAATAATTATTTTGACGTAACCCTACAGAGTGAGAGGTAGGTTATAAGTATCCTACGCTTAATGTCCAAAGGTTATGATTGCTTAGAAGAAGAAGACAGTGATTAATAGATCGAATTTAAATCGACTGCAATGACTCTTGATGTCAAGAGATTCCAAAGGCATAGACATCTGCTTGAATAACTTACATATAAACGACGAAAAACGAAAACGAGATCGCAACATACTTGTAAGTTCGTTAAATGCAATTTTCTCTGCATCGCTGAATGATACGACGGCAATAGTAATAGCACACTTGAACTTGATTTTAAGATACACATCCCGCTTTCCAGTTTGCTTCTCTCAGTTCATCAAGCTGGAACGTCTTTCTCTATACATACCATGTTCACGACGTATGGTACCATCTTTTTCAAATTAAATGCGAATTTTCGAGTTGGAATATGTATTTCCCTTCTATGATTATTTACTATGTATATATACAGGATATCTTTTTAATTTCAAGTGTCAAAGTTAGTTTAGTTAACCGAAATCTAAAATTTAATTAAGATACGGCAAGTGATTTAATCGTTGTAAATTTTAAAGCTTATAGCTTTGCCAAAAAATGGAATTGAATCGAAAACATTTTTGCACAATAATTTTTTAAAACTTACTGAGGATATTTCTGGGTTTGAAGATGAACCACCACATCAATCGACAATTTCGCGTTGGTACCGTGAATTCCAACATGGATGCACCAGTCTCAGCGATGATCCCACGGCCTAATAGATGGCCATGCGATATATCGTGAAATTAAAACATCTATAGGTATTACAAAGACCTTAATCCAAGTAATCCTATATGAAAAACTGGATGTCAGAAAGCTCAGCTGTTTCTCGTTGGATTCACGCATCGTTTAATAAAAAAAATGCCGTTATCAGTTCGCGACGTGCATCGAAAAAAAAGATTTACCTCAAAATTACCTCCTGTGGCTACAATTCTTTTGAAATACCAAAAAACCGTTAATGCAAATCGATACACAACCATTTATTTACCAGAAATAATCACCATGCTTCGGGAAACCAACTCACAACGGCGCACCATCTCGTATTATGAAACTGTGAGCTTACACACAGCTCGAAAATCAACTCAGGTTTTAAAAGAGCAAAATATAGAATTATTAGACCATTCTCCCTATATATCTGACTTAAGTCGTAACAATTTGTTTGCGTTCCCAAAGGTCATGAATGAAATGTGTGGTCGAGGATTTGGTGATTTTGACTGAAGACTGTAATAACTGCCTTAACAATGAGTTTGAACGAAGGCGAAGAGTATCAAATTTTGTGAAAAATATTTTGAAAAGCAATAAAACACTTTGAGCCGATCTATTGTTTGATTTTGTGACTACACGCACAACACTAAGAAAACATCCCATTTAAACTGATCATATTTGTATTTTATCGATTAAACTGCTAATAAATAATTTATTTATGTTAATTGATTTTTTCTTGTGTGATGAGTGCTTAGTTGTAGCGACTTCGTAAGCTGTATTACTTGTCTGGCTATCAATGCGACTCTCGCGGTGTAAATTATGTTCAAATGGCTTTGTGACAGCATCATATGGCCTTTACTGCGCTGTTAATCACTTTGCCGATCCGGATTTCAACTCTCTGAAAAAATGTCATCGTTCCTCCAGAGAATTGAAACCCGGCTCCTATCGTCCCGCCACAACGATAGTCAGCCGCCTAACCACTGCTGCTATCGACCCCTTTTAAATGCAAGATTCTAATAATTTTCAATTATTATGCAATCGTACAATAAACTAGTACAAAATCAAGTAAATGGATTTTTTTTCTGTTAGAGTTATGAACATGTGTATGTATATTATAAATTGAAAATAGCAAGGAGCCACTGAAAAGTTTTAAATTATGTTAACAAACATTAAGTAGTAATTAATTTCTAAAGACCTCTAAATCAAGAAAGAATTTAATTTAATTAGTAGATATCATTTCCATCGTTGCATTAAATTAATGTTACTGCTTAAAATGATATATAAATATTTTTAAACTTATAAAATCATTTAAATAAATAATATTTGTCGATATAAATATTTAATTAACTATTTATGTTTTGCCTTACCTCGATATTATGAAAGCAGATATTGTTTGTTGACTTATTTACATAAACGGTGTATAAATTATTTCTAGCTGTAAACAAAAGTAATACCACTTTCTTAAATGTCTTGATTAATTGGATGATAGCACGAAATATTTTATAAGACGAATATAAATTGTTCTCATATGGTTCATATAAGAACAATAACGTTGGCAGTAAATTATGAAACAGTTTTACATTTCGTAAGCCAAAATTAATTTTTATTTTATTATAATATTAATAATTATTAATATTTATAATTATTGACATTATAAATTACTCGTAGAAAAAATTTCTTTTATAACACATTTTAAATATTGTTCGTCCCACGACTACAATATTAAAACAAAATGAGAAAAGTACTCTCACAAAAGAACATATATAAATACTGAATGTATAGATACAAGAAATACGATAAAACAATTTGCTAGAAATATCAAGTCGGTTCTTAATAAATTTGTCATGCCATTTTTGCAGTTTTGAAGTGATTACTCACTATATGGATTTATGTAAATGGGCAATAGAAGCTGTTTATTCAGTTCATATTGCTATTTTTTTAGGCCAAAGTAGCTACTGTGCTTGAACAGAATAAAGTAGTTTTGAAAATTACGCAAGTATGTTGTAGAGCATCAAAGAATAAATACTTCCATATACAGAACTAGTGTTGTCGTCTATCTTTATTCTATTACCGACATATTAACGCTAACAATGAAAATCTTTACAATGGTGGTCGTCCCTTTAGCATATCATGTGCAATCAAATGAATTAACTATGATTCTTCTAATTGCACTGGATTGTTTTATTTAAAGTTTCTAATATCGAATGTATCATCTTGAAAAGCTATATGCAAGAAATTACAAAGCTCGGAAACTATCGGTGTATTCTTCAAAGAGCAAACTATTAGGAACGCTTTGCTAAAGAGTTATCTGATGTATCAGTTGACAATCTTATCTATACTAATTAATTGCACATAATGTGTTCTATTTTTCAAGATATCGGAATCAATTTTACTGAAATTAGAAGTTATTGTATAATGTATCAAGAATTTTGAAAATAGAGTAAAAGTATTAAAATATATGATATTCATAATATAATATATGAATAAAACAGTACTCTATTTGCTAAAAGCGAAAAAGTACAATCGCCAATAAAATTGATGATTACAGTGTATATTCCGTATGGCTAGCGATACGAACACCGCCGGTGTTTGCTGTACTCCTGCTTTCAACCGCAAAGGGCAAACCCTATTTATTATTTACACGGACATCCCTAGCTTACGCAATAACTCTGCAGTGTTTAGTAATACTGTTGATATTGAATAAATCTGAAATCCGGATTCGCGAATCCATATAGTTGAATCGGCTACCTGATTATCGGATCCGGATTCGTTATCTGATTATTTATCAAAAACTACACTCCTTGATAATCTCCTGTTTGAATTGAAATAGTTTTTGTTAAAATAATAAGATAATAAAATAAAATAATTAAGTAATAAAATAATAGTACGCGGCGCATCCCTATTTTTGTAAAAAAAACGAAAACACTTTTAGGAAAAAATTTATTGGCAACAGGTACAGCCATGTTTCATCTATTTTTCAACATAGTCACCACCAGAATTGAAACACTTGTCGTATCATGGGATCAATTTTTGTATTCTGCTGTCGTAGAACTGTGCCGTCTGTGAATAAATGTAAATGTATGACAGGCGTCTGTAGCTGTTCGTCGTTGCCAAGACGCTCACCGGAGAACAGGAATTTCTTGAGTTGCAAAAAAACGTGAAAATCGGTAGGAGTAAGATCAACTTCCAAGCAAATTCGAGCCGTATGTGGACGAGCATTGTCATGGAGGAGTACAACACCTGCAATAAGCATTCCACGCCTCTTGTTTTAAATGGCGTGTCGCAATTTGCGCAGTGTTTCATTAAGGAACTTTATCACCGAGCGAACCTCGCAGGCGGCGAGAGAAGGAATAAGAATTTCCATTTCAGACTACTGTTGCCACGCTACTGGCACCGGGCGAGACCTGTCCGACTGGCATATGATTGACACGTCATAGATCTGTTACGCATGCGCAATCTACACGGCTAATTACGTTTACTTTAAAGGCAAAAAAAATGCGAAACTTATTTTCTGGATGCGCCTCGTAAAATAAAATAATAAAAATCATGTATCATCTATTCCTCTCCATGGATTTCATGGATGGAGGCTACGTTTTCTCGCTCTTTCTAAGAGTAAATCTTTACAAATATTTGCCGATTTGACAACGATCTTCTCTTGTACATACTCGTATTAATTTTCAGAGAGCGCAAAAAATAGTCCAATAATATAAGTTTTGATAATCTTGCATGTCATCTGTTAGAAGAATAGTACCCAATCTGCTTATCATTAAAACGTTTGTTCTACCAGTCACTATTTATTTTCAAACATTGTACTAGGCAAATGACATACTGAAACCACAGTTTATATCTTTGTTTATATGAAAATTTGTCTATAAATTCCTAAAATTATTATTATAATTCAAATAAAATTTATTATATTTAGCAGCATTCGAATTATCTCTGAAAAAGTATTTTGATAGCATTGATCTATACAGTGCGGTTTTAACGTCGAGTGACACCTCATTTTAAAGAGCGCACTGACGATAAGTATGATATCAGGTTAAAATTTCATGAAAATTTATCTACTCATATGAACATAGTAATAGAACCATATGCTCAACATAAATTTAAAAGTCTTAGGTAGCTATGAATTGTAAAACGTGTGTCTTTCATTAAGCCTATATTACCTTATGAATGTCATAAATTAGAATTTTATTGACATAATCAGAAATAATAACCCTCAATTTTCGGTTTACTTGTTCGAGTATAATGCTAAACTTTTGCAAAATTCTGTCGACAAAAAAAAATACAACAAAGCTAATATTTTACTATTTTTCATATAATTCGATGCTCTAAATGAGTTCGTTAAATTGTTTGACACAAAAACATCCTATTTAGCGTTTCGTCCTACACTTTTCCAAGGATTTCAACGTCAATATTTCTGCAAACATGCACTATTTCTAAACCTAACTCTTGAAGAGAATGAATTTCGATTTAAATGAATTCGAAGAGTAATCACGTCCCAGGCAGCCATGGACGCTAAACCTAAAATTAATGGAGCGTCATTCAAAGTAACAAAGAAAATTGACATTTATTCTTGCTGATTATGTCACTTATGTACATGAAATGCTGTTCTATGATATTGATAAAGTAGTATAGTATAGTATATATTTTATTATATATAGTATATGTATAATAAAAGGCACGCGTTTTACAATTCATAGCTACCTACGACTTAAATTTATATTGAGCAGATAACTGCAAACACAATTAATGTATTATGAAGTGAAAATTGGTTCTACTACTATGTATGTTTATATGAGTGAATAAATTTTTGTGATATTTTAGCCTGATACTATACTCAGTGAGTCCTTTAAAGTGAGATGGCACTCGACCCACCGTTTCATTTAAAATTTTGATATTATATCGCCTCCTGTAGTCAATCTTTGAAACTAAATAGAAAATTTACTTCAGGAATGTAGTATATAATGTTTCATATTAACGACCCAAAACTGGAACCTCTCTATTAAACCGATCAAAGTTAGCAAAGGGCGGATGGGGGTAAGGGGATACTTTACAACCGCGCTGTATAACCAACTACAAAATTTAGATTTCCTGGTGACCACCATTTTGTAAACAAGTAATACAATTTGTAATGAAGATATTTTGATCTATAAGCACAACGTACCCTACAATATTCTTGTCTCCACTAGCGTTCGAATAAACACAGAGGAAATTACAAACCGTATTCTTATTTATTTAGAAACAAAACATTTCTGTAGCTTGATAGCTTGTATTCGCAAAATAGTTAGTTTGAATACACTAATTTAACCTCTCAGAATAAATTGTCACTAATACTTTTTATTAAAACTTTATTTTCAAATAACAACTAGAACAAAAACTAGAAAAATAAAAGTTATATTTTAGGTGTTACCATTTCTTTTTATCTGAGGTTGAAGAACCTGATTTCTCAATATTGAAAACGAAATTCTAATAGATGTCACAACCATCGAACCAATAATGGTCTAAAAATATCGTTTCTATTAAAATTGAATATTAAAACTGTCAACTCTCACTTTCCGCAAGTTGATTTTTGCAGCGTTTTCATAAGTATCGAAAGCAAGCGCGTCATGTTGCGTAGCAAAAATGTGCTTTAAGTAACACCGATCAACAATACTTTCCCAAAATAATTATAATTTAATACAGCAATCTATAGTAATTAAACAGGAATGTATATCATATAGTCCGCAAAGAGATTGTCCAAGGTTTATTATATCAGATTTACGCATGATAAATGATCGGACAGTTTAAGAAAAAAAAATGGTCCGAAACGTTTATCAAAGGTAAAGTCGATATCGATTATATAGGTATTAATTATTATAATAGTGATTGTGAAATCCTTGCATATTTCAAGAATTCTCCATTGTCTATTCTTATGTATAAGGTAACGATATTGATTTACGCTGCTTCCATGATAAGTATTATGTCATTATCACCTCTGTTAATTGATTTTTGCGGTTATTTGTTGTCGATAAATAAGAAAATATTAATTTTATGAGTATACTACCTATAAATTCAGTGATATACAACTGTATTTATTACTATTTGCTATCATGAAAAGAAGCATTCTCAACACATCTGCAACCACATTAATTAGTTGCAAGGTAGTTTAGAAGATAGTAATTCATGCACCTTAATGACTGAAAGATAGAAAACAGCTACATATCTTGGAAAGACATATTTATTGCAATAATTTACGAGCAATTAATTGCAATAATACTAACTTAATATGATTGTACTAGATAAAGTTGTTCGATACTATTTATTGCTTCTATAATCTACTTTACATATTTATAGGTTTTAGACTATGTACCTACAGTAGAATTTAAAAGCAATAAAGTACTTAGTACAAAATAGATTGGAGTAAAAGAAATGGATGTAATTTAATTTGTCTAACAAGAGAAACAAAAACTGGTGGGTAGCTTTGACATGATGACAATAATTTCAGATATTAATTTTGTCTAGTTTATTCTTGAAAAGTAGGCAATGGTGCATTGGATGTTGCTTCACATTTATTGGAAATAAAACAAAAATTAACCAATACATGTCTTATTACATACAAATTTTCACCATAAACTTATTAAAAAAAAACAAAAAACTAATGGTTCAAATATCACTCAAATTGAAGTTCGTCATTATTAAGTGTATTATGACCAGTATGAATGACCTGTATAAATAATGACAGGTATGAATAATGACCGGTATAAATACTGACCTGTATAAAAATGAGCGGTATGAATAATGACCTTTATGACTTCACAATGAAACTATAAGAGATAAATATAGGGAACCTCAATCACTTTTAAAAGGGAAATAAAATTAGAATCGAACTACGATGTTAGATACAGGATGTTCCACTTAAAATAATCAAGTTATTAAGCATTAATGGTACCCGCAATTAGAGGTAAGATTTTAACCAACCTGTAAATTTTTTTTAGAAAGCATCTTTATTTTAGCATCAGATGTATGGTTTTGCTAATGAAACAATACAACTTAAAACGCATAGCTTAAATACGTACAACAGGTACTCATTCTCAATATCCATCTACATTTTCAAAAATCGTTAAATACCTCAGAAACTGTTTCAAAATAATTTTAGAACGTGCTCCCAATGGACTTGCACATACTCCAACAAAAATACGTTAAATATGTGTTACCCATTTTTGTATATCAACCGAGGCGAATGTGGTGCCCCACCCTGTATATTTTTAAATTTAATTTATTCTATTAAGGTGCGCACTAGTGATGCCATCTGTGATTAAATTAAAGAAACCTACTATTATAAGCGAAATTTGTTGAATATTGTATTAAATAATCGGTGTAATTTCTAATAAAGATTTTTGTCTCAATATCATTAATATTTAGAAATTGTCATTTAAGTTACATGTTAGTGGACATCAACTTATCGCATTTGAAAATTTTGTGCCTTTTGTGATGGCTTCACGAACGTCTGTTGTTGTCAATCGAATGTTTAATATACACAGTTCGGAGCATGGAATTCCAGACAACTAGTATGGCAGTTTTTTTTATATATATAGCTACTATTGTATATGGGTACTTTACTGTTACTGTATTAATGTCATGCGTGTTTAAGTTGTAAACGATTCAATAGAAAGTTGTATGTCAAGATACTGAAGAGCTTTAATGTTTAAATATGTATACAATTGCATAAGTATTTTATTCAAGCACTATTGTAATCTAAAACCACTTATAGACGTCCCCGCATTGTTTGAGTTAAGCTTGTTGTATCATAATTGTCAGTAGCATCTTGCCAAGCATCTTGAACAGCTTGCCAAAGTTCGTTTCTATTCATTCGTCTAAAATTATTTCTATGTAGCTTTTTGGCAATATATCCCCAAACATTCTCAATTGGGTTCAAGTTTGGACACTTCGCAGGCTACCGCAATATTTTGAGTAAGTCCGAAGTAGTATTACATTTTCCAATAAATTCCTATATACAAGTTCCATTAATTGTTCTTCAATTTGATGCCGAATCCCTAATCTTTCAAAAGTTATCCATACCCACACGCTAACGGAGAATCTGCCGCTCGATCTATCTTGGTGAACATAATATCTTTCTTGATGCCGAGAATCTAGAGGTCTGCAAACACGTGATTTCCCATTATAACTAGAGCTAAATATCTTTTCATTGTGGAAATCAACAGTACCCCAAAATTCTTCGTCCCGATTTAGATGGAAATTAGCGAATTCTAAGTGTGCCTCTTTATTTATCTCACTAAAGAATGGTTTCTTGGCAGCAATTTTACACCTTCTCCTTTATTCTGCTACGAGCAGTCCATTTATATCCAGGAAATTGTGTTAGGGATTTCGGTTCAGCAGCTTTCTGGAAAGCATTTCATGAATAAGATGTCGACCACCAAAACCTTGAGTTCTTGGAACCGTGTGGTAACACTGTATATTCTGTACAACACTTACTTACATTAAGGTGCGCGGCAACCGCTCTTAAAGACCATCCTTCCTCTATTTTTGCTATTGCACTTAATTTTTCCAGACAAAATGAAACATTAATAAATGTCTAATTTTAATAAAACTCCATATGAAAGGCATATCTACAGTAGCCAATTATTTGTGTCTGGAATTTCATGCTCCTCACCGGCTAGCTACACCGACTAGCTTATTGATGTAGTATTCGTTGTCGTGTTCTATCAGACTTATTTGAATTTCTGCCAAACAGTTTGCCCCACGCTTTTTGTGCGTCTAATCCAGTTTTATGATTAACATCTGGAGAACACTTCGCTAACAACTCCTTATATTGGTTTGAAAAACTCTATTTATGGAAGCTATATTAGTGAAGTCGAGTTAGGTGATAAAAATATGATCGCTACAAAGTTAATTTCTATTTAAGTGAAATGGTGGGTCGTCGAAACCCTCCACAAACGTGTTTGGCCTTTGTGAGGATTCCCTTGACTTTTATGAAATTCAAAATTATGACAGTAGTTCTAGAGTTTATTCTACATTATTCTGGAGCTTTTTTTTAATGCTTGTAAAATTTGGTTAGAAAGAAACGACCATTTTCCTTTAGTTCAACCATACCTTTCTCGTACTATTCTAATTATCCTAACCATTATTACAATATTTTAGCCTTGGACCAGGTATGTTCATAAAATAAAGAGCAAAATTGAAATGTTGTCTCTCTCCTCTCCTTCTTTTTTTAAAACTCGAACTTTTAAGAGTTGTTCCGGATTACTGCAGCTATTTTAGCACTGTTCCTAACTTTTAGTCTTCTATGCATGATGAACAGCAAACTTTTCAGACAACATATGAATATGAATTATGAAAAATTTATTGGACCTTTAATTGACGTGTATCTCCAGGCCTTTCCTCCTGCCTTACTTTATTGTTACACATCAATTATTTTCATTGAACAGTCATGTGGGATTATTGATTATTCGATTAAAAGTAACCATATGAAATAATGGAGACCCCAAACAATATTAGTTATAACTTTGCCATATATGAATATTCAGAAGCTTTTTGTAAAAAATAAAAATTTTCAGTTTACTTATTAAAATGCAATTTTTGTTAGACTCTTCTTTTGAACGGAGATATTCATATGCAAATCAAAAAAATTACATCGATAAATTTGCCTTACTGATTCAGAAAACTTCTTTCAATTTTGAAACATGAATTATTCAAGTACTAAAAATTTAGATACGCCTGGTAATGTTCAATACAACAGGTCAATAATTACGTGTTTTATATAGTTTTTAACATTCATTAGAATTATATAAAGTTAACTAACACCGAAGTAGTTATGGAATTTCTGCGCTAAATTCTTACGCATGATCACCAAGAAAAATTCCAACAAACGCTTCAAAATTTGTTAAATCAAGCATACATATTGTACGTAACTAGACAACAGAGTTACGTGACGGAAAAGAAATACGGTCACACCTTTAATTCCAACAGTTAGTAGACAAAATAAACGAGAAAGTATCCAAGTAATGTTCACTTTATAACGGCTACATTACCTATTATGTCGTTAATTTTTTTCCAAATTTATAGTATTAAAGTCGAGCGCAACGAATTTCGGCAAGATTGATATTTTCCCTCGTACTTTAGTTTCATTCGTTATCTTTGCACAATTCGTACTTGAAATATTTGATTATAAATAACCTTTTTTATTATAATTAAATAATGTCTATTACAGTAGTTACCAATAAGTGTATTTTCTATATTATACCAAGAATGTTTGCGTTTTTTTAAACAGAAAATATTAATGTCATTTCCTATAAGTATTTCAGTGAGATATGTATACTTAGAATATTGACAATTATGTGTACTTATTGGTTATCGAAATATATGCGCATACTACATTTTTTAAATATTCAAGGTCTAGGCAAGGCTGCTTACTACGTTCATGTTATCTATTAAAATGTATTAAGTTTTTTTTTTATTTTGTTGAAGTCAAATGCCACCCTAGTTTTATAGGTACAGTATTTCTCGAAATAATTTAACCTAACCCATATATTCTCTAGATAAATTACCTAACTGACGAATACCAGACAGAATTTAGAAGCAAAACATTTTTTTATCCCAAAACCTCTTCATACATTCGCAGACACGACGCAGACGAGACACGCATTTTTTACTAATCTTCCAAAATTGAAACACGAAAAAATGTTTAAACAAACATTTAATCTGGAAAGTACTGCTAGGAAACAGAGGAATGGTTGTTTAGATTAAATGGAACTTCAACGCCTATGTGAACGAAATATAGTACTGACCAAAAATATTCTCAACCTTGCTCCACTAAAAACTACTCGCTAATTGAGACTGTATAAGACCTACTAGAAGTGAGTATTCAGAACACTAATCAAAAACCACCACTTTGTTAAGAAACCTGAACTTAAATTCATCAAAGCACAGCACTAGAAAACATCTAAACCAGAGAATGAACGTAGAAATTAAGATCACGTATAGATATTTATAAACGCTTCACTAATTTATATTATTTTGAAATGTACTATACATGTGTTCCAAAGTACCAACATACTACGTAAAAAATGTTTAACATAGCCCAGATTTTCATGTACACATGTAAGTTTTGAACGAAGCTTACGTCAATATGTGTTATGTATGTACATATGTATGAACATATATTACATATTTCCGTTGAATCTTAACAAATTCACTTCAAAATTATCTACCAAACATCTAAAAGCAATGCTTTTCAAAAATAAGTGTTAGCTAACTTTTCAAAGAGTATTTATGTTATCTAAAGTATTAGCAAGTTCTAAAACGTTTGCTTTTACAAAGTAGACAATAACAAATTTTTACCATTGCACTTAATTCACAAATGTCAAGGAAGCACACAGGGGAAACACATAAGTAGATTATATTGTTCGATTTCAACAAATTGAAACGTCATAACTTTCTTTCTTATACCCACTACTTCCGGTGATCTGAAAATAAAAATCTAATCTTTCTTAACACTAGGGATCTTTCTCGACAAAATTAAAAATATATAGCAATCACAGTTGATGTCTAGACAGATCCACTTTCATTCATAATAATAACCTTGATTAAAAGATTCAGAGGTGGAGTTGGCAATATTCCTCGTCCTTCAGAACATAATTAAGACGTGCATAATTAAAGTCATTTGGCAAAGTTACATAGAAATTTTAATTGAGTATTTGAATATCTTTCGTACCACAAGCTGTGAGTTTATATGGCACTTCCAATCGAGACACTATATGTGCTTTAATATGTTAGAATATTAATTAATATCGTTGGATTTATCTGTAAGAAATTTAGAATTATACGGTAGATCTCTTACGCATTTAGTGTCCCTCGAGCAATGAAAGCGAAATAAATTTCTTAGTTTTTATACTGCTTTTTTCATATCTACCTTCTTGGACTAAATTTTATAAATCTAGTAATCTATCACAGTTTAGACTGTAAAAAGTAGATCAACATAGTAACGCAATCGTTGCGTATCTTATAATATAAATATGTATGTATTCTGAATATATCCTAACACAAGAAATTAAAATACTTTCATTTCACATCTTAATGGGATATTTATTGCATAAAACAAACTGAAATTAATAAAAATAAATGAAATTACGTATTTATATTATAAAAAAAAATGCCAAGATAACTATTTAAGATATACATATATTGTTTGCTTCATAATGTAGTTTACAAACTTTGAAAAAATACTCTAAAAGCAAGTTCCTAAAAAATAGGCCATAAAGATATAATTAAAACATTAACTACAATGTTTCATCAATTGAAAATGCTTTCAACAATTGCTTCTAGTACCTGTAATTTTCCAATAATTAAGAAAGATTTGAAACTGTCGTTTAGAGGAATTCACCAGCTCGCCCAAAATTTAGCGGAAATCATAAATCGTTGGGTAACAAATGTATTAAAAATTTCTCTTCATTCACACCATTCTTCAACAAGTATAATTTTTGATCTTGAAGAGTTATGATACATGAGAAGGCATATATGTTTAAACTGTGTGCGCCTGTGTTTTTCATCGATAATGTATTTAAAACTTTGAAAAAGACTTCATTTAGCAAGTGTCCTGGCCATTATCTCACACTGCCAAATAGGCCATAAAGATCACATAGGATTAAAACATTAACTACGAAAAGTGGTTCATCAATTGATGAAATGCATCGTAAAGACTGCAACTCTGCAAGCAATTGCTTCTAGTACTACTATAGGTTTTTCTTGATTTTTCGAAGAAAGATTTGAAACTGTCAAGTTTAGAGGAATTCATCAGCTTGCCCAAACTCCTTCATATTTAGCGGAAATCATAAATCGTTGGGTAACAAATGTATTAAAAATTTCTCTTCATTCACACCATCTCAACAAGCAACTTGAGAAGTTGAGTCTATGAATATCTAGTTATGATATATGAGAAGGCATATCATGTTGCACTAAACTGAAATGATTTCTACAATAAACGAAGAAAGCAAGGAAGACTAGCATTATAAATACCTATTTTAGGCATTTCTTACACGTTTTCTTATTATGTGTGTGTATTAATTTGTTTTGTTGGCATGAATTTATTTTGCTCCTTAGTATTAAAATTCAAAAATCTCATTGTAGTACCTACGTTATAAATATGTATCACGTTTTCTGATAGTAATCCTTAGCATCCTCTGAATCCTAGGTTATTATCATCCCCTGTTAAATTCTTCTGTTAGCTTGTCCATTCTAGGCGGCTTTGTTGGTTTCCTATCCAAGAATCCTCCATCAGTAGTCACAATACATTCGCTTAACATTATGTCTTTTTTTAGTTTGACATCGTTTCACGCTTGAGCTGACATCCTGGAATCCTAGAACAAAAAAGACTAGTACCATTTCAGTATCTATAAAGATCTTTCTACCGATCTCGTGTTTTTGTGTATTGTTTCTGCCCAGAATATATCTTGAAGTCAAGCTTGCTTATCCACCAGACACTATAACCAGATCTGTCGGCACATTTTGACCATCAATCTTGGCAACTAATAAGAGATAAATCAAGAGAAGTTCAATGGATTGAGGATAAAAACGGGGTTGCATTAAAAAAGAAGCAAGACATAAAACATAGATGGATGGAGCACTTCTACAAAGCCTTGGAAAGAAATAGTAAGTAGAAGTAAAATGTGGTAGGAAGAACGAAAAAATGATAAAACAGTTGGCGTTGATGGAACAACACAAAACATAAAGCAAACTGTGTTGAGGTTACCAAGAGGTATCAAGGTACCAAGAAAAATACAAGATATATTCATACCGTTCCCAAAAAAAGAAGGCAAAATGCTTAGAAAGAAATCTAAGTGAAATAATTGGGTCAGTTTTAGAGGACTCACGAGCGAGTTTTGGCATAAGATTGGATTTTCATTTTATGATAAATACTTAGACAATCACTTACATAGGGCAGCATTTGGGATCCTCTAGTATTAATAATTGCTATAAACGAGATATTGAAAACCGTCAGCAGGCAAACCAAAGTAATGATGCTGAGATACAGGAAATTGTCACCACTTATAAAAGAGTTAATTTATGCGAAGACATAATAATATACGTACCCACAAGAGAATTATTGGACATTTTAGGAGAAAATGAACTGGGAAAGTACAAGATGCATATTAAGGTGGAAAAATGGTACATAATGATAAATAGAATTGGAGGATACATCGAGCTACCAGAATATTAAAATGTTGAGAGGCATAAAATACAAGAAGGTAAAACTGTAGAGATATGGAAATATGGACTCGAACTACATAAATGAAAGAGAAGTTAGTAGCAGAATAAAGTTAAAAGTGTGCAATACAGTATTTTTTGCAATTCTATTATAGTATGCGGAGAACTGGACTGTTGACAGAGTGCCAGAAGAGTATTTTGTGCAACGAAGGTTCCTTATAAACCTAATTGACGTCATCAAAATAAACAGAATCGGAAATGGGGTAGTAGAGAAACTGAGTCTAAAGATAATTGGGGAAATAATCAATGAAATACAATGGGGATACTGGCTAAGATGCAAGGAAATAGCATGACGAAGGTAGTGTGGGAAGTCAAGACGAAGAAGAAAGGGGCAGGAATTGCATTCTTAAACTATGTAACAGTAGATGCACAATTTTCTCTTAAATTATTATGCCAACATTTAGTAACAAAAAAGCGCTAATTAAATACCAGAATTATTGAAAATAAAATGAAAGTGAACTAGATTGTACTCAGATTAAGATGAAATTGTTGAAAGATATACTAATTAATAATTAATGATATGGTAAAATCTATAGAAACTTTAAAAGGGAAAGCTGTAAAACAGGAACAAGCAGTACCAAATATGGTTGAAAATCCTTGATTAACACGTTCTGTCCAATCCTCCTATATATCCGAAAGGCTCGAAAAACTCATGAATTAAGTGTGTTTATAGAAAGTAGATATATCAGATTGTTACAAATGACTCATACTAACTCTAAGTATATAGAAAAACACTAAATTTAATTAAATAAATTTGTCTTTCCCGACCAGCATTGCAGCTTAAAAATACTCGACTTGTATATACGCTCATAGAGTCCGGGCAGCGACAAATTCCGATTCCGGAAAGCCCGCGACCTTGGCAGGCACCATTCGCGCCAAATGTTCGCTCTCGGTCGCTTGTACACCCGGAGCAGACCAGAATTCGCAACCAACAATCACCACCAGAGTGCTCTGCAAGCCAATGGTACAGCAGTAGATATAGAGGTGGAGACAAGGTTTTATAAACTGCAGTGAATGTTCTACTGGTTGTGCGGTGGTAAAAATAGGCCAGTGAGAACTAGTGTTTGTGAGAGAACGGACGTGTCTGGCAGCGGTTTTCGCTTGCTTCAATATTTATTTACTTTACATTACAACGCACAATAAACATCAGGATATATAAATTTACGTGCGAAACGGAAGGATTCCCTCAAACTCGAAATTCTTCAGGAAACCGTCGACGAATAGTTGAAAGACAGTTTTTTTTTAATTTCGAAACTACCACGATGAACTTGAATCGACACCTGCTTGTGTTTATCGTCACCGTATGGCTTCTGGTAATGAACAGTGTTGATGCTGTACGCGTTGGAACCAAGAAGAAAGGTGAGTGAAGACAGTTATTACATCAATCTCGGCTCTAATAATTACCGTGATGTTACTAGTACTAATTTCGTGAACCGACCCGGTAGGTTTCGCGATTGTGGATGTTCTACTATCAAACGCTTTTCTGGGTTGCGCTCATGTTTAAAGCTCATTGAGGACAGTGTTTGAAAAATGTTCACCAAGATAGTGCTGAGAAAATTATTTTGATTCGATAGTACTCTAAATTATATTGTACAAAATGAAAAAATCAATTTTTCTAATATAAATTTCATTTAAGAATCATTCTATGGTGGATAAAAATATAATTTGTAATAGTATTAAACAGAGAAGTGTTGGAATATGTACAAATCATAAAATACAAAATTGACATGAAGAGCATATCAATTTCTTGTTATAAAATCTGTTGTCGAAATGGTATAAAATTTTAATTATTATGCATTCACAAACCGGTACGTTTTATAAATATTATACTTTCTAAAATAAACAATTCTAAAGAGATTATTACTATAAATGAGCAAAATAAAAATACTACGAACATCACCCAATTTCTAAAAAGCTCATTTAAGATCAAACCGAGAAAAAATGCTACCAACAAATTATTACTCAAACCACAACTAATTTTAGTTTAAATCAATAAACTAACCGTTTATAGTAGATAATTTATTATTTATTTCGTTAATTTTATAATTAAAGAAATAATATGTGGTCGCAGTTTTATTGTAGAGGGTCTATTTTAATTCTATTTTGTTGCAAATGTATAAAAAGGAATCCGTATTGTAGCAAACAATTAAAACTGTATCACCTTAGAAACACTACTTGCTTCAAATTTACTTAACAAGGTCATACAGTAATTTTTTACTACAATTTCAATAAGATCAATAAGATCTAATTCATGAAAACAGTATACAAACCATAAATATTTTTTTTGAAAAGTGTTTCATCATACCATTCCAAATTCGGTTGATATTGCACAACATGCTATATTTATGGCAGAACGCTTTTCAGGAAATGTTTTATAAACTACAGCATATACATATCAATTATTAATTGCGATCTAGTCCGTTTACAAAAGTTTTATCAACTTAAAAAAAGCAATTCAAATATTATTTATATATGCGAAAGAGTTCACCAATTATTACGCTTATAATTTCTACTTTCACTATACGCACATATGTACTACGTACGAATGTATTTCTTAATCAGTAGGTGTTGGCCTGCTCTGATTTATACCTTTCTAAAAAAATGCGAAATAAGCACAACACCCATTAGTATAAAAGCTTTAAGAATAAAAAAAAATTCTTTCAAACATAATGGACTATAAATTTTGATGGTATAAATAGATAATCTCAAACCGCAGTTTGACACTAATCAGAAACATAACCCCTTGAAAACGGAAAAAGAGTAACTTGGTGTGAAATCGACACTTCCTCCTGCGTTTTACACAGATTAAGTGCTGTAATTGACAGCTAATTAACGATACAAGTTCTATAATATTTACCGTACAGTAAAAAAAATTATCGCCAATATCTAAAGATGAGGTCATAAATTAATAATTCTAAGAGAATGATATAATACTCCCAAATTACTTCTATAATTTGATTTCATTCAAAACTAAAGAATAGGATAATTGGTTACAAATTTTGGCAGGAGAGATATCATTTCCTTTTGCGTTGAAATTGATGAATTATTTGAATTACATCCTGTATCTCTAATGTGCTACGGATAAAGTCCACTATTAATTCTTTTTTATGTATAACAAAATTAATCAATTTACTGGAAGGTCTTCCTTAGTGTCTCTTTAATTTTGTATCCATATCTTTTGGCATAGAAAACGTGTTTAGTTAAAACCTCATGGCGTTGATATTAATGTACAATGAGGAGTTATTGTGGAATCTCACAATATTGTAGGATGGCCGATATTTTTTAATGCAATTTAAAGCAACTGTGCTCCCAAAATGTACCATGGATTTCTCGTTAAGACTTATAGAAATTTTATCGGTCGTTTTGGCAGAATCGCCGCATATTGCTGTACTACACTGAGAAAAAAGAAGTGTTCAGTCAACGCAAAACAGTTTGATACAACACACTTTTAGCCTTGTATATAAACAACGAACGTGGTCAATTGGTTCAATGCACAAAATAGTGTTGGGATATTGTGTAGAACGAATGGCATTTTATGTTGTTTGAACATTTTAAGAATGGTTCTTTCAACAACATTATGCAAGCTAGGCCACGGCTAGTCAATCGGCAATACGACGATTTAGGAGGAGGGAAGAAATGCCCCCATCTTTATGTAACAGACATTTCTTTCAACACAATTGTAATGTTAATCTTGACATCGATTTCTTTAATTCACCATAGAAAATTGTTGCCACTTTTATATGGTAAACCAACATTGATATAGTGTTGATTGAACATTTAATCGCCATTAATTGGATCAAATTTTTACTGTTCATATTTTTGTGTTGAAGTAACAATTATTAGCGTTAGTTCAAAATAAAAATATTAACACTAAAACGTTGATAGCGCTAACCGCAATTTATTTTTGATTTTACATTATTTTATGTTGACGTAACACAAAAACCGTAACACTATCTTTTGTGTTGAATTAACCCAACCATTTTTCTCAGTGTACGCATATACTACCTATTCATTTTCTCCATCTATCTGTAGTAATTTCTTAGTAGTGAGTAGTGAGTTTTTTTTTATAGTCTAAAGTAAATCCTAATTTAATTTTTTTTTGTGATGGGTGTTTAGTTGCAGTGACTTCTTAAGGTGTATCGCCTGTTTGACTGTCACTGCAACTCTCGTGGTGTAGTTTTTTTGTGTGTATATAATCGTGTTCAAATAGCCTTGTGATAGCATTATATCGCATTTCATAATTCCGCACTGCTAATCACTATGCCCTCGACAGCGAATGGTAGGTCGACCGGAATCCAATTCTCAGTGAAAAGTGTCACCATCTTTCCGGAAAATTGAAATTCGGCTCTTGTCGTTTCACCACAACGATAGTCAACCGCCTAACCACTTCGGTTATCAACGTGTTAATAATACTTTCTGTTAAATTGAACGTTATTGAACTATTATTAAAATAGTATGATTACTGAACGACACATCATATGAGCCTTATCCTACAATAAGCTAGATTGTGGTGTACGAGAATTATGTAAGAAATCTGCTAAAGAATCCTTTCTGAGAGCCAAGCACTGCATACTCTAGGTTCGTGTTAGTAAATTTTACACAACATAATCACATGTTAGCCCAAGATCGCATTATTTATCATTATACATCATGAACGGTAAATCGTGCAAACACTTCTATGTAATTGTGTGATCAATAACCAACTCTTGCAGCTACCCTAAGACGTTCAAGAACAAATCCTGACGTGATCTAGTGAAATCTCTGCTTAACAAGAGCTGGTTTGCCATCTATCACTATAAAGATTCTTCTTCCACTATAATTCTAATTGGATCTGTTTGTATATACTACCCTTCATCTTTGCCTCATGGTCTCCACTGGTCCACTTCTCCTTATTTATAGTAATAACTTTTAAAAGTTTTGTGAAGCAGCAGGTTTTATCTATTTTGTTCATCACTATATCTAGTAGGGGACGACCTTAAGACCTTCAAGAATTAATGAGTACCGTTTACTCACGTTCCACTCTTTTAGTTGTGGACCACCGCACATCCTGATTCTTGACTCTGTACACAAAAAAGGAACCAACAGTCTGATGTCTAACTGGATCAAACTCAGAAAGATTTCATTTATAGGGTTTATAACTTATACTTCAAGAAACATCGCGCTGCTCACTTACTTTTATTAACATTTACAATTTAAGAGACCAGAGGCCAAAGTTTCAAGATAGAAAATGCAGTACAATCAAATGTATGTATCAGATGTAATAGATGATGGTTTGTTTTTTTAATGAATGAAATGCTGAGAACTTGGTCTCTTATTATTAACGCATAGATATAAAAGACACCACATAAGATTAAACGAAAACAAGTATTAAAAATAACACGGAAAAATGTTAGCTTTACATTAGTGATTCCGAATGACAGGAATATAAATCACCACCTTTCCGGTTTAGGTTACAAAACCAGTATAAAGCTATGTAGTTTAACTTAATTGTCAAAGTATGAACTTGCTAACAAAAGTATAATTTCTTTAATTGGAATTGAAAACTCAAATAAAATTGCAATTTCAACAAAATTTGCTCGCTACAAATTGAGATTGTGTGCGAAGATTAGTTGTTCTCTGGGATATTAGACTTACTCTCTTCTTCGTAATATTCAATTGTTTTAACAATTTCCCAGTTGTTAAGTTAATGGTTTTAAAATGAATTTGCTGTCATTCTCGAGGCTAACAGTCACTACACTTTCTCTCTTATATTTATTTTATCCCAATGCTCAACTAATAGAATGTTTTATTATTAAGCAGCCAGAAATAATTGCAATCACAACAATTTGTTAGCAATTAATTGTACAGATAGATTTAATGATGATGAACGCGTAAATATTTCGCTTCAAACATTTTAATTCTCTTTGAAATCCTTGAGAAATTGAAAACTGCATTCTAAGATTATCCGCTGAAGATATTTAGAACATTATAGAAATGCGTCTCTTCCTTCATATTGAATGCAGTGAAACTGTAATGCACTGAATTTCTAGAATTCTTTGTGTGGGTAATACAATCTCTTGGTACACCTTTCTGTGAAACTCCAAGACAATTACTGTTACTATTACAAATATCTTTCTAGTTTTCCAGAAATTAGAACAGTGTTTCTAATTAACATTATTTTATTTATAGTAATAAACAATGGATGCGCATCTATTATAATGTACAACAATATTTCGATGTGAATGCAAGGAAAAAGATATTCTTAAACACCGAAATACCGCGGGGATACAAAACTATAGTCTATAAAATAATAGACAACAATCTGAGCTAAATGTCAATGCCAATACTTACATATATATATATATAGGCATTCTGTCAATCAATGAAGTATTTGCTTCCTTGGACTGATAAATTCAAGCTTTTAAAAAAATTAATAATGAAAAGTTAAGCATCTATAGATCAGTGCAAATACAAACTATTTATGTTTATGTTAAGCTGTTTAAATTAGATTAGATATACATAATAATGACAACAAATAAGTGCTTAATGAATATTGTATGCAAATAATAGAAATACTTCATCAGTATTCATTTCTTTGCATGCTTCTTGATTTCTTTTTCTTATTTCAAGGTATTTAATTTGCAATTTTTCTATATAATTGAGCTAATTATAGCTTTTTTTCTTACAATTACATGTAATGTATATCTCTGTTATGCTATAAAAATAACTCATAGAACATCGGCGATTCATTCTTGTATATTATGTAACATCTGTCAATATGTACTACTCTTCTACTTTCCGGAAATTTAAATTTATAAAATACAACAATTATTGCTTAAGAGCATTAGTTTTCCTGTTAAAATGTATAGCTTGCCATCAAAGGTGTTTAAATCTCCATTTCCAAATTTGACTGTCAAATCTACTAGTCGGCTTATGAAATCATTTTCCACTATCTACATTTTTTACTAACTTTTATCTGTTTATTTTCTTTACCAGACTTAATAATGGTTATAATTAATATATTTTTAACCTTTATGTACTTTATCTTTTAATTCCTGATTTATTTCCACTTAGAGGTCAATAAAACAATAAATAATTAAATACCAATTTATTCCAAAATAAAATAAAATTGGTATTTAATTATTTATTGTTTTATTGACCTAAATTGCTATTAATTATTTATTGTTTTATTGACCTCAAGTGGAAATAAATCAGGAATTAAAAGATAATGGTTATACTGATCCTAGTTTAGTGGTATAAATTTAAATCTATATAGGGAGTCCCACATAAGATTTTTCATAACATCGCAGCACATTTCATAAAACAAACGCATCAATACACTTTTACCATTAATTCCAAATTGTGGTATACTAATCAACTTTTATTCTAAAAAGTAATGGTTGTAACATGTTGGCTCAATATCATGTTATGCTTAACACGGTAAATTACTATATTATAAATTTATATTGACTCGTTGCTGTTATACCTCAATCACGTATACACAAGCAATTGCCAACAAGGTCGAAAACCACCAATCAATCGAATCAGACCACGGAATTAAATTTTACTATAATTGGAAATAACTGAAATCGAAAGTTTAACCTGCTTATATTCTGCAATGCTCCCATCAAATAAAACTAAAACGCAACATTGAATATAAGTAATCAACAACAGTTTAACGTTCATACAATCTGCTATATATGTCATTAAATTTCTAACAGAAAAATAAGAAAAACAAAATACATTCCAACTATTTCGATAAATAATATAATTCTTACGAATAGGCAAGGCGAAACTTTCATTTAGTTGGCGATTGTGCCCGATTTAACTACTCTATTTCCTGTTTTAAGTATACTTCCTCATCAAGAATAACGATAACATTAATAATAATTGCCGGTCGATTGACACGATGTTACAAGAAAAGCACCGCTAACGAGGAATATCGAATCACATCTCCTGCTGTAATGTGACAGCTAGAACCAATAAGTGACACGCTATAATGTCTTAAATTGATTACGAACACATCTGCTACATACACATACTGCCTGTAAGAATTTCTACATATCCTATTAGATTATATCGCCATATACAAAGTTTTCCAAAAGTTTATCAACGAAGTAATTCCTCGTAATTCTTTAATAAATTTCAGGAAAATTTGTCACAATTTGCTGCTATGTCTGGAGAATTATGGATGCGTTTATCTCTCATTGATGCGCCATTTAGAGGGGTAGGTGTGTTCAAACCTCTTGCTTCATGGCTTACCTATAACCTTGTGTACTATAGGTTAATTAAGAAATGAGGTTAATAGCGTCATCAACAATGAAAACTATTTTATTGTAACCATCGCTGTTCGGTGATGCAAATGCCATAAACAAGCACTTTTTCCCCTCTATTCCCAACTCCAACTTCCAACACTTCCGGAGAAATCTACTTAAAATTTGAATTTAAAAAGTTAACACTCACAGATATTTTCTATGCACTTGAAAGATTAACGTCTGGTGCATATTAAGTTGGTGATGTATCCATTATTATCAAGATCATCTTTAATCAAATCCATTTCCAAGAAATGCCAAAGACCAAAGACAACCTCACACTCATTAGCATATTAATTACCCTCGCACAAATATTGAAACGATGCCTAGAGCAATAGCTGAGGAAGCTTAGTGATGTGATGCTTGTGTGTTAATCTGAATTTAGACCGCCCCACATCCCCGAAAATGCTTTAGCGTATATGGTAATTCAGCAACTTAATACTGAAAAAATTGCAATCATGATTCTGTTAGATTTCAGTAACGGGTTTTATACGACAAACCATAGCATTCTATTGCGTTTAGAATGTCTGCGTTATAGCTACTGCAGATATCACTTCATTTAGTATTATTTGACAAAATCAATGTTTTATCTGGCGTTCCTGAGAGTGCGATTTATAATTAAACAGTACAAATACCACGTATAGGCAAACTTTTAACCGTGATATTCAACATCATATTAGAAATGAAATAAATTAACAAGGTATTGTCATCAACATCAACCTTATATGAATGCTTCGAAGATCCATCACAAGAAGAATCATCTTTAAACTCAAGAGAAATCGTCCAAAAAATCGAATTATTTTCATTGTCTCTTCCATTCAATTATTTGACAAAATTAATGTTTTATCTGGCGTTCCTGAGAGTGCGATTTATAATTAAACAGTACAAATACCACCTATACGCAAACTTTTAACCGTGATATTCAACATCATATTAGAAATGAAATAAATTAACAAGGTATTGTCATCAACATCAACCTTATATGAATGCTTCGAAGATCCATCACAAGAAGAATCATCTTTAAACTCAAGAGAAATCGTCCAAAAAATCGAATTATTTTCATTGTCTCTTCCATTCAATAAACACATAAATCCAGCACACTAAGTTAAAAAGACTATCGCGGCTTCGAAGTTAGATTGTATCCATAGGAAGATGGTCTATTCTATATCCTTTCACACTTAACTATGCCGACACTGTTTATTCTAGCTGCCTGACTCCAAAGGACGATCGAAGGATACAACGCCTTCAAAACAGTTATACAAGATTTATCCATAGTTCCAGTATCCTTTAATTAATATAATCATTTCTTACATTATTTATTTAAGTATTATGTTTATGAAATGGACTATTAGGTCAGGAAAGTGAGCGTCCTAAACACCGTTGTTTTCTATGTTTGTGAACTCTTTAAGTTGAGGTGTTTAAAAGTACTACCACAGAATAAATTTCGTTACAGATAACATTAAAATTATCTAATCTTTCACTTAAATTGTTTTTACTACAAAAAAATAATTGCTTAATCTTATATAACAAAGAAATAATTATGAGTAAATATAGACATAACTAAACATTTCATTGATTTAACCGTAAAATTAGACGTAATATTTGCCGTCACCCGAAGCAATAAAAGCAATAATCTAATACACTTTACATAACAAAATGCTTTCATTCATGTTAGCATGCGAATTTTGACATCTAACCATACTTACTTTCCCATCATTGAATTATCCTATGGTAATAATTCATTGTAAATACCAATTTATTTTACAAAAAACAATTCAATGTAATACTAGCATGCAGTGTATAACTTTTCATTACTAATATTACTACGTTTCGTACATAATTTTTCCGCATGTATTACATAAATTTCAAACTTGCAATCATGAGAAAGCGACCATAACGCATAGTAGTTTATAAGGTGCTCCAATTTCAACATAGAGAACACCTTGAATATAAACTAAGTGATTGGAATGATAAAGAAACCGTTTACTTACTTTTAAACGATTTCGCGCGCTATAACAACCTATGGTCACTATTTTGTATTCTTAAAAACGCGTAACGATAATACGCACGCAGTTTGTGATGCATGATGTGATAAAATAACAGAATCAAGTTAAGTAATGTGCATGTGTATATCCGCACCAACGCCAGTGACAAGGTAATAAATTGGTTAGCTTAATAGAAATTGTTACAGAGATACGATACTATTAATTAGGATATGTTGTATAAGAGCGTTGATTTTATTTGACTGTATTACTATGTATGTATATTGTGTAAGTAATTTTTTTATTCCTACATTGTATAAAGATATGTCAGGCTAAGATTTGATTAGAATGTTTCGTTTTTTTTGTTGTTTCGTCTTGTTTTTTCTTCTTTCCTCTTTTCTTTCTTTACAATTTTTCTTGTTTTTCTTACTTCTAAATTCTTCCTAATTTTTCTAGCTTCCTCGTATATCTTCTGACTCTATAACATCTGACTTTTGCGTTAATTTAAACAGACAATTAAAAATGATCTAAATACAAGCTGTATTAGTTTGGCCCCCGTTTTAAATATGCGTTGCATCTAACATTGTCCAATTATCGACAAATTTAAAAAGTCAAAATGATTGTCACTAATACCAACCACTAACTGTTATAAAATCAGCAACTACTGTGTGCATGGTACGGCATAAGCATTTTATAATAGACTAAAGTCAGACCACCAGTAGTCGACCCATTGACAAATAAAAATAATAACATTTGTATTTTAAAAAAGCAAATATTTATTTTATATTATTAACTCATTGCAAACATGCTTTATTAACGAAAAAAGGCAATAATACTTTGCGTTCCCATCTTCTTTGCTTCTAATTTAGATTAGTTAATCATGTTTTTGTTTCTTTCTTCAATTGCCGCGCTTCTGTCTTTTGGTGCTTCTATTACTTACTCTTTTTTAATTTGGCAATTTCGTTTTTTGCAACGTATTTGCCAGTGCTCATATGATACAACACTAGATATATTTTCTTTAAATTTTTCATTATAATCTAGCGATAAAAAGAACTCCTTTAAAAGCACTGTTCTTACATTCTTTTGCTAGAGTGTATATTTGTTATTGGTTCTTCTGCATTTATTTCACCAGTATTTCTATGTTCTTCCAAGCTACTTGCATTATTTATCTTAGGTAAGTCTAATTACACGCCCAAGATATTAGCAAGATATAAACAACAACGTACAAAGCTTCTTTTTCCGGTTCATTTTTCATCCATTCATAAGTGACTTAGATTTTTCAATTCAGGAGAAAATGGATTACCTATGGATTACCTATCCAGCTTGAGCAATGAAGAATTATTGTTGAAAGTTGTAAATTCATCTTCTCTTTTACTTTTTTCAATAATCGCTAATCCTGCTTGGTCTTCATTTAAAGCAGTAGTAGCATTTGTTGAACTTGTGTCATTAATTGACAGGATTTTCTAAATATCTACTACTGCTTGGTTCCAAGGCCCTAGATCGCATTTTCCAAACACGTTCGCGAAAATACATTGAACAATGCAATAATTTAACATATCTTCCAACGAAGCCGCAAAATAAATTCTTTGCAATACAGGTTCATCATTCAGTGGCTCCATTGATGGAATTTCTCCTTCAAATATCCTTTCATTGCAGCGACATTCATACGTTGAATAAGACCAATGTGATGAGTATTATACC
Source organism: Holotrichia oblita (assembly GCA_023690525.1). Lineage (NCBI taxonomy): Eukaryota > Metazoa > Arthropoda > Insecta > Coleoptera > Scarabaeidae > Holotrichia > Holotrichia oblita. The sequence continues at coordinate 41,927,202 of CM043019.1, read as the reverse complement.
AGGTACATACGTTGCAAAATTTCGTAAGTAAAGCTATTTCCTGCTCCTCAAAAAAAGGATAAAAATATTTATAATAGATTCATACAATAAATGTTCAGTCATTTGGAGTCCAGAGTTTTGGTACATTGCAGTTTATTTCTTGAAGTATTTTAACGTACCTAATATTAATTAATATTGTTGGACATTCTTTTTTATCGACATTTATTTGCTAGTATATATTTCTATCTCCTTTTGAAGGTAATCTCTCTGAATACTCTGTTTTTTTGGATTCAAGAAGAAAGCAGGTTCGTCTAAGTTAATAATTTTTTTAGAATGGGAGAGGATTTTAAAATACTCGGTAACTTTTAGATATTTTTTCATATATCTTTAAACCACCTTGATTAGGTTCCCTTTTCGGACTGCAATTTTACTTGATATAAAATTTTGACCCATTCTTGTACTGACGTTCATATGGCGCTTGAGGAAGGCATGCAACCATATATGATCACTATCAACAAATGAATTTTTGTGATTCCACTCCTTCACTAAATATTGTACGCTATATTCAAAAGCTCAATTCTTGTTGTTGTAAAACCTGTGCTTTGGCTATTATAGCAATTTATTCCCATTGATCGGAATGTAGGTAGTTCTCCTTTATATACAGCAAAGAAGAGCAACACCATTTTCTCTAGAAACAGCATCAATTACACCATTCATATATTCTTCTACAAGCAGATAACAATCATGTTAAATATAATTTCATAAAAAATACTTCTAAATACTCTTCACAAGAAATTAGTAGTTCCTAACACTCACATGTTTAAAATAAACAAAAGTTCTTACGTATTTGCTTTGTGGATGGCGGAAATTGTTTTATCGCACATTATTTACCCCTCAACCGCGAGACAATGCTAAATTAAATCATTCTCATACCAATACACAATTTTTCTGTCCGATTCGTGTTTATAAGAGCACCTACATTTTTGCAATTTGAAGAGCCCTACCTTAGAATACGTAATTCACCGTTTCTTTATACTGTTCAACTTTTCACTGACTACAAGTTTCACGTATTGACACCATTACATCAAGTAAGTACTATCAGCCATGTAATTTCTCTTTTTCGTCCAAATAAACGATTGATATCTCATTTAATGCGATTTCCTTTCTTAGCGACATTTTGAGTGATGGCTCTTAATATCGACGCGTTTATCGAATATTTGGCTTGTCAGGCATACAATTGCAATAAATAGAAGACAAATTAGCATAATTATAGGGAAGATATTAAAATTGAAATACGACTGCTTCAAACGCTGACTTCCTTCTCTCGATTTATGCGTTTCCAAACGTGGGAGCCTTAGGTACATACATAACTTGCCTTAAAGAGATATACATACATATATGTGTAGTTGGCATCTTTCTTACATACTTTAAATACGTTATTCGTCTGTTATCTTTACAATCTTCAATTAAATTTTAATTCGATAATTACAAACAGCTAAAACTGGTGAATGTATGTATGTATTAATTAATTTTATTAATGAATTACTATTATTAGGAATCGTGTTTTTGAAATTCATGAATAGCACATTCTGTTTTTGAAGTAATTATTTGGAACATATTAGTTCCTACACTAACCATACTGAATATCCGAAATCACCACACCATCTATGTTTGAAACAATATATGCTATGGATTAAAGACCTTCGTTTGAAATGTATGCAATCTCTCTCTCTCTCTCTCTCTCTCTCTCTCTCTCTCTCTCTGGTATGAATTGTATTATTGGTTTTCCTACGAAACGAATCCCAACTTTGTATTCGTAAGCACTTGATCGCCTATCTGGAAACCATATTTATGGGTTATGAAGATATTTTCTACATCATTGTCATAAGTTTCTTTTGCAAAATTATATCCAAGCTTTTTCTTCTAAAATATCTGGTATTTTCCTTGTCTTCCTTGTCCAGACGTCTTCCTAAAACTTGACCACGTTCCATTGCAGTACCATTTATTTTAAGGTTGTGTGAATTATAAACGGTAGGCTTACTAAACCTTATTGAGCTACTACAATACAAAACAGAGCCGTGTAAACTGTCTAGTGTTACTGGTAAATATTTTAGAGTAAAAAATGTAGAGTATATACCTATTTTAAATTGCCTCTAATAGTAATTTTACACTAAACCGAGCAGTAAAGGATAGCAAGCATGCATCCAAACAAAGACGGTAGACGATAGTGTAAAATTTCCTATCAAAACAGTGTTAACTTCAATGTTATATTATTTATATCTGTAATAATTGGTGTTTGTAGAGGTAATTTGGCATCTCTCCTACGGCCGGCAGGATGTGAGGAACTCGACGAGGCCGTTACCATTCTACGCGGAAATAATAATTTTTGTAATCGGTATAGGTTAGGTTTCGTTATAGATTATGTATATACATTAAATCGCTATGTAAAACTATCGGAATTCGTAGGTCCGTGGTAATGTCATCGCTTTGTCATGCGGAGGTACGGGGTTCGATCCCGCTTCGAGGCACGATTTTTTTTTCCACAAAAACATTTTTATGATTACTTTTAAATGGTAATGAAGCTGGTGCTGGTCAATGGAGGTAGTCCAAACTGAAAGAATTTGGATGGATCGGCTAGAAATATATCTGTAACGTGTAAAAGTAGAGTAACTATGTTTGCACTACGTAGAGAGATGTTTACTCTAAAATTTACTCGTGCACTCCGTGTTAATATTTTACTCTAAAAAGAGTGGACCTATATAAACACCGGCTAGTGTTAATTATTTACACTAAATTTCTAACTGTGTATCAGCTTCGTGAAAAGAATTAATTAAGCTGCAATTGGAATACGGTCAATCAAAAACTATGAGTATGAGGTCCTAATAAACTGTCCATATTAATTTCTAATCAAGTATTGACTATTGACATCTGATGGCTAAGAATATCTTATACATAATTATACATAAATAATTTAAAAAATCAATTGAAATGGTGAGGTACATAGGTACTAACTTCGCTTTGATACCTAACTATGTTGCGACAATTTTGTATTGAAATATTAGATACAGATATGTATCTACTTTATATTCTGGTAATCTTAACAAAGTGTTTTGTATAGAATCAATTAGGTACTTACATTTTGCTTTCTTTATCTATAATTTACGATAATAACTCGTTTTATATTCACCGTTTCTCAACAGCATTCAACGATATAACGGAACATAGTCGCAAATAAAAATATTAATAATATTTTACCTCCGTTTCATGCTATAAATGCTTATAGATAAAAACGTTTCGACACAATAGTAGGAAATAATAATAAACATTCCGCTTTATATTTTGATTCCCAAGCTCGATAACTATGATTCATCAAGCGCAATTTATTATGACATGTTCGATCCGCAGAAATGATAAACTGCAAAGTCATATACTTCATTCTTTATTTTCATTGAAGTACATACCCGATGAAGTAATGAACTGACATACATTGCCAACAAATTCGTTACACTTTATGTTCTTTGTACATGTCGAAATAATTGACTGATAATTATATGTTTTTACCGAGTTATGTGCAAAGAATGTATAATTACATTACTCAAACAGTTTTACCTGCAACTGTAAAAGAAAGACTGAACGGCAGAATGATATAAAACTAGGATACTATACAATGTATTGAAGGAGTTGTAAAAAGCTAAAGGATGTAAACAGTCTACAGGATTAACTACGAATAAGATTGAATTGTTTAAATTTTTTATTCAACTTTCAACAGCTCCAACACATATTATTAATGTGGAAGTATTCACCATAACTTTAAACCGCACTTATGTATGTATGTGTATCAAGTGTAATAGTTATGTTTAACTCTTAGAATGTAAAGTCCTTCACGGCATATTTTTCGGTGTCTACTCGTCACACTCTAAATGTGTTGCTCTTTGCAGAACACAATGAAAAGACACACATTTTGTTACGCCCGCAATCATCACCTTACTAACTGCTCTTAATGTGAAGGTAAAGATACGCATTGTAAAACATTAGTGATTTCTTAATAAATAATTATAACATACATACATATGTGGTGCCTTACCGCCAGTTTAAACAGTAAATAAGTTTCTGAAATAATCTTAGAATGACTGAAATAATTAGGACAATTTTCTTCTGTCATTACTCCTCCTTCTTAAAATAAGACATGTAGGAGGGAAACGATGCTATTACCTAAAGAGAGACTTTTAAATTTAAAAAACCAATCCAGTATTGTAACACATTTGTTAACGTTCTCGTCTTTATTCTCGTTCTTCCCATCTTTCCCTTTCTTTTTCTAGTGTAAAATCAAATGAAAGTATATTTTTTTATGTGTAGGTATTTAGTAAATAGTGCTTTTGCTTTTAATCGAATTTAATCACGCTGAAGAAATTCATTATAAGTAGTGGTATCTACTCTTTTCTATAGAAATGAAATTCGCTTTTAAGCAAATTCTTTATTTACTAACTAAGTTTCCCACTAAAAAAATTGAATATTTGTAGAGATCTATATAACTACTTTTCTGTCTTTCGATTTTTTTTCTCTTTTCTGAACTAACAAGTCGGCCCCTATATTGGAATGATCAATGTACCAGATATAATCACATATTTCCTTGGCAGGTAACGTTTATCGTCCACAACGAAAATGTGAAACAATATTACCTAAAATGATTTCAATGCTAGCATAAACGCGAAACCTTGCAAAAGTTCTATGTTTGGTTCATACATTTACATTATTTATTTCCAATTAATTAGTAACAAATTAATTATTATCTGGGGTATTATTTGTTCCTGCCTAATGTGCAGTTTCCTTAATATAATAGAATACACTTATATAGAAAATTCCGCTTAAGAACCGACATAAAATAACAATATATAGGAGGCTCGAAAATATGACAATTTATCGCATTTATCTCTATACCGAATGACGTGACTCAGGTATTTGACCTAAACGTCTCAAATTTTGAAAAATTATGAAACTCTGTGTAACATTTTATGTTAAAAACACCAAATCTGATAGGTATACAGTATTTGGACAGATTAAGGGTGGTTAATTAGCTTCTTCTGTCCTTTCTTTCTTTCTTCGTTCTTTTTCAAGATGTTTGAAGTTGTAAGAGTCATAATTGTTTGCTACAAATTTAACTGTAAAACCTTTATTACTATTATTTTTCAAAAAGTCATTTTTAAGGAAAACACAAATGTAGATATTTCAAAACTGTTAGGTGGGAAATCCCAGGCACTGATGTAGTAGATATACAATTTGAGAAATTGTACATTTTGTTTTATTTTTTTTAGAAATTGTTGAATATTGAAGTCAGCTGCTCACTTTCCCAAACAAGCAATGACATTTATTGAGGTTTGGTGATCATAGCTGTTAACTCTAGAGATAACTATTTCCTCGTCTAATCTATTTAGTAAGATAGTTTCTTAAAAGTTCTACAACTTCTGAACTCTAAAATGATATAGTGCCCCATCATACACAAACCATTATTCCAGTCTCAAGTAGGTACAGTGCTGAGAAATAGCCGAGAATTTACTGAATCAGAGCTTACATCTTAGTGATGATCATTATACATATCTGTAATAGCTCTCTTGATGTAAATAAAATTCGCAATATAAATTGAACGGCAAAAGCTCTTGCGCTTTCAAAACATGATATAGATGCAGTAGACTGCATCAATCAATCGCACAACCGATAAGAATATTCTATAAAATTTTTAGGACAAATAGCAATTAAATTAAAGTAATTTCTAAACGATAGAAACCTAATTAACACTATCTTTTTCATTGAAAAATTAGTGACGACATATACATAGGAAGCAACCACAAGGTATACACTATATTACAAAATTCTATATTGAGTCTACTTTAGAAATCAATATTTTTTTCTAATGATTACCTTAAGAATTAATATTATTATTTCCAACATGTTACACTAATGATTCATTAACTTGAATGAATTATGTTTTATGTTTCTTCATCGAAAGAAGTAATTAAGCTTCAAATCAACTAATTTCTGAATTTTGAGTAACCGCAAAATAATTCGAATGGATACATTAATTCGAAACCTATCTTACCTAACAACTCTTAAGCAAATAAACTGATTAAGAACGTAATTATTTTAGCTCTTGCATTTATTATACTCCTAATTAGAATTAAATACCTACACGTATATAAGCTTTTTAAATTCTAATTCCTTCGAAAATTAATTCATAACACTTGAGCTAGCTTAAGTTTGGCGCGCATATACATATACAATCGCGTAAATTTTTCTGTATCAAATTTCACTTTCTTTCTTAATATGAGGAAACGCATAAATTATATTCAAAGATCAATATTTATGAGGTAGAAATTATGTATTTGACAAAAAGCGTGAAAGTTCATAATAACCGTAGCACAAACTACGTCTCGATTGTATCCAATATTGTAATATCGTCCACTGTACGTCCGCGTTTTCAAGAGTATTACACACAATATTACGTAAATGTATTACTTGCCAATTTTTTCTAATAATTGGCACTCATTGAGTGAGCACAATGTACGGGTTACTGTACTATTTATCTTTAAAATTAGTATGTTTGCGCGTAAGTAAACGAGGTGATCATCAATAATTTCACTTTCTTCCAATAAATATGTCTAACGATACCTACTTAAATACATTTGCTTCTATTAATGTTAAAACGATTTAAAACATTAAATTGTAAGATGTAACTCCATATTCGCAATAAATGTAGTTAATGTGGGAGAATTTAATACGAACTTGGTTATTTATAAAAAAACTATTGAGAAAGCATAAGATTAATATAGTGACTTCATACACGATCTCTTATGTTTAATACGACGAAACGAAACATGAAATAAATTGAATAGACTAAAACACAACTTTATCGTCAATATTTTTCTGTACAATCTTTAAAATTTCAGCTCCTATACAAAAACTAATGCAATATTTAAATTCAGAACATCAAATTCAAATGATATCAGCTTCAAATGTAACAGCATCAAAACCACTGTTGACCTGTGTTATTAATTAAAATATTATTCCTTTTTAAATGTTCTAGTAATGATTCCTTGACATGACACTCTAGTATTTTTTTTTGCACAAAGGCAATAAAAAAACTTTTAGTATTGGTGTTACAGTGGATACTTTCCATACTTTAGATACTACTTCTTCATATAGCGATGGACATATGTATTATGTTAGGAGATAACACATTACTTTTGTAGTGCAGTAGCAATAAAATATTTAACTCGGAAACGGGGCCTCCTCAGACGACAGTCGATAAAACTGTAACGTGTATACTACGCAGGAGATCATCCATTCGAATAAAATTTGACACTTGTTTCATGCTCTAAATCACCAGATGTGTGCAAGATAGTTCTAGGATGAAGCACAACTGTAATTGGAAATAACTATATAAACGTATTTATTTGGAAATTGAATCTAATACAATCCTAACCACATCTGAAGTGCTAGTGAAAATACTTCATCACCAACTTACATTTAACGAGCTTTCATTTTACTCCTTTAATTCATACTTCTCTGATATAAACGCTTTTGACAATTAAAGTGCATTCGGGATGCATTTTAAACCATAAGAATTGCTTTATACCACAATTAAACTATTACACAATTTACCCTAATTTGTTGATGTTTTTACCAAGAAATATTTTTACAATATTAATATTTTGTATGACGTTTTTCCAACCATAATACCCTATCGAAAAGGGCAATTAATTTTCAAACTACAGCGTCGTTTTTATTTTTAATCGGACGTAGATACTATCGTCATAATTCATATGAACACACATTTTGTTCTAATTACACAATGTTAGCGGTTTTCTTGAAAACAATGAAACACTTTTCATAAGTTGTAGTTGAATACTAAATTGTTAAATAATTACCCAAGCAGTTGTCTCGTGCCGACTTACGTAACCCTTAAACTTACCACTATTAACAAAGAAAATACGATTAACAAAACGGGCCAGCTTTGTATTTTATACATGCGTAATCTTGCTGCATGGGTAACTTTGTTCTCACATAAGACTATTACTTATAATTAATTTCTGCTGTTGGCGGTTAAGGAATGGATAGATAAATGCATACTACGCAAGGACGCCTGAGACGGCCATCAATCAATTAGATTTTTATGTTGGTAACATGATCTGCGGATTGAATGATCATATTGTACAGAATAATGATATCGTATAATTAATCGCATATACTGTTTAGTTAGAGCTTAAGTTAACTAAACATATCTGCATAATTTTAATGGCAGCATTGTCGTATAAATTAATTATTGAGAAGTTTATTCTATAGAAACTAGTACTATGTACATGCTCTTAAATAATAAAATTATCACTTAAATAGTTCACGGTACACTTAAGGATAGAGAACCAAGGTGTGGTATCTTATACCTACTTACTTTTATCTTTCATCCTTCGACTATTTTCTTAGATTACCTTGTAATTTTTATACAAACAGTTGTATATAGACAATGTTTATTATTTTAAGAATCCTTTAATTTTTAACATAGTTAACTTAATATTTCTAAAATTAATTAATCATTACGTCGGCTATAAGCAAATTATGATAGCGTTAGAATTACGGAGGCTTCAATATTCTAATTAAATTTGATTGTAATGCCTGTGATACTATTGGGGTGTTTCAAAATCTCAATACCGGAAAAAAGAAGACATCAAAAAATAGAATCAGAGTATAAATGAATAAAAAAAAAGATACAATAACACTCTAAAACTAAAGCTTATATTTGAGCGATAATTTGACTTTCCTTTTCAGTTAATTTTGAGGTTAATATTATAAATGTATACTTATTCAAAGAGATACAGTTATCTCACAAAATATTACGACTATCACAGCGTAACCACTTCGTTACCAAGCATATGAATATCTAAGCAACACATCTTAATTAAATCTCTTAAAAAATTCGTGAAAGTAGATGATATCCATAAGTCATTACAACATACATAAAAACAATGAAAGTTTACATTAACGTTTATGGCAACGCGCTTGGGATTAATTTAAAAGTGTTACAGGAAATGTTACAATATTCAAAATATGCTTTAAGTGCCAGTAATTATGATGATGAAGCTATAGACAGGTTTCTAATAACATCTGGTTCCTTGCTTACGAAAACCTTTTAAAACTTCTTGTTTTTGCAATAATTTCATAAACATTTATTTAATAACAACACGATTATAACGGAATGTCAAGGCAGAACCTTGTCTATCTTTATATATGCAATATGCATTTATTATTCATGGGATATATTTCATAAAGCACTTCTTCCTGACAGCAATGCAATGACGGCAATGTTACTTGTCTTAGAGTAATAGATCGCTGGATAAGGACAGGAATGGATTTTATTGGTTACTACTAATGATAATATTTATCTCAAAAGTACAGATAATATTAAGTTCCTTATTTTTTCGTCTAAAATCCATTATTGACTGCAGTCTGAATCAAAAATTTCCTCAATTTGCCATTCGAAACACCTCAAGCTTTCAAATTTCATTAGAATTGCACTACTCGATTATTCTAAAGGAATACATACACGTAAGTAACAAATTCGCAAACGAAAGTATTTACAAGAAATACACTAGCGAATAGAATTATTTTCTGAATTTGAAGAACGCTTCTGATGTTTGAAGGACTTTAAAATCAGCAAACATTTATACTTGAACAGTCGAAATAGTTTTTACCCTACGATGACACGGATAAATTTTCAACATACAACTCTGTTTTCAAGAGCACAGTGTATATACACGAGGTATTGTATCTTCATTACTAATTGAGTCATCACATATGTTTAAATGTTGAACACACTTACCCACTCAAATTACACCGCAAGTGCTGCACAGTAGTCAGGCTAGCAATGAAGTTTAAGAAGAACATTTCTAGCTTTAATTTCTTTCATGTTGAAAGAAATCGTTATTTTTTACAGGCATATCATATTTACAAAAAAAAAACTGTCGAGATTATCATCGCTACTGGCATCATTTTCAACTGAAATAATAAATGGTTCCATTACATCATCTATTAAGTCAACTAAAATGCACATTTTGATTTCCTCTTTGATTACATGTTCTTCACATTTCATCCATTTCTCTGAGGTAACAATAAACGCAATAGTTGTTACCAAAACTTACTTCATTTCGGCTATGTGCCTAAACCAATTCGATGGGGTTCAGTTTGTAATGATAGGGTAGCAATCTAAGTACAAATTTGTTACTTCGTTTCACCATTTCATCTATTATATTTACATTGTAATGTTCCCCGTGACGATTTATTATTTATAATAATTGTAAGAGGATCGAACGATAATTTTTTTTTATCGACGACTTACCACTTTTTCAGTTACTTCCTCAGGACTCGTCCCCTGATCTGTTAGGTTATCCATTTTGTTCGAAGAAGACCCAAATCCTGTTGTTTTTGAAGTAACCATACCTGCATGTTCGCATTTCATGTTGAACTCATTGGTACTTTTTCTATTTTTCTACTATGATAGGATTCTCAAGCAATTTTTGTAAAATAATCAGCGATTTTTCATTTCTCAACTACCAATAAGCCATCGTCAACAAAACCATTTCTGGATCGAATATGTAAAACAATTAAGTGTCTACCTTTACTAACAGTATTTTTTAGACCAGCATGTTGTAGCATTAACATCTATCATATTTTTGATTTTATGTGTCCTTCATTAACCCAAGTTTCATCTAAATAATATACTGGACGTTGGCAAAATAATGTTTTCACGTTCAGGTAGCATACTTTTGTGATTACCTATAAATAAATATTTTAAAAAATATATAAATAATTTAATACCAAAACTTACTTTAAATAAAGCATCCTCATTAATTTATATAAAGTAGAACGAGTCATTTGATGTACATTTTCATTTTCCTTTAATTTCGTTAAAATGTTTTTTAGTGTAACAAGTTCGCCATCGTAAAAACATTATGTACCTACTACTCGTCATATCAAGTATTTAACAGTATTGTCAAATATACATAGATAGCAGAGAATAGGATTTTTTATGTACAACTTGTTTTGCTGCAACTGCTTAATATGACTGCCATTTTGTTAGTATAAAAGCACCAAACTTTTCTCCACATTACACACCACATTATACCACATTTTGGGTTAAATTGTCATATTTTTCCGTAATACTGTTTTGAACTTGAACAATAACAGGTCTTTAATTGCTCGGTAAAAGTGCAACAGTTACGACTTCGACATTTTATATTATGCTCAAAAAATATTAACTAATAATGAAATTAGCTGTAAAACGACATTCCACAGTAACTTCCTTGTAATTTTAAGACCTTTCCGAATGATTGCATGTAGTTTTTCTGTTAGCCATTTATTGACAGTTTTGAGTATTGACTCCTCATCTAAGAGAAAAATGAGCCTCATCTGCCCATAAAATAGGGATAACAACACCACCTAAAGTTATTTTTGTAATTATTTTTAAAAGATGATGTACACTGAATCTGCTGCTCTCTTACTGCGTTATCTATTTTTAATAGCAGTTAATCGTATCACACGATTGAAGATGTATAGATTTTGTCGTGCAATTGAGTAATTGCAAGACAAATAGACACTATTATTACCACCTTTTAAGGTTGCTGTAGAAAGCACAATTAGATATTGATTAAAGAAAACAAAATTCAGTCATCATAACAAAATATTCGTATAGATATTGTTATGTAAATAATATAAAAACTGTATCATTACATCTAAACGAAATAGAAATTATATTCAAATAAAAAGCTCATTCGTGCGTAAAAATGTAGCAAACAATATCGTGTATAAGAAATTACTCTTCCTCGATGCATTTTCCCACTGGTTAAATTCACGTGTGATTCACTTTTTTCAATGCGCTACTAGACATATTACACACAACGCATATAAGTATTCTTATTAATGTTGGCTTCGTACGTATTGTGTTCCAGTATGTGTACAGCACGTTTATACTGTACACACAGTTGTGTAACACCTTCACTTTCCTATACTTGGCACACAGCGCAACCAATATAAAACACAATTTACCTTCACCGGTGTACGAGTACACTCGCAACTTCGCCTGCGGTTAAAACATTACGGTCACGTTCGGTCTATGAACGTTCCGACGAACAGTTCGAATTTTTATTGTTCCAGTTCTCCGGTGTTCTCCAATCTAAATTCATTATTGTCCGCTAAATCAAGATAAAAGGGGCTCGCCGTCTATATCATGCCTCGATAAACTATTTCGTTAAGCGGCGAGAACTTGGCTTTTAACGATGTTTCAAATGGGTTAAAGACGGCGCATAAATCGCGTAGGAAATACACACTTCCTAGAGCTTATACCACGTACAGAGTTAGAGTGCATGAGTATATAGATATTTATGTTAATTGTTTTCTTTTATTAAAATCTACCATTGTTGTGGCCTTCAGCCGCTTTCAAATCAGAGTTTATTAAAGAGAATAATAGTACAAAACATGATATTCTACCAGAAGATTTAAAAGTCTAATTCATACTGAACTGTGTTCGATATAAATTCACGACATTGAAATATAATATTGATTGTATCTCAACGAAGCAAACAGAAGAATTGTTTACCACTTTTACACGCAGAAAAATGTATTCTTTGATTGCGTTTTATAAATTTGCAGGAATTAATTGTATGAACTATTCCAAAAAGAATTTTTTGGGAAACATCATGAAAGCTCGTCCGAATTTAGGAAGAGAAGAGGGAAACAAAAAAGTTGCATTTATTGGTGTTGAATTAAAACTATTTTTCCAATTCATTAAACTATCGTCATACATTAAAGATTTTCCACATCATTTTGATTAGATATGCAATTTTAGGTTATCAGCATAAAGGCTACAGCAGATTGTTGCTAAATATAAATAACAGCGTTCCAAGATTAGATCCTTTGCAACCACGTTGAAGTAGGATTCAATTAGAATACATAGGTCAACAAAATAAGAGATAATCACAACATTCAAAGAAAAACATGACTAGTTATGTAGAATCATCGGACAGGAGATTGGGAGAGTCGCATAACAGTAGAACTTGAAATCTATTATCTTTAGCAGAAGGAATGTAAGACAAATAAACAGGCACTGCCACCTAAAGGAGTACTTGTGTAACCTATTCTGATCCCACTTAGAATGTCTGTAGAAATAACCAAAATGAATCTATGACCGTACTACGAGTTGGGATTACCTCAATAAGCAAAAGCATAGGCAATACAAACAATCAAAAGATTCAGACTGTACAACAGTAGTACCTCTATTACAGTGTGTCAGTGAAAATCACATTAATTCGTAACATACATAACCTACCTCTCTTCATAAATAAATTTCGAGAAAATAAGATGTAATACCGCCATTTCGCAGCGAAAACAGAAATTCACTTTTCAATCGTGATATTCGTATTTCAACCACAACATAATATAAAAACCAAAAAATGCCTGTAATTGGCGCTCCTGGTATATTGTTGGAATTCACTCTGCGAATGAATGCCATGAAAATAGATCAAGTATTAGAAGCGGACCACGTGGTTTCGACCTTATAGGTCTCGTCAGCGCAACTATGAGTGCAAAATCTAATTTCATCGCCCTTCACATCACAACTTTAACTGCATAATACTTCCGACAAGGGACTAATTCCAACCCAATGCCCTCTAGTGGACAGGGTGGGAAGTAGCACACTGCAAGGCACTACACACGTCAAGTCGGTCTCGATTTGCTAAGCAGTTAATGGTGAATTCCATATACGGCTTACCATGACGTAACATATGAAAACGTTGAGAAGTGCCAGAATATAAAAACCAAAAAATTTCTATATTGCGCTCATGGTACATATATTGCCCACTAGAGGGATTCGGTTGGAATTAGTCCATTGTCGATGGTATTATACAATTAAAGTTGTGATGTGAAGGGGATGAAATTAGATCTTGCATTCGTATTTCGTAGTTGCGCTGACGAGACCTAGAAAGTCGAAACCAGGTGGTCCGCTTCTAATGCTTGATCTATTTTCATTGCATTCATTCGCAGGGTGAACTCCAAGAATATACCATGAGCGCCTACTATTGTTTTTTTTTTTTTTTTATATTTTGTCATTTCTCGACGTTTTCATACACAACATAATATGTCAAAGTGGTAAACAATTATTTTTTTATTTACGTTTGAAGCATTCCTCGTATCGTAAATTTTAGGTCGGGAAACTGTTAGATAAATTTGTTTACATGTGGACATCCTGGCGATTAAACAACAACACACTAAAGTAATAAGGCAATAATTTCAGTTTCACAGTAGAGAAATACGCGTAGAATAAATGAAATAAACATCTACAAGAAATACAAATCACACAGAATAATAACAAACGGAATAAATTTCACATTTCACATTATCAAACTCGATGAATATATTTTAACTATACTAAACTCAATTAATGCATTAATTAATGCGAAGCTAAAGTGCACAACAATGGGAACGCGGTCAAGCGTGAATTAATATTGCGGGTATGGTATCGTGACTTATTGTAATTGTTCCAAACGAGGTACAACGTCCTTTACACCGAATTTTCAACCCTTCCGAAGTACATTCGAATTAATACTTAGTCCTGAAATCTTTGTCTCGCGGCAATTTCTGCTTTAACACAAAAACACCAACTGTTATTAATGTAAGCGTCGCAAATTTGTTCGCATTCCATTAGCTAATATTATGTATGAAATAAGCTAGATTAGTTATTATGTATGTATATTCTGTGCCCTATAGATCCTATTCAAATACCATAGGAAATTTGTTGAAGATACATACTGGTATGTGATTTTGCAACATACCTCTTAGCAGATGAGCTTGGGGAAGATTTTGCAAGAGCTTACAAATTTATTAGAAAATTCAACCATAATCTCCATTCCTAATATATCTACACATAGATTTTTCTTACTTTTTATACAGTTTACTCCTAAATAGGCAAATTATACTATTATTAAACTCTAATCTACTAAGTAATGTAAACTAGTATTTAAATTATACTTTCTCAAAGTAATCTGAATGCAACAAGTTTCTAATAAGCTATAATTATAACTTATGTAATAACAATTACCCAAAACAAACACCAGACAAAAATTACGTAAAACATAATAACTGAAGAAATGATTTTTTCGTAATTGTTTGCGTACAATACAATGCCTTATCCATTATGATTAAACTAATCAAAAATTCACTACTAGATGATTAGGCAAATTAGAAAAAAACAAAGTGATCGCTCTAGCTGTTTCTGTAATGATTACAATTTAACTATAAAAAAATATTTAGAGTACCCATGAGCTTATATTACAATTTATTGCAAGTGGCCTCTATAGCATGCTTCATGCTATAGATAATATATGTTATTAATATTAAACGTATTTAAATTGTATTATGAATAAAATTCTTACAAGCAATCGAACAGAATAAATGAAATAGGGAAACCTCATGATTAGAGTTAAGTTTTTTTCTAAATGTATCTATACGGCATGGATAATTAATGTAGCAAACAAGAGTAATTTGCAAGGTCGAGGTAATAGCTCCACATGAAAGTAAATCACTTTTGCCCGTTCACAATGGGTTTGGTAAAAAGTAATCTAGGGCAAATATGTGATTTATTATGGTCCATTAAATTGAGTCAGGAAAGTTATTTTGTGCTTGATTATCGTGTGATTTTATTCTTGCTACACAGGATAAGTTTTGTTTATATATACATACATATGATTATGTAAGAACATAATTGTTTCAACCTCTAAAAGTAAATGAACCATTAACTGAAAATTGAACAAAATGCATATATGTAGCTAAACCAATTATGTGTATGAAGTAAACTGTCCTTCTTGTCTGATTGATTAA
The DNA here is from genome assembly GCA_023690525.1 of Holotrichia oblita. Lineage (NCBI taxonomy): Eukaryota > Metazoa > Arthropoda > Insecta > Coleoptera > Scarabaeidae > Holotrichia > Holotrichia oblita. The sequence continues at coordinate 41,911,308 of CM043019.1, read as the reverse complement.
GAAACATGACAGGATAGATACTATAAGCAATTATCCTATTACTCTAATTCCGGCTTTTATTGCAGAATATCAACAAAGTGCACAATTTTATTTCGTCTTTTTTACTTATTGCATTTTCTCGATCTGAATAAAAGAGGTAGCTGCAATTTGGTTAATAATAATTACATTCAAAATATAATATGCAGTAATTTCGATTGAATTACTTGGCACTTAAAGATACTTACGTAAAATATTATAGCTTTTACAAAAATGTAATATTAAAGAAATTAAAATGTTTTTTTTTGTTTTAGGTAAGCCTTAAAGGAAATAACTTAAATGTCTCCACCACGTTCTCTTCTATCACTCCGGTTCCATAAGTTTCACTACTCAAATATCTGCGTAAGTACTTTTCTTTAAACAAGTCTTCCATGAAACTATAAAGAATCGATATCATACACTCTCAAATATAAAATTCAATACCATAACTGTAATGTAACAGCAAAGCTATTGTATTTCGTAAAAGTTGGCAATAACGGCGCTTTCACAAAACCCAATACGATGAAAACAATTCCTCATAAAAGTTTTATATTCCGTTTTACTCTACCATCTGCAAGGGTTTAAGAGCACGTTACCAGGACACCTTATTTATTATATCGAAACCTGAAACAAAATCCGGTTCTTCTTTTGATTATTACATACATATCTTCCGTATGTTGTCCGAACATCGATTTGTATAAAAATAAAAGCAGTGAAAAATTTGTGAATGAAAAGAAAGTTTAAGCGAAGCCACAGATGACAACCAGTTGGTATGATACGTGGTTTCTTTTTATCAATTTCGCAAGTACGCACATAATATACATTTAACTTCCACACAATATCTACAAGCAGTATGTACACTGTTTGACATAAGCTTTAGAATAGTATTATTACATTTTGTAACTGCAATAAAAAATAATAAATTTATCTACGGACAATAACAGAGAAACTTCAACAAATATTATAGTATCGAATGTTTTTAATAACGGGTAGCGGACCCATTATGCTTAATTACGTCTTTACAACGTTGCTGCTTGAATCGAGTAACTTGTCGATAATAATCCGATACCAATCGAGATTTGTGTTTTGGGTCGTTGTCATGCTGGAATCGCCACAACAACGACATATTTTCTTCAGCAAACGGTAACATGTGAGACCTCTATATATCCAGATAGACAAATTGATCCATTGTGCCTTCTATAAGATAAAGGGGACCCATACCTAAAGCCGAAAAGCAACCCCAAACCATTAGTAAGCCACCTCCAACAGTTGGTTTGGTGAATCAAGAATCATACCATTTTTCACAGGAAAAACCATGCCATATCATCGGATCCAAATAATTGAAACTTGCTTTTATCCGACCACAGAACTGTTTTTCATTTCTTTATTAGCCAATTCACATGTTCTCTCATGAATTTCCATCAGGCCTTTCTGTTTTTCTCTATTATTAAAGATTCCTTCGCAGCTCTTCTACTAATTAATCCCTGGTTTAGAAGTTGCCTTTGTACAGTTTGATAATATATATTAACATCAGGCAACTCTGCTATAATTTGGTTTGTAGAATTTTATGGATGACACCATGCAATTCGTTTGATTCGTAAATCGGCATTTTTTGTTGTTTTTTCTAGGACGTCCGCATTTTGGAAGAGACTGTACAGTTGCACGCTTTTTATAAGTACAGATAGTTTTTGAAATTATAGATTATTAATTTTCAAACGTCATCGCACAACTGTAACTTTTTTTCGCATATTTTCTGATAAGTACACACTGCACACACACTAATGTACTAAACTGAATTTATTTCGTAGTTACATTGAAGTTGCTCCACTTTCGTCCTTATTCGGAAAAAAAATACGAAGCAATAGACACAAGTATAAAATGTAACAGCTTCCATAGATTTCTTTCGAATAAACTTATTACAGATCTCTATATATAATACATACATTCTGCTATACTAACTCTGCATTTCTCCTGCAAGGACGACAACATATAACCTAAATCTATTATAGAAAACAGCATGAATATAATTAAATTTATCAAGTGATTCATTTATAAGTGAGAAGCAGCATATATTTTAATTTTATTGCTGTCAATAGCCGTATAATATCCTATATTTAACATCGGCTACTACAGTTATAAAGGTGTAGCCTGCAGGAAAACCGGATTTAGCATCAGGAAATATATTATTAACTCCAGTATAATTAAGTAATTGTGCCTGAACCACCTTCTCCAAAATGTACAAACGCTGCAAAATGCTAATAAGCCTTGCATCACCGTAGTTTATTAGGCAATTAATCTTAGAAAGCGACTCCTACTGTGTAGAGTGTTGATAGTATGTATTAAATCTTGTACAGAATAAGCTGAATTTATTCGATACGGTACCATTTACAACATTAGTTTTATTTGCACCACTAGTCATGCAGTATATAACTGGTAAACTACGTGATCTGAAGAAGGAAAAAACTAAAACAAGCCGAAAATTGAAATCATTGAGAAGCAAAGTATTTATCCAGAAATAAACCAGATAAAAATGATCGCTGTCTAAACCAGTAGTCTCACAGTTTGCTCCAGAAAAATACGAGGAGACCATTTATATGAAAACGACATGGTATTATTTAAAACGTTAAATACCGCAAAAAGTGAGAAGAGAAAGTAATTGTTATTCTGAAACGGGAAGGTGAAGTACAAACGTGATGTTAACACCTAGCTAACATAATCGAACGTTTTCATAAATTCGTATGTATGCTATTAGAAGTGTAACACCTATTGTGGATAGTTACGACTGTGGAATAATAATTTCCAGCACGTATTGATTACGCCACAGATATGTGAAACTGTATCGGAAATTGTATGGTATTTTTTACAACGCGTAACTTTAGCTGCAGTATACTTACTCACGACAATATGTTCGAAGTCAATTAGGTATCTTTCTCAATATCTCCTGTTCCGTGGTATAGAGAAAAAATTCCAATTGTATAATAGCGTTAATAAAATCGCTTCAGTATTAGTGGCATAAAAACAAGAAGTAACCTAATCGAAGGTGTCCATGACTAAAACATTTGGTAATAATTACCAACCTTGAGGCAAAATGTAAGCAACTCCAACCAATATATCTCTCCAAAAAATTAAGATAATTTTGAGTGGGTGGATTGGATTACATGAAGATGGTTATTTTTTAATGACGACTTGCCTCCCAATTTATAGAAAAGCAACTTGTACTTTCAAAAAATAGAAGAGAGATTCAACAATTTCACGAATTGGTGCTTTTCTGCTTTTTACTGTAATATCTGAATTAAATGTTGGATCATTATTGACGTCTTCAATAGGGCGTTTTCAAAATAAGGTCTTTAATGGTATAATTAATTTTCGATAAAAAACACTATTGGGGAAGTAGTCAAATAAAACTAGTAATCGCATTTGGCTGATTCTCCAATAGTGTTTCCTATCGAAACCTAACGCTGTACAGCCAGTACTTCTACCTGCTATGATATAATTAATGAAAAAATGAGTTTTTTTGTAATGGATCTGTTGCTACTGATTTGGCGCTCTATGAGTAACTTCAAATTGAATATTAGGACCAAAAGAGAAAAGGATGTTTGCGAAATGACGATCTCGCTTTTCGACCTACCTGGTTAGAGTATGGTAAAATTAAGAAGGCCGCTGGCTCAACGCTGGAAAGATATATCGAGGAGTTCTTACAAAACTATAGCGCCACTGATTTCAGGCAAAGATTTCGAAAGCACGGACTTAACATACCTTCAAAATCAGAATTAAAATAAGTAGTAGGGAACTGGTGAAAAGCGAAATGCACCAAATTCAAAACATGTCCCAGTTTTTTTTTTATTTTAAAATTAGAGGTTGGTAAAAATATATGGAAATATAGAATTCCTAAAATGAAATAAGAGGGACGAAAATGGTATGCACGAAACGCAAAGAAAGATAACTACTCACCAATATGAAATCGAGAGAAAATTCACAGCACGTGGTGTCAAGCTCAAAGGTCTATCCATCACTAGCTGTACTTCACGCAAGAATGTAAAAGAAACTCTGCCCATAAAACAGACAGCACTTCCGAAAAATAAATTACAAGTTTGTGCTTTATTCACGGAATTTATAAAACACAGCAACTAGAACGGAAGCAATCCAAACTAAGGTTGGCAATACAAATTGACTACTAGTAGTATCAATCATTTCCTACAATAAAGCCGCTTACGATGTGAATGTAAACAAGGAAATCAAAAAAAAAAACAAAAGAAAAATGAAATAAATCGCGGAAGATACTTGAAATTTACTTGAAACTTGATACTTGAAACTTCGCTATGCATTCAGTCATCAAAGCAAACGAAAGAAGAACTAAACAGAGGTTAAAGCAAAGGAAAATGAATACACAAAAAGGACAAGGTTAAATGTATACAACAAATATATAGGACGAATTAAACTACAATTTACAATACAACTACTCATATTTCAAAGAATGTTACATCTTAGCCGTACATATATCAAATTAAGGAAAGAAATTCTTGGTAATGCGGCTAGTACTGAAAATGATAATTAAACTTAATTAATAATCACTGTCATTCATCACCATACAGCGACGCGTTTCGATTTTATAAATCTCATCAGGAGGCTGTCTTTGTGAGAATGACAGTAATTTGTGAAAACTCATATATATATCCAACATCGTGTATTAAGTATATATGAGAGATTAATTTTACAAATATTGACTTATGTTAAAATTGACTATTGTCTATCTACTTTTATTTCTACAAAGCCAGTAATTATTTATTACATTGACCTGTAGCAGTAGAATTAGCGACATCACATTAAGCATAAGCCAGAAATAATTGAAAATTTGAAAAGTTTCATATATAATATATCCATCACTTTTCTGTAGAATAATATGAGATATATCCATCTTTCAACCAGGATAATTTAAAATCAAAGAATGTTACATCTTATCCGTACATATATCAAATTAAGGAAAGAAATTCTTGGAAATGCGGCTAGTACTGAAAATGATAATTAAACTTAATTAATAATCACTGTCATTCATCACCATACAGCGACGCGTTTCGATTTTATAAATCTCATCAGGCTGTCTTTGTGAGAATGACAGTAATTTGTGAAAACTCATATATATATCCAACATCGTGTATTAAGTATATATGAGAGATTACCACTACTCATATTAACATCTCACATAGAGATTTATCCAAAGATTAATGCTATCATTATTCTTGTTATTACCATTATTACTATTTTGCAGTTTTCTCAGCTATTTCTACTTTCGTATCATTCGAAGTACGTCTTAAATGAGCACTATTATTTCAGATAGTTCCCGTTCTTGTCCCAAATATTTTTGGGTGTGCGTTCTACTTTTTATAGTATGCAGAATTATAAATACTGAACCCATATACATAATTTATCTATGTATATGACAACCGTATATTTCAACCTTTGTCTTACAAAGCAAATTATTTGTTACCCATTGCCTACTTATTGTTAATTCAGATTATAATCTCTCATGCACTAAAAGTCAAATTTTATCATCAATCTAGATTTGCGAAATTTGTATAACAATAGATGTATAAACAACCATCACGATTATTATAATTATGCTCTGAACATGTGGATTGATTCATACTTTTGAAATACTCCACGTACATATTCAGATGTATAGCGTGAGCAGAAAATTACTAATACCACTGAGTCTATCCGTTATTTATCTAACAGCAGAATTGAGATACCAAGTTCATGCACATCAACAATGTACACATATCAACATACAAAAGAAACTTATTTACAAATCAGAAATGTGTCGGACACGTATCTTAAATCACCTATCTCGAAAATCCTCTCTCCTTCTTTGTTATTTTACGACTTTATCACGTCGTACATAACTTTCTCCGGAATTACTTACGCGGGTAAAACTTATCTGGTCCACGTGCTTTAACCAATTGACTTTCACGTCAACATTATGCTCTAATTTTCGAGATGATTTGTTGCTTGTAACTATCGTACGTTTATAATTCTAGTGTATACATATTCATACATAAATCGATTTAGCCGTTTTGTAATACAACAGTAGTCGAATGGGTGTCGATATTTGTATTAAATATAGTTATTTCACTATGCTAGTACTAAAAATTAGTACCTAACTGGATTTCGATTAGATTAATTATAGCCAACGCGGACTCCATGGCACGTTACTTTAGATAATTATTAAGCTATTTGCCGCTATTTGATGATCATTGATTTAGAGAACTTCTTGTATTTATAAGGCAAAAATTTCCCAGTAACAACTGGCAATTATAATTTTTATGGTCATGTCCAGAGCATTTGGCAATATGTAAATATTGCTTATTAAATTGGAAAAAAATTCAATAAAATTTTCAGCCAACAGGAAGCAAGATGTACTGTAATGATGGTAGAGAAGTAACGTTCAATTGCAGATAGTGTTTCACAGGAAATTATTCTTGCTGTGCGTTCATTTCTCATATATTAATGTCTGCGTCAATCAAACTCAACACCTTGTTTTATTTTTGTACAGTAAACTATCCATGTGTTTATTATATGGATTTGAAATGATACTTATTATAATTATAATTTGTTATATTTTATTAATATATTTTTTTCATATTCAATGTAATCAAGTAACTGTCTATTTTTATATTTATTTTATATTTTATATTACATTCATTAAACAATATTTTCTAGAATAGTATAAATACAAACTGAGGACTATTAGGGTTAACGCGATAATACACTACATACAATTTACATATCAGAAATATTTATGTAGTAATTTGTTTTTAGAAACAACCATACAATCATGCAACTATTTTTTAAGTTACTAATACTGCGTACTTTTTTAACAAGCATAGTGGATATATTCTCACTTGTTGTTGTTATTATTAAAACATTCCTCTATTTTTTTTAATTTTTAGCTTACCAAATAAACAAGAAAACAACATCATTAGTGTTGCATTTCTGTTTCATTTACGATTTTTTAATTTAACGATAAAAATGATTATTTTGTAACAGAAACACTAATTTAACTTTGGAGGGTACACGATAGGACTGGGCGATATATTTTTCATATTTATCAATTTTTGTTAATATCGATATTTTCTCTAACGATAAAATATTTAAATATCAATGAATACTTTTTCTTTGCAGAAATTAAAGTGCTTTTAGAGTAAATTCTGAACAACTTTCAGTATTATTACACATTATTATTTTTTCGAATATATAGGTTTTCCATAAGATAAATAAATAATCATAATAATAAATTTTCACCTCGATTTATTTTCTGACGTTGTACGGAATGTTCTTCCCTTTAACTTAATAATAATAATAATAATCTTTATTACCCAACAGAAAATTCATTTACAGGGAAAATTACAAGAAAAATATTATGAATTAGTGTAGTAGTACATATTGTAATACAGTTCATCATTTACAGTATAAAAATTAAAATTATGATTATAATAACTAGCAATTAACTAATAAGCTAGAAATCGGTGAAAAAAAAACTACTAATTTTCAAGATTTTCAGTGTATAATTTGTTTGCATTTTGACACATATGGACCAACGGAGCTTTAAACACATTAGGGCGCGCTCTAGATCGTATAGAAAGTGTTTGTTGTTCTAATATTAAATTGGGGAATCAATTTGTTGTAGGAAAGGAGAATCAATAATAGTGTACAAGTTTACATAGAAATTTACCACTAGCTTCAATTCGTCGTTGACCCAAAGACGTAAATGCATGACGAAGAAGCAGATTGTTGTAATTCCCACAACTGGATCCATCCAATTTATATGATAGATTATTAAAAATCGTTTCTGAACTGGATAACAGCTGTTGATAAACATAGTGAGGGTACCTAGACCAACGACGCATTTAACAATTTCGTTAAACCAAAGAATAATACAATGTTATCGGGTTTGGGTTATAAAGGATCGTGAAGTTGATAATAACGAGTCCTAAGATTTAAACAGATAAGCTAATATCAGTGATTGCTGTGTAAAAGATAACTTTTTATCGAAAATTAATTCTAGGTCTTTGAACTGCATGACTCTAAGTAATGTTTACAGAACGCTTGAGTATATGATCAAAATGGCACTAGTTGTCAACATTCAAAAATTTTAGTTCTTTATGCAATACGTTGATAGCAGTGAATTTCTTTGCAAATAATTAACTGAGATTTTATTAAAAATCTCGAGGTCATCGGCATATGCAAGTATCCTACAGTCTAATGAATTCAAAAGATCGTTGATGTAAATAATAAAACGTCGAAAAACGAATAATAAATAATAATAACGTCAGTTGAGAGTTTTAATTTCTTAAGCGGAATGTCATTTATTGTGTTGCATATGTCACATTATACTGGGTACCAGGTCATACTAGACTCAGTAGCAACGAAGAAGCTGAGCTATTAGCAATAAGAGTGACACAACTTTGTTTGTGGGACCAGAAATTTTTTTTGTAAAGAGATGAGCAGATACAAAAATAGAGCATCTTTAAAGTCTTCCTTTAAACAAATTTATATTCCTTGGAAACTAAGTAACTCTATAGAGCAAAAAAACTGTGCTAGAACTAAAGAAACAAACTAAACCATTCCCAAGATTTTCTTAATAGTTATTTTGTTATACCTTGCGGGACACATAACGAGGATAGGTCTGAAACAAAATAACAACTGCAGGCTCTGCGGGGCGAAGGATTAAAGTCTGGAACACCTGAAATCTAACTGCACCCCTATTATAGAAGCCAGAGCTAATTATCTCGGCAAAGACGTCATAGACGAAGAAGAAAGACATTCTTTCAAATCATCAAAGTTATTGCAGATTATTAAAGCTGTTAGACTGGATAGGAAGCTTTGAGAGCGGGCAAACTCCAGCAGCTTACAGCTCATATGAAAACCATCGCGAATTTAACTACTTAAACCGAACAATTTAAAGTTATCGTTTGGCAGTTATAGTTTTTTGATGTTGATAATAACGAGTCAATACTCAAACACATCACTTTCTTTAATTTTTAAGTATTTAAATTCACGTTTCCGACATGATCTCTGTCGTCGCTTGAGCCATTATCTTAATGCTCTAGTTTCAGTCCACAAATTTTAGCATTTTCAAAGTTTCACAGTAAATAAACTACAAAATAATTAACTAACTTTATATTTGAATGTGGTCCATCACGCTTTCAACATTATGTATGTTGGTAAATTTGCCGCATTGTCGTCGCCGGCTGACGACGAGGAAAAACGAAAATTTCCGATGTAAGGATTCGGCAGAAACATGATTATGAGTTTATTTGTATAGATAGGGCTATTATTTTAGGTTTGTTTTATAGTTAAAATCTTAATCTATGCTTATATAGTGCTACATTTTTGAAAAAATGAAATATTTTTTTGTAAACAAGGCACTCAAAAATATAGAATTTTTAAACGTCTATATTATTTTAAACAAATTTAATTTAAAAAAGTGGCTCTATAGAAGCATAGTATTATCCTTTAGGAAAGAATTGGCGAAAACCGCATTCAAATATATAGAATAGTTATTTTGTAATCAGTTTTCTACGAAACCCCGAAAACGCTAAAATTCTTTACCTGAATCAATGATCTAAAAGCATATAGAAGACTCTAATCAACGACACCTCAGGGATATTTATTAAAAATCACACGTGAAATACATACTTGCCAAATAAGTTTTTGTTGTAGATTTTACAAATTCAATTCCCTTCTACTTACTGCTTGTTTAAAATAAATGTTATTATTGTTTTTACCAATAAAATTCTGTCTTCCCAAATAAGTATATATTTTCATGTTTAATATAAAATTTTCAGTTAACTATTCCTGTATCGGAAAAAAATATAAAAGTTTAGTTATGTTATTGTTTACGATATTATTCTGACCTTAAATAAATCGGAGAAGCAATCTAGAGATTCTAAGAATTAAGTTTTAAATTGACGCTTTACACAAAGATGGTGCTGACAAAATTATAAATAAATTATTATTTAAATTTTATACCTTATAAAGTTAATAAATTAAATAAAAATTTAATAAACTAAATTATTCATTTGTCGTTTTCGATAGTGCAATCCACCAATAGGTTATGAAGATTTTCTTCACATAAATAGCTTCTTAATAGCAGCAGTATTTGATTGTCAAATGTGATTTTTGAGGAAAGATGGATGAAATTCAACAACTATAATAAGTTACAATTTTTCGAGTCCCAAATCTATTTGGTCGCACTCTATTTGTATGTACATATGTATATGTTTTTCTAGCAAACTTCCACAGAATTAATTTCAACGTTGAAACGGTGTAAAATTGTGAAGTACTCAGTAGTACTCAGACACCAGTGGCGAAAAATGATGGTGTTAAATTATTCTACAAACTTCTGTTCAACTTTAGGTATTGTCAATATTTTAACAAAGAAAAAGCATTGCTATTCAGCCACTTATATATACTTTGATTATCATTTATTCTGAAATATTGTGGACGACACTTTATTGTTTATAATGACTTTTTCAAACAATAAGTCATTTTCAGATAATCGTCCAAAATTCTACATAGCCACTGTTGTTCAAATTAATTTACATGTTTCAGTACATTTAATAAATTGAATAAATAATTTAATAAACTTAATAATCCTTTGTGTTTGTTGTTTTCTGCGGATATCGTGAATCCACCAATAGGTTATGAAGGCTTCCCCACTCTTTTATAACTTCTTCTTAATAACACTTTTCAAAAAAAAATGTTTGTTAACGCAATCCACAAATTTTCATTAAGCATCACTTTATATGTGGAGGAAATCAGGATTTTTACAAAGCGATCTTATTTGACGTTGTATGTTTTTGTACCTGGAATGAAGTCTTTCCGAAGAGGTCACTCTGTGTCAGATCAATGTTTGTCTCTTGCACGGCTATCCCATTCACAGATAAAATAGGGGAATTTTGTAAATCCTGATTGCTGACCCAGAAGCATAAAGCACCTTTAGATCTCCGCAAAGCATCAAGTTATGTTCTTCATACTTAATTTTCTTTAACAGAAGCTCCAAGTTTTGATAGGTTTCTTTAAGGTGTACCGAATGTGCGACAGAAATGGAACTCAACACATTACCATTATGTAGTAATACTCCTTTTAGGCTTCTTTTGCTTGAATCGATGAAAAAACGCCATTCTCCTTTGTCATACGAAGCAACTCCCAACTTCGTAAGTAAATCAGGAATGTTATTACTATATACTAAAGTTCCATCTGAACTGAAATAAGGGCTCAAGTCTTTTTCTCAATTTCTATAGAAACTGGTTGATGTTTCAGAAGCCAACAAATTTTTCTCACGAAGTCTGAATGCCAACAATTCTGATACATGTTTAGGAAGATGTAAATCTCTTATCAAATCACTCAGGTCATTTTGAGTAAACAGTTCTGGTTTAATACATTCTTCTGGATTAAAGTCAACGTCTTTCGAATCATATGGATCCTCATTAGAGTCAGATGAAGCTTTTGCATCAATTTCTTAGGGTGGAACAGATACTGGTACGTCAGGTCCATGCGGCACAAGTCTGATAGCAGAACTGACGTTGGGATATGTTATATTTTTCTTATTCTTGGTGTTGGAACAAAAAGAATGTTATTTGGACGTTAAAATCATTCAAGAAAAGGTATAAATTTTTAAACATCGAGTTTGTTGTAGACCTATGTAATTTAACTTTAGTTTTGTCTTTTGAGTTGATTGTTTACCCTCAGAAATTTTAAACGTTAACCAAGAAGATGTATTTTGGTTACGTAAGAATATATCTACATATATAAAATTTTGTAGTGTTTAATAAAAAGTGCAACTATTACAATTTTTAAAAAACCTGTTTGTTTATTTAATTATTTCAGGCAAACACTTCCTTTAGAAAGATATGCAACAGCAAGAAACTACAAAATGAACTAAGTACTGTTAACTATTGACACATATTTGAATACAGCGATCAAATAAAAAAAAAAAAAATGCGCTCCAGAATGTTAACGTTAAACCATATTATATTACTTTGATGACTGAGCAGAAATCGGCAGATCGTGATTGGAAAGTTTTCAGATATTTATATATCGCGACAAAAAAAAAAACATAACAAAGATACTTTGTTAAAGAAAGACATAAAACAGAGACAGATTTTTGAGTTTTAAGTTCATTCTGTACCTATCTGTGACGTGTTATCCTATACATATTTCCGCTAAAGTTATTTTAACCGAATGTTAATGAGATTCACATTTTTACGATACGATACACAATTTTGCTATTGTAGTTTCTTGAATGCGAAACGCCCTAATTATACTATTATCTGTTAGGAAAAATCTTGTA